>BSBN01001169.1:5850000-6450000 GCA_027924645.1 Cunninghamia lanceolata
AAACTCACACAAAAGTTATCTAAGGACTAGGGGGTCCCACCGGTCGTGCCAAATGAAGATGAGAAAAAGGCTTTAAGGACACAAAAATAATGAAAAGTAAAGTAAAACACAATGTTATACTTTGGATGATCTTTGAAGTCTCCTCACTCCTTGATATCGTTGAGGAAGTGCACCCAACTCCCTAGCTTTACCCAAACTAAATAGTGAATATGTGGATATATGCTCTCAATTGCAACATAATTTTGGCATGGATTAGCTAAGGGGATATGAAAAATGATTTTAGCATAATAAGTTTACTTAAACTTGAATGATGAAATTGGCTTGGAGAGGGTTGTATTTATAGGCAAATTGAGGGGGATTTTGATCCAATCGTGGAGATTAAAAGTTGAGATCAATGGTGGAGATGAGAGGAGAGGATGAAGGATTGAGATCTCATCAACAAGATTAGAGGGTGGAGAATAAAAGTGAATTTTAAATTCACATGGGGAAGACATTTACATTTAATGAGATTAAGACACATGAGTAAATTAAAAATTAATTTCCTTGGGAGGAGGTGGAATTAAAAACTCCATTTTTGGGTGAGTGTGTGAGTCATGTGACACATGGATACATTTAGAAATCACATGTGTGAGCTCATTTCATGGAGAAGAGCTCTAACATGAAAGAAGAAAGGTGATGTGTAAGGGTCGTGTGACCCATTTGAATTAAAAAATTCTTTTTATTCAAATGGTGTGGGATTGGGTGTTAAGTGAGATTTGACTAAGTTAATCATGGGATTAACTTAATTAAAATGACTGGAGAAAATTAGTGGATGGGTTTGTAGACACCCAAAATTGACTTATTATCATTAGTATCAAACATTGCATTACCCATCATCTGCATTTGTCTAACACACTTGAACAATATCCCTAACATATCTTTTTCTTCTATTAATTAAATAAATTTATATTTATTTAATTAATTCATTAGCTATTTCTTCTATTTTCTCTAAGCTATAATTAAACAATCTTTAATTATTTAATTATCTTCATTCTATCTATTTTTAATTAAATAAATTTTATTTATTTAATTAAAAATTCCTTTCATAAACCCACTTTCTAATTAATTAAATAAATTTTGTTTATTTAATTAATTTCTCTTATCATTTATCTCATGAGCCGACATGTGTGCCTCTTTCATTTAAAAAAGATAAGTGGTACTACATCTTTTATTTAATATCTTTCACATGTAGTACTTTTTATGTATATGGTCACACATAAGTCCTATCTTCCCTCCACTTGTCATCTACACATTCACCTACATGTCTATCATTCAATCTTAGCCATTCACATAGCCACTAAATCTCCACCATTGATTGATTTTGGTTGAGTTCTATATAAACACCCTCTCATTCCATACTACATATATCCAACATTCATATAGTGTCTACATTATCATCCTGAGCATATTGAGCACTTGAGTATTCATAACATCCATTGAGCTTATCATCATTCATTTATCCATCATGGTAGCTTTTATCTTTATAATTGTTCATTGTTGACGAAACAATCCACATCATAAACAAGGAATCACACAATCTAGATGATATTGTGCTTGAATTGCATGCTTTTGATTTCATTTGGATTAGATTCTTTGATGATGGTAGGGTTAGGTTTTCATGGCTATGCTTGATCTTATTAACCTAATTTTTTACCTATCACATTTTAGCACGCTTGGTGGGACCCACATCCTTGATTAACGTTGCTATTTGAAGTTGTTTTATGAAGATCAAATTTTTCAAGCGCTTACGGTAAGTTCCAGTCGCTTTTGAGTGAAAACCAATCGTTGTCTGAATATACATATCACTTCTGAGCTGAAACCTGTCGCCTTTAGCATTTTTTAGATCACTTATGAATGAACAGTAGTCCCATTCTATCTATTTTGCATCACTTATACGCTAATAGTGGTCATTTATGCCTTTATTTAAATCACTTTTAATCTGACAGTGATCACTTTTAGCCTATTGAATCGCTTATTGCAAAACTAGGGTTTTTGTTGCATTCTATTTTTCTTGCAGATTTGAGTCGCTTATGATCTGTAACCAGTCGCTTCTTACTCTTTTGCATTGCTTGTGAGCTTTATCAATCCACATTTGGCGCTCTCAGCATCGCTTTTGATCTGTAATATTTCACCTGTGGCAGAATACAGTTCACTTTTTATCAACAGTGGATCACCTCTGGTAAACTGTGTCATTTTTAGTCTTTATCATTTGCAGTTTATTTTTCTTGGCTACTAATTGGGTATTTGTACAACATCTTATTGATTGTCCAAGAAAAGGAGGTTATCAAACTACTAACATATCTGTTGCAGCTTCGATCAGTCCAAGACTTGTGGCTTTTTACTAAATTAGGAACATTTAGGCTTTGTGCTTAAAACGAATCATTGCTTGCTCCGTGCTTGATTTATCTTTTTTGATTTCTTGCATGTGATTGATTGTAACCCAAATTTAATAACAAAAGTATCCTCTCCCCTTTCCTATCAAATGGATCTTGGGTGTATGAGAACTTGTTATTATCTTTAGAGGGCTTGCCTTCTCAGTGTGAGAAGGGATACGACCCAAGCGGTAATGAGCTAAAGCCAAGTCCTTCCAAACCATTATATAAGAAAAGTGTTTGTGTCGAAAGCCACAAACAACGGGCGTTGTTGTGTTACACCGACATCCAACCTCCCCCAAAACCCTCCAAGGCGTAACCCTTGAAGGCTGGGAGACTCCATAACAGAGAGTAGCGCTGCCACACGTATAGCCACCCAAACGGATGCCCTTATTAGCAACTTTGTGTAGTAGCCAAAAACCTTCTATTTGTTGACGCAAAAGGTGGGAACCTTTGAATCCACCCCGATTCACGTGATTCTTAGAAGAGATAGCAGGGATAATCCTAAGGTTTGGTGAGGGACAAGCCTTTTGGGAAACCCAGATCTTGGTATGTGTGAGAAGTGTGTGCTGGGGAGAGAAGCCAATGCTACCAAGATCCTGAAGCTATCCGCTTTGAATAAGCACGGCCAGGGGATTCAACAAATACAGTCCTTTCCTAGCCTAGGTTGTAAAAGTTTGTGATTGTTGTGAGTGTGAGTGACTGCAATTACTGTTTTCTTGTAAAAAAAACACAAATGAAACATATTTCCTGACAGACACAGTCACTTTTGATTTTAAACTGCCCACATATAGACAACTGGATCGCTTTTAAACAACAGTTAGCTACTTTTTGCCTAAACTGGATCACTTTTAAACAACAGTCAACCACTTTTTGCCTAAACTTGATCACTTTTAAATAGTTTAGTCAGCCACTTTTTGCCTAAATCAGATCACTTTTAAACAACAGTCTGTCGCCTCTGGTCTAAACTGTGTCGCTTTTGATCAGCAGTAAATTACTTTTGAGTCAATATTAATTACCTGTGGAAAATTGGCTCGCCTCTAGTTAACACTATAACCTAGTATCAAAACCAAAACTAGCTCGCATTTAAGCTATTACCAGTTGTCTTTGGCCTTTTCTAAATTGCATTTGAGCTATTACTTGTTACCTGTGGTCTAATACCAACAAACCTTAGTGACTCAGTCGAATTAGCCACAAATCTAGCTTGCTCAGTCTCAGCATTAGCTTCAGACCTGTCTCTAATCATTAGCAGATACTTGGACTTTGTCTCCGGGTTTGAGCTTACCAACCAATTGAATTTAATGAGCTTTTCATCTTCTTGAGATCCTAAACCAGCAAACTAAACATCAAATCAATCTATTCGATCAATCAGCAAAACATCATCTCCTGACTTTAGCTTCAGCAACATAGCAACCCTTAGCCAACAACTTTTCCTTTGAGTGTGTGAGCTATTCTCTAGGGAACAAACAAACCAAGCAACCCAACAACAAAGCAAGCAACAAACCAACAAATAGCAACCCAACAACAAAGCAACCAGCAACCAAATAACCAACAAACTATCATCTTTTTTGGGTCTCAAAACCTTGACAAGCTAAAGTTTAGTTTTCAACATCATTAATCATGCCTCAAACTAGGAGTCAATATAGAGATGAAATGGAAGCCAAACTGTGAGCTAAAATGGAAGCCAAATTGCAAGTTGAGATGGAAGCTAAGATGCAACAATCTAGATCAACACCTCTTAGAGATGCGACTCAATTTATGACTGGTATGCCTCCTCATATGTTTATGCCTCATGGGTATACCATTAGAGAGTCATCTTCACAACAAGTGCAACCTCAAACATTTTTGGAGACTTATGAGGAACAATCCCAAGAAGACTTATCAGAATTTTAGGATACACGTGTGGGATCAAGTTGAGAGACTTGTCTTATTTGAGCCTAATCACTACTTCTTGCAACTTGCTTGTATGGGCGCTAAATTACGAAGAGATTTTGACATATCCGCTATTAGAGAGCATGATCCCAACACTCCCGCTATTGTTGCAAAGGGACCATCCACTATAGTCACACCATTCCCTATCATATCACAAACTCCATCTTCCAACACATCTCTTTCACTACCTATTGTTACTTCATTTGATCCACCATGCTCAGAGTACACTCTAGAACCTTTGATAATGCAAACCAATGTGCTCCCTTTCATTTCACAAAATTTGAACATTCCACCTTTCCATGTTCCTCAACATACTCCTTCTCCTACCATGACTATTTCCATGCCTCAAGTAACACAAGCTATCCATGTGGCCCAAGCGCAAATGCCCCAAACATCATAAGCTATCCCCATATCCCATAGTGTGCAAGCTTCCCAAACTATCCCAACAACACCAATGGTCCAAGCTTCACAACCATCGCAACCCGCTATATCCCATGTGGATACCACATCTCATATACCTACTGCTAATATGATTTCCACTATCTCCACTAATCCGTCCAATACATCATATAATCCCAATGTTAGTCTTATTGACATGAGTGACCCTCCTATTGTTTCTCAAGCCAATCCTAGCACTACGGTCACTTATGTTGAGCAACTCACATCCATTCCATCATTTTCTTACAATCCTTCACAAACCATCAATCCATCTTATGCTACCCAAGGTTTGCCTATTGTCACCCAACACATGACACATATCAATCGTCATGTTGTCCAAAATACAAACCCAAGTGTCCATCCTTCTTTCGCATCCACTAATCCTTCCATCACTTACCATGTCACAAAACCAACTCCAAATTCACAACCATTAACTAGTGTCAATCCATCTACCACTTCTCCTGTGATGCCAAATCTTGGTGCCAATTCATCACAGTATACCCAACCACCACTTGTGTCTCAAGGATAGCACTCCTCAACTACATATGTGTCACATACCAATCCTTTGACATACGTTGTGACTATGCAACCTCAACAAATGGTCATGACTTCATATATCCCAAAACAACAACCTCAACATACATCATACCATGTTTCACCCCCTTTGCAACAACAACAATTATCTCTAGCAGATGTTCAACAAATGATCAACCAAGCAGTAGGACAAGGCAAGATGACATTTTCCTTAGAAAACATATGCACTTATCCATTTGACAATTCACTTCATATGACACCTTTTCCGCCACACTTTGAAATTTGACAATTTGACAAGTACAAAGGAAAAGGAAACAAGACCATCTTAGAGCATTCTTTGTGGCATGTCTAGATGTTGCTCATGACGATACATATCTTTTGAGACTATTTCCTCGAAGCTTAGTAGGACAAGCTCTTGAATGGTTCTCTCATTTACCTCTGGGAATTAAGTCTTTTTTGGAGTTAGCAAATAAGTTTTGATCACACTTTGCTTTTAACATTGAACATGAAGTAAACATGAATGACCTTGTCAACAATAAACAGCGTAATGGTGAAGCCTTTTCTTCATTCACTCAACAATGGCATAATATGGCTAGAAAACTATCATGGGAAATACCTGAGAAGCAACAACTCGATATCTTTGTTCAAAATCTTCATCCCGAGCTGTCATTCCAACTACAATTGCAAAGTGCTAGCACCTTTGATGAACTTGTTTCCAAAGGAACCATCATTGAATGAGCTTTAATTGCTAAAGGTACTATTAAGATCTTTCTTGATAACAAAGACTATCCTCAAAACTCCAATGATAAATCTCGCTTTTGGAACAAAAATAAGAATGTTGTCAATGATGGTGTTGTGGACGCAAAGAACATACAAACTATGAAAGTTCCCATCAATATTCAAGCTACTTCTACAACAACACAACCTTTTCAATGAACGCGATAATGACAAACTTCAAATCCATGCCAATAATTTACACCATTAGTGGAACCTATGGAAGTTGTCTTTTGAAAGCTTCTCCAAGCAGGTGATATTATGTTACCAGATGCACCACCCAACGGTGAACCACTCTTCAAAGCTCCTTGGTACAAAGAAAATGAGTATTGCGATTACCATAGAGTTAAAGGACACAAAACAAATGGTTGTATGTGCTTAAAACATGTTATCCAAGATTGCATCGATCAAGGTTTAATCAAAATTACACCTTCAACAACTCAACCTGCACAACAATCAACATCGAACTATGATCTACATGATTTCAAGAATCCACTTCCATCTCATGACAAATCAAGTAACCCTCATGCTAGGAATGCCATTCAGTACAACTATGAATCATCTACTATTGGCCACATTGACCATGCTTGCATTTCTACCATTACTATCCAAGGCAAAGCACCTGACTGCATTGTAACCACTTGAAGAGGTCAAGTCACCATTCAAGGAGTACTTGTCCATCCTCCTCGACCATTCTCTAACTATAAAATCCTTGATCACCTTGGCAAAACACCTGCACATATTTCCATTCTTGAGTTGCTTCGCATATCCCCTGCTCACAAAGCTATCCTTGACAAAGCCTTACAAGAATCTTTGGTGCCCAACAATATTGATATCACACAACTCCAATCTATGGTCGCTAGCATTGTAGCCCCTTGTCATTTAACCTTTTCTAACAAAGATCTTCAGCCCTTCATTCACCCTTCACACAATGAAGCCCTCCACATTGAAGTGTTTGTTAAACAACGCCATATCAAATGAATCTTGGTAGATGGTGGAGCTGGTCTTAATATATGTTCTTTGAAATTAATATAACAATTGGGATATTCTGAGAAAGATGTTGACACCTCCAAGGTTATTACTATCAAAGCATGTGATGATGTCGAGCGAGATACTGAAGGGATTATTTACTTGCCTATCCAAGTTGGGCCGATCACTACTGAAACCTGTTGTTAGGTTCTTGTTATTGACCTTCCTTATAACATCATCCTTGGTCGTCCATGGATACATGCCCTCAAGACAGTTCCTTCCACATACCATCAATGTATTAAATTTGCACAAAATGGTGTTGAGATTACTATCCATACTGATCCCAATCCATTTGAATTTTGTCATGCCTTTCAAGCTAAATATTAGAAACCAAAGTGCATTCCTATCAACACTAAGGCATATCCATCTTCATCCTATATAGACCCAACTGACCTACTCAAGCCATCATCTAGCAAAGCCGCTTCCAACCTCCGTATCAAGTACACTGAACATGGCCTTGGTGAATACACACTGCAAGAATCTTGTTGTGTTGGCACCCATCCCTTATCTCCCATATCTTATGGTAGCCCTTCTACATCCAAGCCAACTTCATCCCTAGCTGTCATCAAAGCCACACCCACAGTATTCATTAAAGGTGGATTCTTGGATGATGAAGACATTGATGATATCGACTCTTGGATATTCTTTGATGAAAATGACCAAGTCCAACTGGAAGTGGAGAGATATAACAATGGGTTTTGCATCATAAAGAACATGGGCTACAAAGGACATGGTGAATTGGGATCATAGGAAGAAGGACCTATCGAACCCATTATTGTGTCTAAGAAGTTTAATAAGTAAGGCCTTGGTTATCAGCCGGAGGTACCGTGACCCAAAGACATTAAGTGTATTTCTGATATTGACACTGGACCCTCCTCGATAGGAGAGACTTCTAGTTTGGATACTATCGACGACTCCTCCCTTCATATTATTGACCTTTTCCAAGAAAATTCCATCTTCATGATTTCCACAACTTCCTCTAGCCACAACCATTCCTTCGTTACCCTTTCACTCATATATCCTAACCTCGTCGATTGGGATCAACAGGGGGCACTGATATTAGATACATTTGAAAATGATGAAGCTATTGTAGAATTTATGGGCTTATGACAAGGCATTCCATTAGGTGATCACAAAGTAGGTTTCATGATGGATCTACCTAAACTAGCATATTTTGGCAGAAGTATCAAATCCTTTAGTCGCAAAAGTGAAATAAACAAAATCAAACAAAATAGGTCACTAGGTGAAAACTGAAAGGCACCTCTTGACCATGAAAAAGTAAAAATAAAGGATGTATCCGAAGGTGAAAACCTCTCTAAGGTGCCTGAGGATGGGGGATTTGATCTTCCTATTGCCACTGATTATCATGAGAAATTAACCATGCTAGTTGAACAATCACAAGACATGAACTTGGGTACAGAGTAGAATCTAAAGATCACTTTTTTGGCAACATCACTATCAGATCAAGAAAGAAGAGACTTCACAACATTTTTTATGAAAAGAGCTATAAATTTTGCATGGACTTAGGCTGACATGCTGGGTCTAGATCCATCACTTGTGGTAGATCATCTAGCAGTATCTCCTAATGCAAAACCTGTTAAACAAAAATTGCACAAAATGCATCCACATGTAGCTTTATTGGTCAAGGCAGAGATTCAGAAACTATTAGAATAAAAGTTCATAAAGCCTATTGATTATCCAGAATGGGTTTCAAACTTGGTACCTGTAGCAAAAGCTGATGGACGAGTTCACTGTTGCACAGACTTTAGAGATCTCAATAAAGCATGTCCTAAGGATGACTTTCCATTACCAAGCATAGACAATGTTGTAGATCTTATAGCTGGACATGAAATGCTATCTTTGATGGATGGATTTTCAGGGTATAACCACATCAGAATAGCAGAGGAAGATCAAGATAAAACATCTTTTATTTGTCCATGGGGCACATACTACTAGGTTGTAATGCCTTTTGGTCTCAAGAATGCTGGAGCTACTTATCAACGAGCCATGACAGTTATTTTTCATGAACTTTTTCATACTATCATGGAAGACTATGTTGATGATATCCTAGGAAAATCTAAGACAAGAGAAGGACATCTACATGTATTAGCCCAAATCTTTGATCGCTTAGAAAAGTATCAAGTCAGACTGAACCCAAAGAAATGTGTATTTGGCGTAACATCTGGAAAACTATTGGGATACATTGTGTCTTGATGAGGGATAGAAGTGGACCCAGCTAAAGTAAAAGCTATCATGGAAATGCCTCCGCTAGCAAATCTCAAGCTGCTTCGCAGTCTAGAAGGAAGGTTACAGTCCATCCGTAGATTTATCTCACAACTACCAGATAAATGTCATCTTTTCAACATCTTCTTCATAAGGGTGAACCTTTTAGGTGGGATGAAAAGTGTCAACAGGCCTTTGATAAAATAAAGGAATATCTGGCAACACCTCCTGTGTTAGTACCTCCTATGCTTAACTGCCCATTGTTGCTCTATATATCATCAACAACAATAGCATTGGGTGCCCTTCTAGCTCAACATGACGATTCAAGAAAAGAACAAGCCATCTACTACATCAGCAGAACTCTTGTGGGATATGAACTTAATTATTCATCTATGGAAAAAACATGTTTAGCATTAGTGTTTGCTTCCCAAAAGTTGTGACACTATATGTTGAACCAAACGACAAAGGTCATATCTAATGTGGATCCACTCAAATATCTTCTTTCTAAAGCAATCCTCATGCAAAGATTAGCAAAATGGGTCATGATGTTAAGTTAATTTGACATACAATATGTGGATCGAAAAGCCATCAAAGGACAAGTCATTGCTAATCAATTAGCTGTAGCACCCATCACAGATATTCACCCAATATATCCAGAATTCCCTGATGAAGGGTTGGTCAATTTAACTTCCCCAGCATGGTGACAACTATATTTTGATGGATCTTATACACAACATGGATCAGGAGCAGGGATATTATTTGTTACCCCTCAAGGAGATTGTATACCCAAATCATACAGAATTGCATTTCCGTGTACCAATAACATAGAAGAATATGGAGCTTTAATCACAAGATTACGCATGGTAGTACAATGGGCTATCAAATAGTTACAAGTCTTTGGCAATTCTCAACTGGTTATCAAACAGGTCTTAGATGAATATCAAACAAAAGATGAGAAGCTTCTTCCATACAAGATAATGGTTGATGATTTGAAAAAGTATTTTAACAATATCACTTTTGAACAAATCCCAAGACTACAGAACAAAGCAGTAGATGCCATGGCTATGATTGGGTCTCTTCTAGACATGCCATCTAATACACATAAATGTGAGTTTTTGGTCGAACAACTTTTGATTCCAGCATTTGAAGTACCACAGTCTGAGCTTATATGTGAAATTGTTGGTCCCAACTCACCGTGGTACGAGGATTTATACGAGTATCTCCATAATCAAACCTTTCCACTTCAATTATCAAACACCCAATGCAAAACCTTTATCTATCGAGCCTCTCGTTACACTATTTTGGGAGACACCCTTTATCGCCGGAGTCTTGATGGTATCCTTCGTAGGTGTCTTGATTCTAAGGAAGCAAAAGTGGCCTTATGTGATGTGCATGAAGGTGTCTGTGGCTCGCACTCCACTGGCCTTGGCCTTGATAAGAAACTTCTACGAGTAGGATACTATTGGCCAACCATGGAAAAAGATGCACATCAATTTGCAAAGAGATGTCTACAATGTCAGAAACAATGAGATTTAATACATGCACAAGAACATGAGCTTTAGCCTATCATTACTCCATGGCCTTTTTTGTAGTGGGGAGTTGATCTCATAGGTAAAATCCATCCTACTTCATCAAATGGTCATAAGTTCATTGTCACCACCACTAAATATTTCACAAAGTGGGTGGAAGCCATACCAATGACTTATATCACTGGCAAGCAAATATCTAAGTTTATTCTACACTATATCATTTGCCTCTATGGAGTTACTCAAGCTATTGTCATGGATAATGGTCGCCCCTTTAAGAACCAAGAGGTTAGAGATCTTTACAAAAAGTTCCATATCCAACATCAATTCTCTACCCCTTACTATCCTCAGAGCAATGGCCAAGATGAGGCTTCTAACAAAACAATCATCAAAATTCTCAAAAAGACAGTCAATGAAGCTGGTTGGGATTGGCATTTACAACTCCATCCTACATTATGGGCATATAGAACAAGTATCAGAACTCCCACTGGAGCTACACCTTATGCTCTTGTGTACAACACTAAAGCTATTTTACCTATTGAGGTTGAGATCCCCTCACTGCGAATATCCTTACAACATACCATCTTAGAGGAAGAATATCAAGTATCTAGACTCCATGATCTTGAGCTTCTAGATGAATGACGTCTTACAGCACTCAACCATCTCCAAGTCTATCAAAACCGTCTACACCGCAGCTACAACAAAAAAATCAGAGAAAACAGATTTCAAGTTGGAGATCTTGTCCTTAAAGAGAATCAAAGGAATCAGCAACATCATGAGAAACAGGGCAAGTTTTAACCAAATTGGCTTGGTCCTTTCATCATCACAATAGTTTATGGATTAGGTGCATATACTCTTTCAATACCTAAAGGCCTTCCATTGGATGAACTAGTCAATAGCATTCATCTCAAGAAGTTTTATCCTTGAATCTCAGCTATCCTAAAAAATATATATATCCATCCAATAGTGAAAACCACTTTGTGGCACTTTGGATAACAAAAAAAATAAAAATGATAATATAAGATAAATAATCCATCCTCTGGTGAAAACCTAGTAAACAGGTGCCTTGGCTAAGTACCATAGTGAAAACCTGGCAAACAGGCGCTATGTGTAGTGACCAACCTCCATTATCTGCTTGGTTTGTTTGATCACCAATATTCCTAGCATATTCCGCCATCTTATCCCACATATCCCATATCATAATCCACATGTCATCGCAATAAATAGCCTTTCCATCTTCGCCTTTGTTAATGCTAGCTATCATACTTGAGACATTGTTGTGATAACTATCTTTTTTGGCACCTTAGCATCTTGACCGCATGCATTCTCGATCGTCACTCCTTCATAATAAACCTCATCCCGCATTGGGGGCATTTGTTGAGTCTTATTTGGAAGTGGATACCGCTATCTCTATCATATAACACATCAAACACTTTAGCTCACAACACAACAAACTTTCAACTTCAACCATAGCATTCATCCAATGACAAACATGGCAAAAAACTTGCAACCAGAATTTGTATCTTTGCAATCAATTCACACTCATCCTACATCCAAAAATAGCAAAACATCACCAATGCAAACATTCAAGCAATCAATTAATTCTTTCAACATCACTCACCAGTGTAATAAGCAAGAATTACATCCCATCTCTATCGTTAAAGCCTTGATCCCGTGGATATAGGGTATGTAGGCAATCTGAAATGCAAAGGAAGCACTCTAATTCAGGCTAAGACGATAGTCCCTTCTCTTCATCATCCATCTTTTATATTTCTTCTAATCATCCTTAAATCTTTCATTTCACATTCTTCTATTTTTCATCACACACATCATCAATAAATCTCAGAACTATATATTCATCATGTCTTATCTTCATCGTAACTGTGCTTTGATCCCGTGGATACAGGGTATGTAGGCAGTCTGGAATACGAATGAAGTTTCCAGTACTCAAGCACATATGATCCACCCCATCTTCTTCATCTTCTCTTCATCTTCCATTTTCTTCTCTTTGATCAGCTCAAGCAGGAAGCAAATTATGTGTATTCTGAAAGCTCAAGCACTTTAACCAATCAAGAATTAGCCATAAGCTATTTTTTTGCATGCCTTCAACCAACATTTGCTATAGCAGTTTATCAACATCTTTAGCCTTCAATAGGATGCAACTTTCCTCTCAACAAGGTTCCAGCTTAAATCCATGTAAGAGCACCTAAATTTGGCAAGAGAATGTGATGACAGTATCTTTTGTCCCTTTTCTATGCCTAATCAAGACTGCCTTGATCTATCTATATCTTGGTATGTTGCGATGAAGTAAAGAATGGGGCATGGTCATATTGCTTTCACATGCCGTGTTTGCAGGATGATCTTGTTCTCTTCCTAAGCATATTGGTATCTTGTACGTATTGGGATTAGCATCTTACATATCAATATCTCTAGCATCTGAGAAGCTAAATAGTCTCTTATGCACTTGAGACTATTCTATGTCAAGACTAGCTCCATACATATAACCAACAAGCTGTCACTATGCATAGTGGAGATTAGCTCAAACCATTGCTTGGAGCGTCAAAGTCCATCTTGAAACACTAGTTGTTATTCATATCTTGTGTATGTTGGCTCAACATCTTGACCTCATGTGTTCAGACAAGATTGTAGCATGTTAGTTTTGCATTGGATATCTCGACACCTTGGTCTTCTATACCCTGGTACATAACATCCACATGCTCTATCAAACATAAGGATTGCATTTCTTTTCATTTTGAGCAATTACTTAAAAAGTTGCCCATTGTATTGTCTATTCATCCTACTATTTGTCTATATAGTCCTCAGCCAAGATCAATCATTTTCATCATCCTTCTTCCACATCTCTTATCCTACAAAACAAGTGTGTTAGACATACATAAGTCCATCACATATCATCTCATTACCATCTATCTATATACATAAGCCCATCACATATCATCTCATTACCATCTATCTATATGCATAAGTCCATATAATATCATTACCATTTACATATTTGCATTATCATACATGTCCATTTATTTCATTTGCATAAACATCCATACATAATCCATGAAAATACAAATACAACATGCATAACCATCATAATACCAATAGTACATCCATCGTATCATCATGTAGATAAGCAATATGCCATTATATATATATATATATACAAGTGTCTACATATACAAGCTGAGCCATAAAGAATGTATGTACAATCGACTCTAGGCCTCATCATGATACAACATAAACAAGGTAGCCCTAGTGACTACTGGCAGCTCCCTCACCCTGACCACCACCATTGGGTCCTGCACTTGTCCCCCTATCTCTCGGTGGCCCCATCACTGAGGCTATAGATTGAGATCCACCTATCCTCTATGAACCTAAAGCTCTTGATCTGCTCCTGAAGCTAGGCTGCCTCTGCTCTGCTGGCACAACCCCATAGTATAAACCTCTATAGTACTCTGCCTCACCTTGTACTCTTTGCAACTCTTCCTGTACCTGTGTGGCCAAATACATTGTAGCCCCATCTGTACCCAATGTAGTCACTGCTCTATCCCGCTCACTAGTCATCCCCTGTAGCTACTGCATAGCCGTATCCGTCTCTGCCCGCAGACCATATCTCTCCGCCCTCATTGCTTTCATCTGTTGTATAGTAGTATCTCACTCTAATCTCATCATCTGCTCACTCTATTTAGTTGCATCTCTCTCTCCTGTCACTCTAGCAAGTCCACCATCATCCTACCCATCCCTAGCCTATACTCTCACTTGTAACTGAGCCTGAGCCCTGGCATGCCGCAAGCCAATCACCGCCTGGCAACTCCACTCTCCTCAATCTCATCTAAGCCCACTGCCTCCATATCCTCTCCTCTCTAATCCTCCTCCGCAACTGCTGAATCCCAACATCATCACCTCCTAATATCTGTCCCTGAGGCTGTGCAAGTATTTGAGGCTGTCCCTGCACCTATCCCTATATCTGTATCCCTGGCACTGCTGGTACAACCACCTACGCTAGTGGAGCCCATCATTGCCTCCTCCTGACTGGTCTCTCCATCCCTATCTCTCCTATCTCTCCAACCTGCATCAACCGTGTCAGTCTCGCTATCACTCAGTATGCATCATAATCTGGTAGCGTGCCTGGATCTGTAGGACCGTATCCCCATTGCCATACAATTGGTTGTAGCTCCTCTCTCTCTACCAAAACTGTGTCAAGCACAACCTTTGGCCCCCAATCAAACACCTCTTGTCTAGTCCTCCCAAAAATGGCATCACCAACTAGTATTGCTTGTGGTAACCCGAACTGTCTCAAAATCCTCTCGGGCAAATAGCGCTCTATAATGTATATCCCACATCCAAAAATATATCTCGCCTACCTCTCATAGACAAGCTTAGTATCCTCCTCATCCCATCTCTCACATCCCAGACATGGCCTCCATATAAATCTATCTACCTCATCCAACATCCTTTGCTAGTACACTAGTCCTCTGCACTGCCGGTATGTCAAAGCTCCTCTATACATCCTAGCATAAGGCTCTCCTGCTACTCTAGCCACCCATCCGTCTGGTCTCATCACTGGAATATGCTCATAAGCCTACACATGCAAAACTATAACTCCTACAGACATACTTGCCCCGAACATATATGCACAATCATGCAGGAAATGATAGAGATGTCCAAGTACACACTCCGCCCATGCATATCTCATCCCATAGGAGAACATCCCCTCCATCACTATCCCCCATCCTACTGGAAACCCTCTCACTCGTCTGTCTCCCACTAGCCATCTGATAATAGCTACTACCACTCGCTGCAGTCTATCACATAACTCCTCCATCCTCGCCATAGGAATCTCTGAGCCCTCTACTCCAATGTTTGGTGTCCTGAACAATCTTCTGAATGTAGCTGGACCCATTTCAGGATCATAATCTACTCGGTCCCCACTATAGGAATCCGCAGAATTTGAAACACATCCTCCAGTGTGATCATAGCCTCTCCTGTCGGCAACAAGAAAGAACTATGCTTGCTCATCCATCACTCCACCATCGCTGTCATCAGTCCTCGATGTGCCTACACTGGCTCCAATCTAGACATATGCTCTAACCTAAGGATCTCTAACACTAGCCGTTCCTCTTCATCCAACAATCTCACCAACTGCAAATCCCTAGGATGTGGCTCTCGTGATAACAAAGGCGGTAGTATATCCTGCATCATTTCATTCATCATGTCAGTTCCTTGTGCTACATACAACTACTATAAAATTGGATAGTTTACTTCTATGCTAGCTTTTATCTACTGTAAGTGACTCATTTTTCCATATACGCCTATTTGTTGATCACATGCGACCTATTTTACTACATGTGCTTATTTCTCTCCCATATGCAACCTATTTTACCTATGTGACTGCTTATTGACTAAGTGCGAGCTATACTTCTATATGCGTATACCTTTAGCCATAAGCGATAAGTGAGCTGAACCTATGCATGCGCTTGTTTTTAGCCCATAAGTGACTTGCTTTTATTTATATGTGCATTTTGCCTATGTTTGCCTAGTCGACTAAAAGCGACTTGTTATTTCCCTATGCGACCAAGCCGTGCCTAAAAGCGACCTTAACTACCTTAAGTGACTTGTTTCTCCTCCTAACCGACCCAAGCTGCCTATCCTAAGACCTAGTCACTTATGGTGACATGTGTGCATTTATGATGCTTCTAGCCTATCAAAATCATGCTTTTAGCAAAAGTTTTGATACATACCAGTACATCTACTCCCACTGGTTGTCCATATGTCCTCACTTGCTCGGCACGATGGTCTTTGCGTGGAATCACCATCCTGATAGCTCTCCAACTCTCATCACACACCAACTCTAAGGAGCTCTAGATCTCTATAAGAAAATGAACACAACTGAGCACAAATGAGCCTATTTGCCCTTGAAGAACCTACTTATAGCCCTATCCAAACCTTAATTTCTTCTATGCCAAAGCCTATTTTCTTCTGCCTCATCCCATTTTTTTTTCCCACCCAACCCCTTTTTTCTTCATGTCAACCTTGTGTCCTAGCTTTTTCTTCTATCACGAGCCAACCCAACCCTTCCTGGTTAGCTTGGCTTACCTCTCGAGGGTGCATCACCTGCCAGTTACACTGGGGCATAACCTTGTTTATTGAAGGCATATTGTATCTTCTTTGACACAACGCTCTATTGAACATTGTATCAAAGAGGGGCAAAATGTAGACACCCAAAATTGACTCATTATCATTAGTATCAAACTTTGCATTACCCATCATCTGCATTTGTCTAACACACTTGAACAATATCCCTAACATATCTTTTTCTTCTATTAATTAAATAAATTTATATTTATTTAATTAATTCATTAGCTATTTCTTCTATTTTCTCTAAGCTATAATTAAACAATCTTTAATTATTTAATTATCTTCATTCTATCTATTTTTAATTAAATAAATTTTATTTATTTAATTAAAAATTCCTTTCATAAACCCACTTTCTAATTAATTAAATAAATTTTGTTTATTTAATTAATTTCTCTTATCATTTATCTCATGAGCTTACATGTGTGCCTCTTTCATTTAAAAAAGATAAGTGGTACTACATCTTTTATTTAATATCTTTCACATGTAGTACTTTTTATGTATACGGTCACGCATAAGTCCTATCTTCCCTCCACTTGTCATCTACACATTCACCTATGTCTATCATTCAATCTTAACCATTCACATAGCCACCAAATCTCCACCGTTGATTGATTTTAGTTGAGTTCTATATAAACACCCTCTCATTCCATACTACATATATCCAGCATTCATATAGCGTCTACATTATCATCCTGAGCATATTGAGCACTTGAGTATTCATAGCATCCATTGAGCTTATCATCATTATCATTTATCCATCATGACAACTTTTATCTTTATAATTGTTTATTGTTGACGAAGCAATCCACATCATAAACAAGGAATCACACAATCTAGGTGATATTATGCTTGAATTGCATGCTTTTGATTTCATTTGGATTAGATTCTTTGATGATGGTAGGGTTAGGTTTTCATGGCTATTCTTGATCTTATTAACCTAATTTTTTACCTATCATAGGGTTAATCAGGGGTTAAAATTAACTAAATAAGGGTTTATTTAATTAATTTTTGTCTAGGGGTCATTTAGGCTAGGGTAGCTAATTAAATAATTGATATTTAATCAACTAGGCTAGGTTTAGGTGATAGAGTAGGGAAAATTAATTAAATAATCATGATTTACTTAATTAATTAGGATTAGGGGGATGGATAAATTAACCAAATAAATATTAGAAATATTTATTTAATTAATTGGAATGAAGTTGTAAGGTATAGTGCTGAATTAATTAAATTAATTCATGACTAAGGGTGAATTGATGATGAATTGTTAAAAGTAAATGGTTAGGGATGACTTAGGGTTAATTAATTAAATAATTATGAATTTATTTAATTAATTGGTGAAATGGCTAGGTTGGTAATGCAAGGATACACAAAATTAGTTAAAGGGTGGAGATATTTTTAGGTGTCTACAAATGACACTATCTATTACACCCCATGTGTTTCTATCTACTCACCATTTACGTAGTTTGGTTAATTGTTTGGAAAGTGAGTGATTATGGATTTTTGCATCTATTTAGTCGTTTTCATCCATTTACTATAGATTGGATATTTTGTGAAAATTGAAGTGATTATGAATATTTGCATCTATGTGTGTTATCTATTTTGAATGCAATGTGATGAGAAAAAGAATAATGCAATGTCTTGTATTAAATGTGGTTATTATTAATTAATAATGATATTTTGATCAGCTAACTACTGTGGTAATGATCTAAGTGGTTGCAGGAATAGGTTGTCCCTCCAGAAAAGAGGGGAGGTATCACTTAGGAGAAGGACTTGGTCTGGTAAACGTAAAAGAGAATCCTAAACTGAGCAGCACACACACACGCATCCTAATTTGACCTAGGTTGAGTCAAGTTAGTGTGGGTAGTGGTAAGTGATCTGAGTTATGTATCTTGAGTCTTGATGGATGTTCGAACCTGGCTCTGATACCACATGTAACATACCACTTGTTCTACTAGCTAAGATAAGTTCATGGATTGGTCCAAGAGGGGCCAGTAGCTCAGTGGTAGAGCACTCCAGCAGTGAATGGAAGGTCCTAGGTTCGAGTCCTAGCTAGTCCATGTCCTAGGGATCTAGGGGGTTAGAAACAACTATCAGACTATTGTCAAGGACAAATGGACCTTATTCCTAATGCTTATTCCTAATGCTGACGAACTGCAACAAGACCTCAAAAGGTACATGATCCATCTTTTCCCTTCTAAGGATGAACTCCTATGAGCCAAAGACAAATTGGGATCCTTCTTTGTGAAGTCAGCCTACCATTTGCTATCTGACTCTGTTGAAGATGCTAGCTTCCAGAGGAAGATTTGGAGTAGTAATCTTATTCCCAAAGTCAATTATTTTTGGTTGTTGGAAATGCATGATAGGATCCTAAGCATGGATAATATTAAAACTAGAGGTCTTCAAATCCCCAATAGGTGTATTCTCTGTATGAAGGAGGAGTTTGTTTCTCATCTCTTGCTCCACTATGAGTTCTCTTGGGAGGTTTGGGGTTTGGCCTTCCAAAACCTTGGTATCTCTTGGAGCATGAACTATGATCTTCCTTCCTTTATCAATTGATGGTTCTCTCCTTTCTCACACCCTATTTATAAGGAATTGTGGTCTCAGATTCCTCCTATTCTTGCTTTGGGTCTATGGAAGGAATGTAATAATAGGTTATTCAGGGACAATTCCAAATTTGCTAAGGAAGTCTTCTGTATTTGTTCTAAATTGCTGCTGAAAATCTCTCTAACAACACTTTGAAAGCTGCGAAGACCTATCCTAAGAAGGCTAAAATCATTATCATTAGTAAATGGAACATTCCACTCCACATCTGCAAGGTGTACAATTCCAAGAAGCTTGCTTACAGAAACACTAAGTGGACCTCCCAGAGAAGGATGGATGAAACTTGATTTTGATGGGATTGCTAAGGGGAACCTAGGGCCAGCTAGTGGTGGAGGGGTCCTAAGGTCTTTTAAGGGGGATTTGATGGCTGCTTATGCAGGGGGGGGCTAGGGGAGAACACCAACAATGAGGCTAAGGCAATGGAACTCCTTTGGGGAGTGAATGTTGCCCTATCCATTGGTGTCAAAAATCTCCTGATTGAAGGAGATTCGAAGCTCATCCTTGATGTTGTTCAAGAGAAACTTAGGGTTGGTTTGATTGTTGCTGATATCATCCAAGACATTAGACACCTCCTTCTTGCTTTTGATGTTGTTGAATTAAGGCATGTCTATAGGGAAAGAATTAGTATAGCTAATGCTATGGCCAATTTGGGGATTAATCTATCCCCTAAGAGATGCTAGAGGAACTCTAATAACCTCCCTAGAGACATTAGAGATCACCTATTTTTGGAGGCCCAAAAGTTAACCACTCAATGATTGTTTTCAAAAGGTTATCTCCATTATGGGAATATATTTGATATATATTCCTAGTGTTGGTAGTGTGGTGAAATGGGGGACTTCTATGATGCAAGGGGGAGTCGGCATCATTATTAGCATGGTGATCTTTGCAAGATCAAACAAGATTGAGGAATGTCACTTCATCTATGGACAACTCAATAGATTCACGTGGCTTTTGCCAAGGTGGCTCACGAGGCATTTTCAAATTGTGGTGGCATCCTCCCCCAATGATCTTACGTATAGAGTTCATAATTATAGCAATAATGAGATGGATTGGGAAGGGGCTGACAAGGACAGTTTGAGTGAGGTGGACAACTGTCAGAGAAAATATAATGAATGTAAGGACTTTCCTCTCTATTTCAATTGCAGAAAGATCATTTGAGTCATTGGATGTCTCTGGTTATTCTTGTTTCCACAGAGTGTTCTTCCTAACTTGGTTTCGAATAGACTAGTCATGGGGAGTGAAAAAGTGAGAACAAAGCCTATCTTGTGTGTAGAATTCAAGATAGATAACATGCTCAAGAGCATTTTCTATGAAGGTGGTCTTACTCCATTCTTGGAGTGTCTAAATGAATTTTATGAGAGTCTGTGGGTGTAATTTTCCATGTCCTAAGATTCCAGAGCTGTCCAGGTGGGTGGGGTTCAATTTGAAGTTAGCCAGGACATCATAGCCTAGGCCATGGGCTTGTCCTACACTAGGAAGCACTTGAAAAAATAATCCAAGGTCCAAGATCATTAAAGCATGAATCTTTAAGGAATGTGAAAATCCGGTTAGACTACAAGGCAGTTTTGAAAGAGATAGTCTCATCCCACCTTGGGATAAGGTATGCTTTCTTCTAATGAAATACGTGACCCTTGAGGGTCATTTAAGATGTTTTTATCATTACCATTTCACTGTTTTGAATCACTTTCGTCACAAATTTATTATCAACTTTCTATTCTACTTGTTCTCCTCTCTTGAGTCATCTATTAAAGTGGCCAAAACAGTGTATTCTAGTAACCCCAGTGTTATTGTCATTCCCCTACATCAAGGTTTAATTTTTTATCTTTACTAGTTCCATCTCACCCTCTGTCCCCACAAACCCATCAAGGCCTATTTGATTGAAGAGGTTTAAGATGATCAGCCTGGTAAGAATGCCTAGCTTCTTGTAAAGGTTGGGGCTACTCCTTCCAAGGTGGTTGTGGGTAGGTCCCCTGGGAAGGATCTCCTCGTGACTACTAGGTCCCCCTAGGATTCTATGACCCACACTACTAGTACCCTGGGTTCCCGGTCCAAAAGAACATTTAGAATACTGTTATTTCTTCCTTGGATGTCAAGAAGAAGGTGCCTACCCTTGTGGTACCATCTTGTAAACCCTCCCTCCCTATTGGTCACACCCCTCCTAGTAGCCCTAGAAATTCTCCCCAAAAGGTTGCAGCCAAGGGGCTTTGTGATCTCAAAAATAGTCCTACCCACTCAGGAGATAGGAAGTGAGATAAGAGGAAAGGTGGTTTATTTGGGGTTACGAAGCCTGCCAAGAACAAAAAACATAAGGGTAATGCTACTTAGGTTGCGGAGGTGGAGACTGAGGAATGTCCTGCTGAAGATAGCTATAAGGGTGATGACTAGGAGAATGTGGAGAGAACTATTTCTTAGGAGAAAGGCAAGGCCCTTAAGGAGGACAAGAAGCTCACTAGTGGTATTGCCTCCAGGAGACCCAGTATCTGTCGGTCAAGTAGGTTGGCAGGTATAAAAACCCTTGTGGTGAAAATTGTTGATTACTCAAGTGCTTCAGATCTTGAAGATGAGATGGAAATTAAGGAGGTTAAACTCACTCTAGATTAGCTAGAATTACAGACGGGGGCTAGTTTATTTGAGGAACTCAATAATTCATTTTATGAGATGAAGGATGAAGAAACTAAATTGGATCAAAATGATATGGATTAGTTTTACAAAGAACCTGTGAGTTAAGATGCGTGCGGGAGTTGCATCTAGGTCAAAGGTGAGATGGCTGAGTTGAAAGTGAGGATGGACACTCTCAAGGATAAGAAGAAAAATCATGGCCACTATTGCTCAAAGGTCACTCACTGTGCTACCTCTTCCTTGGCAGTTCTCCAGGACATTGAAGGATCCAAGCATGACATTACCTTGAAGACTTCTATTAGCAATGATGAGTTGTTTGGTTTCCTTAAGGAGGATTGGAACCAACTTCTCAAGTAGGTTTTTCCTCTGCTTGGTTAGTTTTTGGTTATGGTACTAGTTATATTGTATAAAATTTATTATGCTTAACTACTGCTGGTGTGTTGTTTTTTTGCTATTGGTGGCCTATTGCGCCTATTTTTCTACCTGTTGTTGCTTTTTGTTAAAGGGATCTACACCTTGGTTTCCAGCTTACCGTAGTAAAAAAAATACATCTAGCCATTTCAACAATAGTTCTATGCTTCCTTTTCACTACACCATTTTGTTGAGGTGTAGAGGGAATGATTATCTCATGTTTAATACAAAAAGACTTCAAATAACTATTAAAATCATTATTCACATATTCAGTACCATTATCAGTCCTAAGTATTTTGAGTTTAAGACTAGATTTCCTTTCAACAAATTTATGAAAATCAACAAAAGTATCAAGAACTTGATCCTTGTTTTTTAAAAAATAGATCCAAGTTCTTCTTGAATAATCATCAACAAAAATAAGTACATACCTTGATCCTTGGATGGATTCATTTTTCATGGGTCCTTAAAGGTCACTACGAATGAGGTGCAACTTATGATTTTCCCTCCAAGCTTAACCTTTAGGAAAGGACTCCCTGTGCATCTTACCACTCATGCATCCTGTGCATACAATTTTAGAAGGAACAATGCTAGGCAATCCTTCTGCCATATTATATTTTTGCATCAAGGCAATATTGTCATCATTGATATGACCAAGTCTTTCATGCCAAACATTAAAATCAATGGTAGATAATAAAGAGTATTTAGAAGTAGAAAACTCATAGAACTTGAACATATTATCATTGTTTAATTTAACATTAACAATGAATTTATCATTTTGATTTGGATCAATCACATATCACATATCTTTATAAAATTATATCTTATAATCTTGACAAATCTTAGCTAGAGAAAGCAAATTTGTTGTCAACTCAGGAACATACAAAAGATCATGTAACTTACCATTAGGAACATTCACATCTCCAATTGCTTCCACTTTACAACTATGATTATTTGCAAGTTGAAGAGGAACATTAGTGCTATACGGTTGCATTGATTCAAATATCTCTTTATGAGAAGTAACATGTTGAGATGCACCTGAATCAATAATCCACTCAAGAGGTTTAGAAGTTATTAAAGCACAAGTAAAAGGATGCCTTGATTAATTGACATTATTATTATGAGGCTTATGATTTTGCTAATAATTTTGCCTCATAGGTTGTTTATTGCTATTGGCAAAATTGTTTCTTGAAACAAGTGTTAGGCCAATGACCATCTTTATCACAATAGTTACAATGACGCCTCTTAGAAGAATTATTCTTTTGATTATCATAACTATTATTGTTGTTATTTCTATAACTATTATTATTGTTATGAAATTTGGGATTATAATTTTGTTTATTATGAGGTTTAAAATTTGGTTTTTGATTTTTAGACATAAAGGCATGCTCACTATTCTTAAGATTATCAAATTGAATCAATTTAGCTTCTTCTTGCCTTAACAAATTACAAAAAATATCATAAGATAATTGAGTAACTAAAGTAGGAATAGCTAATTGAGCATGAATATTTGTAATAAATTGTTGAAATTATCTAGGCAAATATTTTCTAAGAACAATATGAATCAATCTAAGATCTTCAAGTTTAACTCCTAAATTATTTAATTGACCATTAAGAGCATCAAATTTGAGAAGAAATTCATCCATGGTTTTGAAATCCGTATACTTGAGATCTTCAGGTTGATCTTGAAGTTGAATCTTTCTAGATTAATTTGAACTATCATAAGTTTTCCGTAGAATTTCCCATGCATTATAGGCTTTCGTGATGCTCCAATGTGAACATAGAGTTTAGGTGACATCAAAATGCCTATTAGGCCAAGGGCTTCATCATTCAACTTATTCCATCTGTTGTGCTCATCTTGGCTTGCCGCAGAACCAAGCTCTGATTTCGGATTAGTGGTGGGCCGACAAAGGGACACTGACAGGGGTTGACAGCAGGAGCCTTAGGGTCTCCGCAGGCTCCAAAAGTCACGAGCCCTTAAGGATCAACTGAGGAGTCTATAGCTACAAGTCTTTGGCCACGAGCTTCAAAGCCCTAAAAATTAATAAAAACAATTTTATTTTTGATTAAAAAACTTTGTTTATAGGTAAAGTTTTTTATTTTTATTTGTATTTAGTTTATTTAAAAAAATTTTGATACAATTTTTTTTAAATAGCTTTGATTATATTTAAAGCTTTGTAATAGTTTTTTTTTTTGGAAAGCTTAGAACAAATTTTGTATGAAAATTAAAAAAACTATTGAAATTAATATTTTTTTTTTAAAAATAGACCTGCAAGTTCTAGGTAGGGCTTTTGCCTGAAAAAATTTTATTTATTTATGCAAAATAAAACCTAGAGTAATTTAAAAAAAATAGAAATTGATATATAACATGCAAGGCTTGGGGCCCTTTAACAAAACTAATTTATTTTTTTAAACAAAAAGAAAGAATAAATAGATAGTGATTACAACCAGGGCTAAGGCCCTAAATTTTTTAACAGAAACTAGATTTTATTTTTCCTACATAGATCTGTTAATTTTTTTGCACAAATAAAATAGATTTGAAATAAAATATAATAAAGGGTTAGGGAAAAAAATTCCTTCTTCTCTCAATCTGCAAATTCTTCAACGGTGGATGCCTCAAAATAGGATGACATGCTTCAACAATTCAACTCACACTTGTATTAGTAAAACTTGCTCTAATACCATGAAAGAAAAATGAAGAGCAAGGAAAGAACTAATCAAGTATTAGAGTATTTGTTTGAAGTAAATTTACCATTCCAAGAAGAATGTGCAAACTAGAAGCATACACCAAAATAAACAATGGAGACAAGAGCTTTTGAAGGGGGAAAAAATAGAAAAAACCCCAATATATATGAAGATAGCAAGAAGCCTTGAAAATAATACAAGAAGAGTATTCACATGAATGAGAGAAACGAGAGATTGGAGTTAGAGAAAGAGAGAGAAAAAACCTCATAAATAGACATTAGAAGAGGAGTTGCATGTAACTCTCATATGCCATCTATCACTTTAGTGTGTGCAAAGTGTCAACCTCTTAAGGATGTGGCTAAACTCAAATATTCCTCCAAGAGGAATGTGTATGTGAGTCATCCTCACACATGTGAGGATATTCACATGAGACAAAATACTTTGTATTATAAATACAAGTATTTATGAAATACAAAATTAAATAATAATCTTTACCTTTACCTGGAAGTGAAGATTAATAGTCTAACAATGTACCTACATCTTTAGTAGATGAGTTTGGTTTTGAGTTTAATTCTTAAAGGGTTTGCAGACATATTTTTTACTTTTGGTATGAGAGTCTAGATGGTTCTATGGGTTGTATGTGCTTTCATGTTTATGCGTGTGTGGGTTTCATGTGATGGATCCATAGTAATTTGAGTTCTGGGTATTCCTCAATTCTGATTTTTTACTTAACAAGCTTGTGGGAATTTGTCTAGGAAGGAATCAATTAATTCTTGATCCTTGTTTGAGTGGGATTTTGCAGTGGATCTAGTTAAAATTTTTAGGAAACACTATGACAAGCATTGGTAGAATGGAAAAGAGGTTCAATGGAACCAATGTTAGGCTTTGGATGCTCAAGGAGGAGGGTTAAGTTTGTCATATGTTTACATGTTACATGGTGGTGACTTGAATCTCATGTTTAGAAATATGGGACTACCCTCTAGCATGGTGGTTGTATTCCTTTATCCAATGGTCATGTGCAACAGAATAATGTTCATGTTGGGTGCTTGGTTTTGGCTCCCTAGTCAAATGAGATTTAAGCACTAGTTGTGTTGACTTCCATTTAGAGTGCTTATGTTGGGTTCATGGTTTTGGTCCTTGGTTATGTAGAAGCACTAGATGATTAACCCTTAGTTGCATGAAAGTTGTGGAGTTATATTTTTGGTGACTTGGAAGCTCTTGGACAACCTAGTTCCTCTATTTACATGCACATGGTGATGGTTGTGCAATTTGTCTTTTAGCATCCTAGATTTTCTAGATAACCCTCTAGTCCTTTTAGATATTTGTACTTGCATGTTGTAGATTCATGTTATTTAGATGTATGAGTTTTACAAATTTTCTATTTAAAATTTGTGATTGTGCTTATTTGTGATATTCCATTATTTTATTTTACTAATTTGGTGTTTTTATATTTGTGGGTTTTTGGAAGTTTAAATGAACTAAGATTTTCATTAATGGTTTTACAAATTTTACATGTTAATCAAAATATGTGGTTTTGTAGATAGATGAAGAGTGGTTATTGTTTAGGGCTTTATAGATGGAGACAATTATAGATTTACATGCATGTTTTGTGCATGGTTTGAGGAGGTTAGTGTAGCCTTCTCAGTGCAGAAGTGTTAGTGTGTGTTTGGTCACTTAATAATATTTTTTTGGTGGTTTCTTGTTGAGTTCTTGAACTATGGTTACTCTATTGTGGATTTGTGGCAAATTGGAGCTAGATTTTAATTTGATTTTGGAATCATGGAAATCTACGTGTTATATTTGGTTGTCTTTGTTTTTGCATGCTATTGATATGGTGTTGAATCTATATGTTACATTCTTTAAGATCTACAAGTTTTGTATTTTTCTTAGGTTTTAGTTGTTGGCAATATGTGTTGTCATTGATGTCAACACTTAGAGTGAAGTCAACACTCAGTTTGTGATGATGATATACTAGTGAGATACAAAGATGCATTGAGATACAATGGTGATGCTGATGTTCATGGTGGGTTGCTGATGTTCATGGTTGGATGTCATGCCTTGATCAGGGTCAAGTCAAGTGGTTCTAAGTATGCTTGTGGTCCGTAGAGTAGTGAGATGCAGTGATCATGATGTTCATGGTTGGATGTCATGCCTTGATCAGTGTTGAGTCAAGTTGTTTTGAGCATGCTTATGGTCAAAAAAGATGATTTCATGATGAAATATTAAGATGGGAATTAGAATCACTAAGATGAATGATGAAATATTAAGATGGGAATTAGAAGCACTGAGATGAATGATGAAATATTAAGATGGGAATTAGAAGCACTGAGATAAATGATGATACATTAAGCTATGCTGAGGATGAAAGATGTTGTTGATGGCTTGTGGTATTTTGTATGATCCTTCTTGTTGTTCCTAGGGATGTATATGCTATTATATGAAGGTTATGGCCTCTAAAAGTTGGTGAAGGTTCTTGCTACAGAGAATTACCTAAAAGACTATATGGTAAAATGCTCTACATTCCTTCACATTTGAAGATATGGTCATGCAGTTTAGAAGTTAATTCCAGTATGATGTAAAGGTGCTAAATCCAAAATTTCAGATCATTTTCCCTCCATAGTGAATGTTATGAAAGACAAAGTTCTAGTCTGTGCTCTGGAAAAATCAAGTGATGATGACGACTGTTTGGAATGCTCCGTGTTCCTCCACAATGATAGATATGGATATGCAATTTTGAGGATATGTTCACAACAATGTTGAAATTAGGGCAGACAACTGAGAGGGGGTGGGATGAATCAGTTCTCACAAAAACTTTGTCTTTTGCTTCAACTAATCTTCTTTCACACTTATTAACAAATTAATGATATAACCATGAAAGCATAAATCAACAACACATGAGTAGAAACATAATCAACACACATAACACCAGGATTTTTACGTGGAAACCTGGTTAAGGGAAAAACCATGGTGGGGGTTAATGCACAAGATTATTCTCTGTTAAAAGAATAGAAAATGGGAAGGCACTTGCCTTCGGGCACACTACCTAGAGCTCACTAAAAAGAGGCTCACTGTCTACAAGAACATTTACAATGTTAACACAGAAAGATTGAACTGAGAAACAACATCTTCTTCATGCAAAGTTTAGTTCCATTGAAGTGCACAATACTTTTGCTCTGCCCCCAAAAACTTTTTTTCTATCTCCTCATCCTTTACTCCTCTTCCTCTTCTGCTCTTCCTCTTCTCTTCTCTACCTTTCTTCCTTTCTTAGGATCTTATCATTTTCACACAAGGATGATTTTCCACAACCTAACCACACCTATTTATATGTTTCATCAACCTTGGAATAAACATCAAGGTCGGCACTACAAACATTTTACTTAATGCAAATCACTATACTATCGGCCAAACATAGTTGGGACCCAAATCTTTCTTGAACAACATGCCACACTTCATAGAACCTCTCTTAGATCATTCGCAACATGCACAAAGCATCCGGTTGGCCAAGACTGGAAAGAACAGCAACACCCAAGGACAAATCTTCAACCATGATCTCAATCCTTAATGACGACCACCAACACAGTAGGCACCTGATTTACAGACCACCACAAGCACAATGAAATCAATAGGAACAACCGCACCACCTCAGATCACCAAAAGCACTTGCACCTTCATCCGGAAACTCAAGAACACCAACTATCATGACTGTTGTACTAGAAAGATTTCTTATGGACCTCCAAACCATGAACCAGTTGAGTTGAGGATACATATTGACATCCCAAACACACCTCTAGATCCACAGATCATAATATTCCAATGCGAATCAATCCAAACCAATTTTCTGTCACTCTGTCACCTCTGAACAACTGCAAAACTTGGTTCTACTCAGATGGCCATAACTTCACCAATTCTTCATGTGGACCTCTCAAATCTTGACTGAAGCAACTTCAGACAATCCTTTATAAATCCTTTAATCCGTAGACTCTGATCTTCATCTTACTGGGAATGCGGAGCAATCTACTTCACTAAACTGCACTATCTTCACTATCTCTGACAGAGAGATATGTAACTCAATTGTTTCTTCCAGAGAGGTTAATTTTCTCAATATCCTCAGCATACAAGTCATCTAAACAAGCAATATAATAAGATACAGTTGACACTAATGACAACAAGGATATGTTGACATCAATGACAACACCGATTAGGCACATATTTGCAACAAGCAATGTATGAGTGCATCCATACGAGTTTCAGGTGTTTTAGAGGTTTGTAAGATTAGTTTCAAATGACAGTTGTGATACAAACAGTTTCGGATGTCTAGTTGTTCTCAAGACATATGCTGATGATATATGCCAACTTTATGTGGCTTGAAATGATACATTGACTAATGTAAGATGGTCTTGATGATCTTATGTTGTCTCCTGTTTCTCCACAAAGTGTTTTTCTGCTCTCTCCAGAACTGGTTGAGGTCCAGAATGATGATGCTGCTAGGTTATGCCTCTATCTAGATAACTAAAGAATGTTGAAGGTATGCACCACAAAGTTTTTTCTATGTAGAGTTCAAGGAAGGTTTGGAGATAGTGTATGGGTCATATCGACTCATCTGTAAGAAGAATAATGAATGTTTAATCATTCATGAGTACCACCAAGACTATGAAGACCAATGTACTACATGTTTCATCTTTTCTTGCTTAAGGGTGACCTAATTCAAATTTGTGTAATGTGTAGATGATATTCCTTGAAGAATGAATCTATGAATAATGTTTAGGACCGGACTAAGTGTGTGCTGGGATCCATAAGGTGTGTGTTTCCTTCTATAGTAACGTGTAGTTTGAATGACAGGGCTTGCCCTATGCATGTTTCATGTTGTGTGATCTCTGGCTGACTTGTAAAATGTAATATTCTTGTTGTATTAGTTGACTTGTAATGAAATCAATGTAATGTCATGTATATATTGTAAACCTAGTTGATCTAGGTGAAGTATGACTGCAAAAATGAAATTATGAAAGTGTAAATAACAGATTACGAATATAATCTACATTGTGATGTGGGATTGAAGGAGAAAGAGCAGAAGTGTCAGAGGCTATCCAGATTCATCCTGAAGACATTTTTGTGACAAGAGGGAAGTGAAGAGTATGCCTAATTGATCCAATCACTAGAAGAAGTAGAATTGTAATAATCAAAGGTGTGAGCTTCAATGCCAGTTTTTAGGTAGTAGAAGGACTAGATCATATTGTAATCATCTCTGAGTTCATTCTTAGTTCAGGGAGTGGTTGCTTCCTTGGGTTGTAGCCTTAAAACAAATCTTGTAGGGAGTTGTAGCTTCCTTGGGAGTGACCCTATAACAAAGTCTTCATGGAGTAGTAGCTTCCTTGGATTGTAGCCCTAAAACAATGTCAATAGGGAGTAGTAGCTTCCTTGGGTTGTAGCCCTAAAACAAAGTTGTGATTTTTGAGCTTCATATATTGTGAGTTAATCCTCACCGCGGTTTTTCCCTTCTTGGGTTTTCCACATATATTTGGTGTTATGTGTTGATATTCATTGTGTTGATCTTTCATGTTTATGTTAATGTTGTAATGCTTAAGTTTTAATCTACTTCAGAAGGATTTGAAGTTTGTTTAGATACTGATTCACCCCTCTCTTAGTATCTTGGTGTGTTCAATATTAGTTGGAGCACTAGCCATGCCTTTCTATCACCCTTTGAGATATCTCATATGTGCTAGTTTTGTGGGTTGTTTGTTCTTGCATGTTGCATGGAAACCTTGAGAGTGGATCTTTAATTTGTTATTAGTGTCTCATTGTACTAGGGTTTTATTGTTGGATGCCATGTGATGTAGATTCTATTTGGTTGGCCATTTTAGTCATCATGGTGTATTGGTATGTTCATTATAGTGAGGTAAAGAGATGGTTATTTAGAGTACCTAAGATATTTTCTAATGCAGAAGTATCCCAAGTTGAAAGGGAATATTGCATCAACCAAAAACATTTTGTTTCTTTTTTTCATGCACTTTAGTTAGTTTAGTCTCAGAGAATTGCACCACATTCTAACGCAAGATCACTTCACAATTTGTGGCATAGGAGTAAGACTCTACAATAGTTCATCTACACCATATCTGGAATTTAGAAAGTTTGCAATCACCTATTAGAAGTTATTACTGTCAGAAGCTTCATCTAGATTTGTTGTTCAAAAAATTCAACATTTAGCATAACACATGGAGTTACGACACCTTCCCATGATGTGCGGCACAAAATGAAACATCTCACAAGAAAGTATGAGACCAAAGGCACCTTCATTCAGAACTGCAATGTGTTTTCTCAACACGCAGAGCATCACCATATGATTTATGGATGACCTACACATTTCAACAAGCATTGGGTTTTGGAATCCCTTAAGCTCAACATAGATCATTCCTTGAAACTAGAATTGCTATATAATCATTCACTAGATGTAGTTAGAGGGGGAACAAAGTTTAGATGGCCTAAAGAAGTTAGGATAGTGGATTGCAGAGTAGCTCTTCAAAGATATATCTTTTATGTAATTTGTAGCAAGCCAGAGGACAGGCTTGTGAGCCCATTATAGTCCGCATATTGCCAGCAAATGGATATTGTAACTATTATGATATTGAATCAATATATATCCATTTTTTTTTCCATTCATTATGTTTTCCATTATGTTTACTCTAAGGTTGCACAATAGGATAGTCTTGTTTCTGGACCCTCCATCCATGACTACACCAAGTGGTATCAGAATGAAGTTTTCAAGTCCTTTGGAAGAGAAGGCATTCTAATAGATCTTGAAGTGAATAGATTGCCAACCCGTGGCAGCCTGCAAATGTTTGTCAATAGAGCACCAATTGTGAGGTAGTTGCAACCTTGTAGACAGATCGCCGAATTGAGGTAGTTGCACCGGATCTAAGGAAGAGATGCCACCAAGGAGGATGCTTGCTATGGCCAATGTTAATGGAAGGATGGAAGAAATAATAGAGATGATAAGAATGTTGGAATAAATAAGGTTTACATGCATATGTTAATAGATTAGTTTATAGTTTATGTAAATAAAATAATAGTTTTTTGGAGTTACTTTCCTGTAAGTTAGTTTGGTAGATTGTATGAGAAAAATGAGGCTTTAAAAAGCCATTGTATTGTATTGTAACATTATTTGAAGAAATTAATATTACATATGTTTTTCTTTCTATAATTTGCCCTACCATATTTAATATGGTATCAAAGCACATTGATCATTTGTCTATGCATATATTCATTACATAAGAATAGGCCTTTGTTGGGCGAGATGTTTTGTTGCAGTGAAGTTTTTAATAATGGCATGAGATAATAGTGTTGAGTGTGAGAAGAACCAGACCAACACATGAGAAATAAAAGAATATCATTACGTGGAAGTATAATATGGTTTTTCCCACTCACCGGATTATTGTTTAAACATTGTTCTTCCTTGTATACTTGTGGATGAGGTGTATTATGGTAGGATGCATATTTTTTTCTTTGCAATTTTCATACAATATGACGTTAGTTTGCGAAGTCTATTGATCTCCTCTATAAAATCATTGAATGGTAGTGGCGGCAATTTTTTCATTTGTTGTAAGCATTGAATGGAAGTGGTAGCGGTTTGGTAGGCGTAGCAAAAGCAAAAAGGGAGTAAAAAGATTACTTTTGATTGCATTTAGCATGTTAAAGATTGAAGTCTTTCATGTATGAAGCGCTTAGTCTAGACATTGCCTAGGAGTGCATTTTTTTTGGAGCAAGATTTTAAGAAAGAAATTAAAAAAAAAGGCAATTTGTAGAGGTATTGAAGCATAAGGCATTGAAATCTGGTTGAAGACATTGAGTTTTACACTAGAGGAGGAGATGTTAGTGTGAGTGTTGCCAAGGAATAGAGGAGATACAACAAGCATAGAAACAAGGTAGCTATAGACAGTTATAGGTATATCATATGCTATGTTATGCATGCCAAAGCATCATAAAGCATGTTATACTCTTCTCTATGAGAACAAATTGGTACGGTTAGTGTCTATCACGATTGCCATCATAAAGCATGTTATTGCTATGAATAAATTATAGAGAAATCAAAGGAAGTAAGGGTGTTTGGAAAAACATTATATCAGGAATTGACAACTGACTTTGGGAACCTTGAAGAAATTGTACAACTATCATTTGGTGCTTGCTTCTGGATGGACATTTGCCAAGATAGATTATTAAACTGAAGCCACAAGATAAGAGGTATGTGTTGAGAGATCATTTTTCATTTGTGAATAATTTAACATACTTCAAATATTGTAATAGTGGCTATTGTATATCAAAGAGTTAGTTTAAACATTGAAGTGTGAAGTTATAATTTCATATATCTTTGATTACAGTTTGTATATTACATTTTGGGAGACATAAGATGTCTATTTTATAAATGGTGAAATAAGGAGTGCTAATGGATAAAAGAAGATAATCCAGTACAATGGTTATTTTATTCAATTGCTATTGCTTGGTTTAATGGGGTATAGTATTGCTCTAAATAAATGAAGAAATCATAGTTCATATCAAACTAGATTATTCTTTTCCTTTTGAAGTAATAAGGTGTATAAGGAGTTATAAGGATTTATTTTGTAAAAGGCACATTTTTTGGTTGAGTCCAACACTCCGAAATGAAGATTTTATCATGTCACCCTATGTTTGTATTCCTAACAAAGATTTCAAATGCACATGCTTGTGCTATCAGAGAGTCTAATGTGGCATCAGACAGATAGAGTGTAACACAGTCATATTGGAGGCAAGAGGCAATGGAGGTAGGAGGTCTTTTATCATCTTGAGATAGCTTCCGCTCAAGGATGATTCATTGCATGAGGAGCACCTGTTTTTGATTTGTGTCCCTTCATGGAGCAAGGGGGGCTTGGCAATTTGTGGTAGTATGTGTGGATAGTGTAACTTCTGAAATAGGTGGAGTTAGTGTATTTGCATTTACTTAGTTTGTGGATAGTGTAATCTTTGAAATAGGTGGGATTAGTGTATACACAGTGGAGTTTGTGGATAGTGCAATCTTTGAAATAGGAGGGATTAGTGTATTCACAGTGGTTCAGTTGTTTTGTATAGCAGAGGAGGGATTGTTTCCACAACACTGGAGGAGGGATATTGACACACTTGGAGGAGATGTGGACTCTTAGAGGAGAGTTGTTCTCTCATGTGTAGCACTAGAGGAGGCATTTTGACACACTCAGAGGAGATGTGGACTTTCAGAGGAAAGTTGTCTCATTGTGCAAGGAGGTTGGGGACACTTTATGTTCTCTCATGTTGTGCAGAGGTTTGCAGATTTTATAGTCAGGAGATCTGTTGATGGCGTCAGTTTGCTATTTCCTAGGTGAGCAAGGAGGATTGGTGAAGGTGCTTCATCAAAGTCTCTAGAAGGGTTGCTGTGATCAACTCTTGCAGTGTTATGTCCTTTGTTCGAGTTAATGTAATAAGGGGGGGGGGATGTTGGTTTTATTACATGTAAACCTTAAGGGGGGGTGTTGAAATAAATAAAGTTTACATGCATATGTTAATAGGTTAGTTTATATTTTATGTAAATAAAACAATAGTTATTTTTTTGGGAGTTACTTTCCCATAAGTTAGTTTGGTAGTTTGTACGGGAAAAATAATGCTTTAAAAAGCCATTGTATTGTATTGTAACATTATTCAAAGAAATTAATATTACATATGTTTTTCTTTTTGTAATTTTCCCTACCATATTTAATAGAGAATAATAAAAGTTATATTCGATGTTGTAGAAGAGGATAGAAAGAGAGGTCTAAACCCTAGACATGAGGATGAAAGTGATGATGATGAATTGAGTTCAAGCTATTGACCAAAATGAAGAAACCCTAGAAGAAGAAGAATTAGATTAGGTAAATATGTTGAAAGCTATTTCTAAGATTGGTAATAGACCTAGGATGGAAATTTCAAACTATGCAAGAAAATTAAACCCTGAGGAGTTGATTGATTGGATAAATGACATGGAGGAATAGTTTGAGTATGAATAAATTGAAGATCTGGAAAGAGTGAGATTTACAAAAACCAAGTTGAAAGGACATGCTACTATTTGGTGGAAATAAGTTCAGTTGGATAGAAATAGGAGGAGAAAAGAGAAAATCATAAATAGGATAGAATGGTGACAAAATTAAAGAATCAGTTCATACCTGTTGACTATGAGTTAGAATTGCTGAAGAGATTGTAAAACCTAAGGCAAACAGAGAAGACAGTGAAAGAGTACACTGAAGAAATCTATAGGACATCCTGCTATTTGGTGGAAATAAGTTCAGTTGGATAGAAATAGGAGGGGAAAGGAGAAAATCATAAATGGGATAGAATGGTGAAAAAATTGAAGAATCAGTTCATACCTGCTGACTATGAGTTAGAATTGCTAAAGATATTGTAAAACCTAAGGCAAACAGAGAAGACAGTGAAAGAGTACACTGAAGAAATCCACAAGATGATTATTAGGATTGGACATAGTGAAGCAAGCAAGGAGAAAGGCACACGATACATAAATGGATTGAGAATAAACATTCAAGAAGAACTAAGTTTGGTAAGGATGATAACAGTAGAAGAGACATATCAATTTGCACTAAAAGTTGAAGAAAAGTTGAACAAGCAATATGAGCAAAGACAAAGAGGTAGAGGAGGAAAATCCAAGAGAGGTAGAACACAATGCGGTGAAGGAAGGTCATATGCGGAGTAGAACAAGGAGAGTAGCCCATACCACAAAGAAAAAAGAGACAACAATTCATATCACCGAGAGAAAGATGACTGAAGTTTCTATTGCAAAAACAAAGGAAGCCATAATTCTTACCGCAATGAAGGATATTGGAGAGATGAAAGAGGGTTTGACAAGAGATCATTCAAAGGAACCTATTTTATGTGTGGAGGCAAAGGGCACCATGCATTTGAATGTCATCAAGGGAGTACTAAAAAAAGGATAAAGAATAGTGCAAGAGCAACATACGCAGAGGAAGAAGCAGTTGGATCACCAAGTTCAGTAGGGAAACAAAAGAAGGGTGAATCATTGGTAATGAGGAGAGCTTTGTTGCAAGTAGAAACAACTGAGGACCCACCGCAAAGGAAAAGTTTGTTTTAGATAAGATGGAAATCAGGAGCTAAATGTTGTAAAGTTATCATTGATAGTGGAAGTACAAACAATTTGGTTTTAGAATCAAGAGAGATTGAAACACCCAAAGCCCTACAAGATAGCATGGATTCAAGATGAACACAAGATACTGGTGAGTGAACAATGTTTGGTGAAATTTCATATAGGATCTTATAATGTTGAGGTATTGTGTGATATCATGCCAATAGATGTATGTCATATATTGTTGGGAAGACCATGGAAGTATGATAGAAAATAAATACATGATGGGAGGAAGAATACCTATATTGTAACAGTAAATGGGAAAAGACATATCTTGATACCTTTGGAAGAAGAGAGCAAGAGTGAAGTATGCGGCAATGCTAGAATCTGTTTAGTGGATGGAAGCAAATTTTTGGATGGATTGAGACATGAGAACATGTGTTTTACATTGATTCCAAAGAAGTATGGTACCCAAAGTGAAGAAACCACTACCACCAAATGAGAAGAACCATTGTAGATGGAAGTAGCAAAATTATTAGCAGAATAGCAAGATATTGTATTAGAGAATGTGTTAGAAGGATTGCCGCCAATCTAGAATATTAGTCATCATATGGATCTCATACATGGAGCTAGTTTGCCAAACAAAGCGGTGCATAGGATGACACCAATAGAAAATGTAGAGCTAAATAGACATATACAAGAATTGTTAAGGAAAGGATTGATTAGAGAAAGTTTGAGCCCATGTGTGGTACCTGTAGTACTAGCACCAAAGAAAGATGGAGAATGGAGGATGTGTACAGATTCAAGAGCAATCAAGATCATAGTCAAGTATAGATTCCCATTTCCAAGGATGGATGATGTCATGGACTGTTTGAGTGGAGCAAAATATTTCACAAAGATAGACCTAAAGAGTAGCTACCATCAGATCAGAATCAAAGAAGGAGGTGAATGGAAGACTGCATTCAAGACAAATGAAGGATTGTATGAGTGGTTAGTCATGCCTTTTGGATTAATTAATGCACCAAGTACTTTCATGAGGTTGATGAATGAAGTATTGAAGAAATTCTAGGGTAAATTTGTTATTGTCTACTTGGATGATATTATGATTTTCAATAGAACTAAGGAAGAACATTTGCAACATATTAGACAAGTATTTTAGAGTCTAAGAGAAGAGAAATTGTTGATTGACATAAATAAATTTATTTTCATGAAGATAGAATTGGTATATTTTTGATTTGTGATTTATGCCAAAGGATCAAGAAGATGGACTTAGAGAAATTTAGAGCAATCGTTGAATGGCCAACACCTGCGAATATTGGAGAGGTAAGATCTTTTCATGGATTGGTAAGTTTCTACTGGTAGTTCATCATAAATTTTAGTACTATATGCACATCAATGACAAAGACAATGAGAGGGGACCAAAAGGATTTTAAGTGGAAATCAGGAGCACATAGGAGTTTTGAGTTGCTAAAGCAAAAGGTGATAGATCAACTATTGTTAGCATTACCGGATTTTGACAAAGTATTTCAAGTTGATTGTGATGCTAGTGGAAATGCAATAGGAGCAATGTTAAGTCAAGAAGGGAGACTAGTAGTATATTTCAGTGAAAAGTTGAATGATGCAAGGAGAAGATATTTAATATATTATCAGGAGTTCTATGCCATAATTCAAGCCTTGAAGAAGTGGAGACATTATTTGTTTCCAAAAGAATTTGTGTTGTACACTAACCATCAAGCTTTGTAGTGTTTGAATAGTTAGGGTAAGTTGAATCAGAGACACATGAGGTGGGTAGAGTTCATGCATAGTTATACATTTATACTGAAACACTAGAGTAGAAAGTCAAACAAAGTTGTAGATGCATTGAGCAGAAGAAGGAACTTGTTAATAGAAATGAGGGTGGAAGTACTAGATTTTAAAGAACTCAAGCACAGCACATGGATGAGGATGATCTTGATTTTGTGGAAGTATGGAAAGCATGTAGAGACCCTGTTGTGATAGATAGAAGCAAGTGGTTGGATTATTTCATTCAGAAGGATATGTTGTTCAAAGGGAATAGGTTGTGTATTCTGCAGAGCTCGATGAGAGAGAATTTGATCAAGGAGAAGCATAGTGGTGGATTAGTAGGATATGTTGGTATTTGATAAGACAATAGATTTGGTGAATGAACATTATTTTTGGCCTCAGATGTACAAGGATGTAAGGAAGTTTGTTCAAAGTTATAGAATTTGTCAAGTTGCAAAAGGGAGCAGTTAGAATACTGGATATTACAAACCTTTGACAATACCAAAGAGACCTTGGGAGGATATAAGCATGGATTTCATATTAGGGTTACCAAGAACACCAAGGGGACATGATTCTATATTTGTATTAGTGGATAGATTTTCAAAGATGGTACATTTCATTCCTTGTAAGAAGACAAATGATGCTATACATGTTGCTGACCTATTTTTCAAGGAGATTGTGAGATTGCATGGATCACCAAAGAGTATAGTTTCAGAGAGGGATATAAGGTTCATAGGATAGTTTTGGAGGACACCATGGAAGAAGATGAAGATAAACCTAAAGTTTAGTTTAGCATTTCACCCATAGACAGATGGACAAACATAAGTGGTAAATAAGACTTTTGGCAACTTGTTGAGATGTTTGATAGGAGATAAGGTAGGAAATTGGGATATAATTCTACCACAAGCAAAGTTTGCATACAATAATTTAGTTTGTAGAAGCACAAGAAAGACACCATTTGAAGTTGTAACTAGAACATGACCTAGAGGAGTTGCGAAGCTGAGAGACATCAGTATGGATAACAAAAGGAGTGCAAAGGTAGAAGAATTTGTAGGATACATGGAGACAGTACACACTCAGATCTAGAAACATTTGGTAGAGATGAGCATCAAGTATAAGGGACAAGCAGATGAGAAGAGGATACATAAGGAATTCTCTTTTGCAGATGAAGTCATGATATATCTCAGGAAGGAAAGATTTTTAGTAGGGACATACAATAAGATGAAGATGAGGAAGTTTGGACCATGTAGGATTCTTAGGAAGTTTGACTTAGGAAATACGTATGAAGTGGAATTATCAGAAGCATTTGGCATATGACCCATATTCAACATTGTAGATCTATATCAGTATTATGAGGGAGAATCAAGTGATAGCACAGTTGAAGTTGGTTTGAAGGATCAAATACAACATCAACAACATGAGAATATAGAACAGATTATGGATAGCAGAATTGGGCGCAACACCATAGGAAAGCAATATAAAGAGTACCTGGTTAAGTGGAAAGGAAGACCAAAGAAAGATTCATCATGGATTTCTCATGCTAAGGTAGACCGTATTGCTTTTCCTCTAGCCCCATGAAAGTGAGGGACTCACTTTTAAAACAACCCCGGATGTCTGATGCAGGAGCATCTTGCATCAACCAAAAACATTTTGTTTCTTTTTTTCATGTATTTTAGTTAGTTTAGTCTCAGAGGATTGCATCACATTCTACTACATGATCACTTCATAGTTTTCAGCATAGGAGTAAGACTCTATAATAGTTCATCTACATCATATCTAGAATTTAGGAAGTTTGCAATCATCTATCAGAAGTTATCGCTATCAGAAGCTTCATGTGGATTCACTATCCAGAACATTCAGCATTCAGCATAACACATGGAGTTATGACACCTTCTCGTGATGTGTGACACCAAATGAAGCATCTCATAAGGTAATATGGGACAAAAAGTCACCTTCATTCAAAACGACAATGTGTTTTCTCAACACGCGAAGCATCACCATATGATTTTTGATCGACCTACAAGTTTCAACAAGCATTAGTTTTTAGAATCTGTTAAGGCTGACACAAATCATTCCTTGAAACTAGAATTGCTATATAATCATTCACTAGACGTAGTTAGAGAGGGAACAAAGTATAGATGACATAAAGAATCTAGGATAGTGGATCAATGGAGTAGCACTTTAATGATATATCTTTCATGTAATTTGTAGTAAGTCAGAGGACAAGCCTATGAGCCCATTATAGTCTGCATATTGCCAACATATGGATATTGTAACTGTTATGATACTAAATCAATCTATTTCCATTTGTTGTTACATTCTTTGTATTTTTTGTTGTGTTTACTCTAAGGTTGCATGGTAGGACAATCCTATTTTTGGACCCTCCATATGTGACTACACCAGATGCACTTTAGAACCTATTATAGTTGACTATGGTTTCATGAGAGGCTTTGGATCATAATTTAGTGGGAGTTTCATGGTTACATAGTTACTATAGTATCTTCTTAGTTGGATATCATGGCTTTAGTTTTTCTTTTGGGAGTTCCTAGTGTTGTAGTTGAGTTCTTTGATTATGTGAGGTCCATGGGTGATCTTTAGTTAGGAGATGTTTATCTATGTGCCATGTTTACTTGAGATCACTTTTAGTGGGAGGTTTGGTAGCGATGAGGATCTATCACTTTGTGATGGATAATCTTCTATGGTGGATGTTAGTGTCATGAGGAGCTCTTGCATTATACCTCATATATGCAGTGAGAGTTCTTTGATATTCCTTGTTCTATTAATAAAGGATAGTTATCTTCATTTTCTTTGAAGATGTAGACAAATTGTTGCCATAGAGGGATCTTGGAATCTTTGGTTAAGTTGCCATTTTAGATAGATGATCCTTAGTTTAAAGGATGGGTGTTACTGAGCCATGATGGACTCTTGATTATATTTGGAGTTGTCACATTATACAGATACTTTTAAGCATATCTATTGGTTGGAAACAAATGATCTTATTTGATAAAGATGGAAATCATGGATCCATAGGGAGTTCTCCAAAGTTTGTATTACTTCCTAATTGTAGTGGGATAGTTGGTCATGATTTCAAGGTAAATTTTGTAGATGAGTGTTGTGAACATTTTGCTTCATGAGCTTCTAGTTATTATGGTATTGTAGTTGAAGTTCAATTGGTGTAGGATGATTTGTTTTCCACCTATATTAGATTTGGGTGAGGTTAGAGATCTCTTGTATTTTAGAGATTGAGTGTTGGAATGATGAGTCTCTTGATTCATTTCCAATAGGAAGACCGAAGAGCCTACACTTAGAGCTAGATGTGAGTTCAAGATAGAGATATTGAAGATATTATGTTTCATTGGTGGAACATTATCATAACCAACTCTTGGTCCACTCGATGGTGAATTTTCTAACAGGTATTTCCCTAGTTTTTAGATGCATTGTTTATTTGTGTCTTGTCTTCTCACATGTGCTTGAGTCTTGAGTTGTGGATGTCAGTTCTAAGAAATTGTTTGAGGAGTAGTTGCTTGGTTATGATTTTCTATTATCTTCTTATGTTTGGGTCTTAAGTTATATTTATCACTTATAAGGACCATTTTCAGGAATACACGAATTGCTTTGTGGCTTTGGGAATATTCCCTTCTTGTGGGAATGGTTTCTAGCTTGATTTGTTCAGTTTCTTGATGTTTTTGTGATTGATTTTGGGTTTGAATGGTTGGATGTTGAAATGACATTTTTGTTGGGCTTATAGAAGGGGATTTTACTTATCACACCTAGAGAATGTGTTAGTGTTGGTAGAAGGGAATGGTTTAATTTGTAATTTTTCTCTCTATGGTTTATTATTTAGCACAAATGTTTTGATCTTTTTATATTGGAGTTGGGTGGCTAATCAGATTAGTTTGTTTAGTTTTCAAACATGTTGATGATCATTTACTATTATTGTGCTTCATTGCACTTTTAGTAACAATATGGATGATTAGGAATATTTAATCTTTGTTTTCTATGTGGTGTGAAGAACTTGGGAGAGTTGAGTTTTCTTGGCATGGTGATCAAGAGAGAGTTTTGTGGTGGTTTAGTTTGCAAGTTTGTAGACTGGTGTATATTCTTCAACACTATGTGATAGAGGAATTTAACCACACCCTTTATGAGAGTATTATTGGTGGACTTTTAGATGCTATGGTAAGTTCCAGAATAGACATTACCAAAGCAATGAGATTTCTAGGATGTATATGTGTTCATTGTTGGACATGTTTCATTAGATTATGGTATAGAGGGTCTTTAGGTTGTTTTCATGTGTATGTGTCTTTTCCACCTAGGAGGCCTACTTTGTGTAGGATAGTGTATATATAGGGACTTGTGATCATGGATTGGGTTGGATATGTGGATAGTAGAAGGTCTACCTATGATGTGTTTACACTATTTTGACTTGTGATTAGTTGGTTGTGTTAGTAATTGGTTGTGGTTTCTATTCCAATTGTTGAGTTTAGTATTTAACATATACTTGGTCCTATTATAGAGGATATGGACCTTAGTGTTTGTGTTTGGGTTGAGGCATCATTTAGTTATTTTTTGTGAGACATTTAGAGTGTGATCTTGGCTTTAGGTTCTTATCATTAATTCTTGGACATGATGAAAGATGAGAGTGTGAAGGTTGAGATGTTGGTCACTTGGTTGATGTTGTAGGTTACTTTGTTGATCCTAAGAGAATAAAGGAGTCGATTGAGGCTATAGGCATTCTATCCCTAGTGGCTAGTCCATTTTGTTGGAAAAACCTTATGCTTTTGCAATGTGAATATTAGGTGGGAGAATGTTAGGATCATGTGTTCTATTCACCTTACATATCCTAAGGCCTAATTGTTCATAAATAATTAATTATGTATGCATCTCTAAAGTTCATGAAGTGGGAAAATGGGATGCCCATGTGAGGGTGGGGAATATGTAATTTTTATTATTGTCCCAAAATGTAGAATTATTGTTCGTAATGAGGTAATGGATAGGGGTTACATAGTGGACTTGTACGAGCATATTCTATTATTAGTTGGCATGTCAGTGTAGTTAGTGCTTCATGGGGAAGTTCTTAGGAGTTACATATGCCAACTTGCATGATGGAGGTTAAAGATTCTTGAGTGAGGAGTTATATTCTATCTTGGAGGACACTCTCTTGTAGTTTGTAATGAGAATTATTTTCGTAGTATTTTGAGACCTTGTTTGGGCCCATGGTATTGTCATTTACTGGTTTTTTGGGCCTCCTTAAATCTATATATTGAGGGCTTGAGATGGGGCATTATGTATTATTTTCTACATGGTTATGCTATCAATTTTTCTTTAGGATCAAGAAGAGCATTGATCTCCCACTTCTGTTGAAAGAGCATTGGACTTTGAGAATGTTTTATAAACATTAATTGTTGTTGAATAATTCATTAGGTGTGCTTTAGAGATTGGGATTTTCTTGAAAGATTTTTCTCATGATATATCTGTGTCACTCTTGTTCTTATGGTTGCTTCTATTATTCTTCTCTCATTCTTGTTAATTAAAAGTATTTTTTATATGCCACAATGCTACTAAAATTTATGTGGATTAGTTACTATGATATTCTCCTTGTAGGATTAATTTTGAGATACTTGCATGTTTAGTAGTTGAGTTTGGTTTTGAGTTTAATTACTAAGGGGGTTGCAAGCATATTTCCTTACAAAAAGAACTACATAGGACACCTCATTTAAATAGGGAGGGATTTTAATTATACTAGTGTCTCTAGAGGTGTGAGATTTGTTGATTAAGAAAAACTCCTAGAATTTGATGACAAGATCAAGCCATAAAAGTAAATACACAACTAAATATTGTAGAATGCAATATGTTTGATATTCCAAAATAGAGGATGCTATACAATGAAAAGGGATGCTGATATAAGAGAAAGAGATGGGTATATAGGATACACTACCAAGAGATGTGAATGTAAACTAATATGAGATCTAGTAGTAGATTTACTCACATGTGTAGTGCATCTCCACCAAACATGGAAAGTACAAGTCACATTATGCAAGTGCATATTACCTCCATTAGTGGATGCCTACTAATGTGAAAAGGTGATATGAGCTACCCAAGTAGACCTACCTACATAATCTTATCCTAGGTCCACACTAATGCAATAAATTAAAGAATTAAATGCAAGAAAATATATGTACCAATACCCCTCATAAGCATAGCTTAAGTGGGTAGGATTGATGAAATGAGCCTTGACAAATGTGTCCCATGTTAGGTACCTATTTACAAAAGGATGTTTCTTAAAGGAATGAGATGGATAAAACCCCATGCAAGGAAAAACTTTCCTAGAAAAGAGAGAAGAGAGACCATTCAACCTACCAATGTGTAGTCTCCTACATTGATGGTAGATAATTACCACTAAATGCAAAAGATGATCTAAGATTGTTGAACAACATTTATCCCCTTTGGAAGAAATAAACTCAATGATGAGTGTAGAAGATCCTCCCATTTTTGAAAGGAATATGAGGGAAGAAGATAGCATATGGGGATCTCTAGAAACTACTTAGATGTCACCATTCTAGTGCTAAAATATGTCACAATCAGATTAGGAGTCCTAGGACTAATTGAAGAAAGTGAATTCTCAAAACCATGTGGACACATGAAGAACAAGTACCAAAGGTGTGGATGAACTCCTCAAAAACTATTCAAGACTCTCTAAGCCAATACTCAATTGTGACAAATGTTGATACAAGAGATTAGGTACCATGTAAGGGTGTGATACAAATGTACTGTCAATCCAAAAGAGATCTTAACCAATGAAAACATGGTACTTTTGTAGTAGGTATTAATAGTGATGAAGTCAAATTTGAGGATTCATGAACTATAGAATGTGCTACAATAGAAGCATGTATATGCAAAGAAAGAAAGGAGGGTATGAATGTGCCATAATGAAATCTAAAGAAGATGAGATGTAATGCCCCAAGATTACGCTCAAGACATTAATAGAAAAACCCGAACAAACACATTTTTTATGATATAAAAGTAGCATTAAGAAAGCCACACTATGCACCTACATGCCCAAGGTGTCATAGCAACTTGTAATGACACACTTGGCACACACACCAATGCACAGAGCAAGGTGACACAAGTAAAAGACATAAAAGAACCATGGGACAAAACACCATGTTTAGCATAGAAAATGAGATGAGGAGAGTCAATATTTCTAAGGTCACTAAAAAGCCTTTAAAACATCCCTACAAGACCACCCATCAATTATCTTAAAGCTACAACAATCAAAAGAGACAAAACTACCAAAGTTTGAACTTGAAGGAAAACTTGCACTAGGTTGGGTTTTGGACCTAGGTTGCAACATGCAACCTACAACCTGCACACAAGCTCAGGATTGGGTTTCATGAAAAATTTCAACTTACAATCTTGCAAGGTGTGAAGACTCTCTAACCCCTGGGCTAAGGATGACTTCAAACTTCAAGAATCAATTGCAACATGCACTTCAAACTTTAGATCTAAAAAACAACTTACAATATGTAAAATTCTAGTGAGAGTCTAGAACAAGACAACTTTAGAGGTTTGGGATTTGGGGTATCACTTACAATTGCAACTTGAAAAATGTCAATTAACTTTGAAACCTGACTCCCTAGACAACTTAGACTCTAGAGATCGATTACAACTTGCACCCTGCAATATGCAATGAGACTCTGAACTCTAGACATCCTACACTTTGAGTTTCAAGATTCGATTGCAACTCACAACTTAGACTGGTAAACCTAGCTTGTAAATGCATTTTATATTGTGAACTTAACTTGCAAAAATAGATAGGGGAAAAACACTAATACATAAAAACTAGCAAGCTCAGTTTCTTCACTCAACAAGGCATAACTTCCTTTATTTACAAGTTGTTAAGAAATAGTTTGAGGAAACCATTCAAGGAATTATGGGCTCCAACTCAGCCACATAAGAGCCTCCAAAAGGGCATGGTTCACAAGGAATAAGGAGAAGAAAAACAATTGTCCCCAAACACAAGGAAAATAAACTACTAAGTAAAACATGACGAAAGTGCTACAAAATATTGTGCACATTTGACACCAACATCGACACATGCCAAAAGAAAAGATTGGATTGTCACCACCTATGTGGGATAAATGCAATCCCACAATAAGACATCGATTTAATAATCACAACATATATAAAAGAGGACTCCAATGTCCCAATTTATTCATTTCTACACATAAGAGAAATATTACACCATGATAATTTCCTTCCAAAACAAGGATCAAATTATAACCAAACAAGATCATGATATGAATATAAGATGGAGGCTACCTAAAAAACATGGAAGAATCACACTCCAATACATAAATGATACAAAGCATAATATTACATTAATAATGAGCCACCACCAAGGTGCTCCAATACTTACAATTCACAACATGAAATTTTAAACAAGGAACTCTTCCAACTCCTAATAGATCTTCATGAATGGACCAATGGGAAATGTTACCCACCTCCCAACCATATTACAATTTTTTAGTGTAATAGATGTCTATGCCACTTTAGGCAACCTCTGATCTATGGAGAATAAGATCATGGATACATCTCTATCAAAGCCAAAGCTCACACATAGTCTCAAGCAAAGCACCAACACTCACACAAGGTCACACAAATTAGGATTCACATACATATAAATTACACCACATATACATGCATGCAAAAGGATACAATCAAACTCAGAAGCATATGCAGATGATCACAAACATGTCAGATACTAAATTTAACAACAAGGAAGGAGGATGATCCTAGTAATAAGAAAAGGAGTGTCAACACAATAACATGCTAGCCATGCATAAATATTTTCAAGTACAATACTTCCTCAATGAAGACACTTTTTGAAATTCACCAACCCATACAAGTTGTGACATGCCCTATACGACCAACACCAAACCCACTTAAGGCATTCAATCATGGCGTGAAAAATTTAGTTATTATGTTTTACATTACCCAATGAATATTGCATTATCACTTGATTAAAAAATCTCCACATATTTGTTCTAGGATCCCTTTATAGCCTTACAAATAGTGAGAGCCACTCCTTTCCTATTCTATACCTCAATCCTAAAATTCCAATGCTCTAATTTTACAAATTAGGTGTGGCACACAAACCAATGCACCAATTCATAATATACATTTATTTCCATGGGAGAATACATAATTCCACAAAATAACAACATTTTAGAAATTCCAAAATTCAAATAATAAAAATAATTAATTTTTCAAGAATATCTAGGTTCAACCATTAATGGATCTTGAAGCTACCTTGCCAAATTCTTCCCCAAATTTTCCAAAATTTGAAGAAAATATAATATCAAAATTCTAAGAGTACTCTTTTTTCTCTAAATCTACCCAACATCACAATTTTCCAAACACAAAATTTTTTTAGGAAGATTTGAGAGGGTTTAGAGCCATTTATTTTTCATTCAACTGAAAATGTATTAAAATAAAATTCCAAGAATACCCTCTTGGTCTAAATCTACCCAATAATACATTTTTCCAATGACAGTTTAGTTTTAGAAAATTTTACTAGGGCTTGGGTAGGAAATTCACTTTCCAAAATTTATTTTCCTACAACTTCAAAATCTCAAAATAAAATTCTATAACAAACAAGATTAAGAATTACCTTCATGAATCTGAAAGCAATTGCAAGATGAATCATTTTCCCTCTACAAGCAATCCAATCCATCCAAGCAATCTCCAAACATATCCAATTCAATTTTCCAAGGAAGGGTTTGAAAAATATCTCTTTCCTCCATTTTTGCTCTCTTTTCTCACAAAACATAATGCATGAAAGATAACATGCCTTTTTACAATATATGCCTAAACTTAGAAAATAGAATATCCTTTAGCCTTTTTCTATTTTCCACTTTACTAACTATTTAAATAAAAATACCTCTTTTCCTTTTCACATAATAATTAAATAAAATGCTATCAAACACTAAGAAATATTCCTAATTTCATTTAATCAAAACTCAACAATTTACCTTTCTCTTTTCTAAAATTAATAACATAATTAATATTTCATAAATATTATTTAAATATTTTACACATACCAAGAAAATGCATAAGCAATATTAAAATCACCCAAGAATACACATTCATGTGTCTAACACAGGGGGATCCAAAATCATAGTCGATTCGGATACGATTTTCACAAGTTTTGACAACACAAGGACTAATGTGAGATGGCTAAGCATAATCCATGTCAATGTTCTTCACATGCAAACCATTGGTCTAACACCTATAAATTTCTTGCACACTCATGTCAAACATCAATCATACATGCTCCACATAATAATAGCCAAAGCAACATAATTCATAATGCTAAAACAAATATAATTATCACACCTATATTAAATATAATGAAAATAGTGAAGTTGAAACACTGTAATGATCTAACATACACATGAATAACATATACATTCCATAATGTATAGTTGAATGATCAATGCCAAAACATAACCTCATTGGAAACACCTCAATTGTCACACAAAAAATCTCCACAAAAGCATCCAAAATACATGGTCAGAACACTTTGATGGTACAATAGACCTCATCAGTAAGTTCAGTATAATGAATCATAACACAAGAATCACATAATATGCTGATGAAACACTCAAAACAACTTATATCATATGAATCAGAAAGTACACAAGGAAAACACATTAGTGGGTATTACATGAGACAACAATTTCTAAGGAATTGTCATTGAAGATGCATCTCAAATCCTTAATAGTGTTCTCCAAATCTGTAAGAAACACAAAATAAATACTTAAGATCTACCAAGTACTCATCCTAATGAGTTGTCTCTAGAAAATAAAGATCTTGCTACTAAGAATCACTGGAAGCACTCGAAGAAGTGCCTCTAAATTCTATAAAAGCAACTAGTGATGATGGTGGAATTTAAATGCATGACATTGAACTACACTACTCATCCCATCATGTTTCCTCTCTTTGCATATATTAAGCTGCTTAGTTGTATAATGGGTATATGGTAAAAAACATCAAGGTGCACAAGATAGTCCTAAAAAAGATCTTCCAATAATGGAAGTTCATTTGAATCTCGATGCATCTTCAAGATTCTAGTCCAAAGGGCATAAGGGCACTCAATGTGAGTGGTGACCCACATGGTGTTGATATTGATATAACATAGAATCAATCCTAGGACACAATTGCTTTTATCACCCCATACATCCTTCTTCTAAAAAGAATTTAGTTTAGGAATAAGTCCATAAATATGGGGCAAGAGATGAAGCCACCTAAAATGGTTCAAAATTTTGTTTTGCCAATACTTATAGTTCCATCTATTCAATATGATAACAAAAGGATGAACTTCTAAAATACCTATTAAATATCCCCTCAAATTAGTCACTCAATAAAATAATCAATAAATGCTATCTAACAAAAGAAAATACAACCACAAGATCACCCCCCAAGGTACTTAATCTAGAGACCCCCTAGTAAAATATGATATGGCACTTATACTTAGTGCATTTATAGTTACAACTTGCTATATGTGTAACAGTGGACTTTATCTTAGTGAACACAAATGCCTTAAGAGGCCAAAATACTTAAACTACAATTCTAATATATAATGGAAGAAAACCAAGGATGCCACCATGAAGTATGTGAAAAATCATGCACTTTCAAAAGACATCACCTAAAAAGGATCTCGTATGAGCCCAAATGGAGACTTAGAAGTTCCTAAAATAAGAATGAGCCAACAACATCTTTGAGAAACTACAATTTTTGGAAAAAAAGACACCAAAATAAATAACCATTTACACCACTATTAAGCTCTTGAAAAATCACCCCAAATAAAAAAATGCAAAAAAATTAGAGCCAAATTGATTGAGAATAGAGCCTGCAAAGTTAGAGTGTAAAAATTAAACTTCTAATGGAGAGGGGGTATGAATTGGAAAGGAGGATGTTGATGTCATCCAACATCATTAATGGAATATATCCCTCTTGGATATAATACTCCCTTCAAAATAATCATTTGTTTGTTATAAAATCAACTTTAGCACCGAAAATAGACAAATATAAGTTTAAAACACCAAAGGGACAACATAGGTGGTATTGTTGACATGGGTTATTTATACGATGTGGGTTTAGTGGTGGAATAGTACTATCAATGATGGGTTGTTAATGTTGTCAATTAGTAGGATCCTTTTCGATAGGATTGCCATGAGTCTTTTATACCCCATAGGTATAGGGTCTTGCACTTGCAGTACCCAATATGAGATATGTTAGCATTGGGTACCTTTCTACCCCCTACTTAATTAAAACTTGCAAACATTAAGATTTACAAAAATATTAATTGAAAGATTATAATTAAAAAAAATTAATATGCCTCTATATTACAAATATTTCTATGCCAACAATATGTAAGGAATAAGCAAGAACAAATTTTAGATCCCCATAGAATATGGTGCCCGTGTAGAGAATATTTTGTTAGAATTAAGGTGATATTAACCTTACAAAGCTTATGTACTAATGTCAGATTTACAACATCTTGGAAATGGGTACTTGGATGCCCATATGGTTGAGAGATATTAACTTGGAATATTAGTGGTAGTGGAATTCATGAGGGAGGTTACATATAATGGTGGTAGCTATAAAATGATTCGACTTTATGTACACTAGTTTTCCAATCCTAGGCACTAAGAGAGAGTTGAACGTCATGTTAAGACAAATAGGGTCCACATTGGTTGGTCACTCTATTTTGGAGTTCCATACTTGGGAATGTGTGTCCACTCTTCACATGGGTCAAAGATACTATTAATTATGATTTCTATTCATAGAGCATTGAGTGATTGGTCATAGGAAGCATTAGATTTTTTTCGTAGAATGGGTTTTAGTAGTTTTATCTTTTGGAACCATTCATGATTTTCCCTCTCTTGTTCTCTATAAATTAGATGCCTTTGATGGTTATTTTATGGGTTTTTTGTAGGTGAAGTAATAATATGCTACTAGAATGCAATCATATTGAAGGGAGAAGTTGGATGTATTATTGTAGCCATTGTTATTGGAATAATACATACGTATGCTCCCTTTAGTGGTGGAGGTTTTTCTTGAAAATGTTTCTCCACATAAATTCTAGTGTTGTGTTTATCACATTGTTTGTTGATTTAAACTTCCTTACATTGATATAATTGTAAATCATATCATTTCTTAATCAATATTTCAAATTTATATACTAGGTGTCAACATTTTTATTGTAGTATTTACTTTGTTTCTCAAAATTTGGTACTAGAGCTTTGGTTTTGTTTAGAAGAGGATGCCTTTCTTGGAAGTGTTGTGGGTTTTTTTTGTTTCTATTGGGAGACTTTGAATTAGTGTTTTTGCAAATTTATGAGTGGTTGAAACCATGGCCTCTACCTCTCGTTAAAATATTAAAAAATTTAATGGCTCTAGGTACGAGTTGTGGAAGCTAAAGATGAAATATGTTTTGGAAGAAAGATCAATGGAAGTTGTAGAAAAGGAAGGAAAACTTGATAGAATGTCTAATGAATATTATAAAAGGTTGGACAAGAAGGAATGAGGAACCATTTGGTTTTGTCTTTGGTGTAGTCATGGATGGAAGGTCCAAGAATAGGACTGTCCAACCATGTAACCTTAGAGTAGACACAATGGAAAACACAAAGAATGGAGCAACAAATGGAAATTTATTGATTCAATATCATAAAAGGTTACAATCTTCATATGCCAAAAATATGTAGACTACATTGGACTCACAAGCCTATCTACCGGCTTTTTATAGTTTACATGAAAGATATAGCTTTGAAGTGCTACTGCACAATCCTACTATATTAACTTCCTAGCTCATTCTGCTACTCTACTACCTCCCTAATGCATCTAGTGACTGATTATATAGCAATCCCAGCTCAAGGAATGATTCACATCGGCCTCAAGGGTTTCAAAGTCCAATGCTTAATGAAATGTGTAGGTCGGCCTAGTTCCACTGTATTGGCAAGAGACACTACTAGGCATGTTAGGTGTTTTCATTTATGACAACTAAATCTATCCTGTACATCTGCATTGTATCATCTGATAATACCAAAAGTCAGATTGCAGATTTGTCTAAGTCTGGATAGATAGGAACAAAGCATATGACAGGGTTCAACATTTTGATCCGCATTTCTCCACAGGTAATCATGTTGTGCTACGGATCTAAGGGAATGTTAAGGGATTCTAGGGCTACCTAAATCCAAATATTTAGCCTCTGGTGATGAAGGGATTGAAAGTTACAAGCATTTGAGTATCGAGTTTTGGTTAGACAATTCAATCCAGTGAAGAACAGGCCAACTTGGTGTTTGATCCTTGTGCAGATTGAGAGAAGTGATTGGTTGAGTCATGTATGGGATCCAGTGGTATTGGCTGACATGTTTGGTGACTTGAATACATAAGTTTTGGTCTGCATTAATGTTTGTGTATGGATTCAGCTGACAAAACAATGATCTTGAAGAATTTCTAAGTTTTCTTAAGGCCAACTGCAGTTGATGCAATTTCATGTTGCAGATATATATAATCAATGGGTGTGAGCATTTTGAAGTATTGGAGTATGAATATGAGGTGAGAGGTGCAAAGTGTGGCAGTATCAAGTGTGAAGCAGAGATCTGAGATGCAGATCATGGTAGAACAATGAAACAAGGCAGTAAGAGATGAAGTGTGTGAAGTCAGTATATTGAGCCTAACTAGAACTGTAATATTGCATGGTTAGATGCTTTTCTTCAGTTCAAGTACTTTAGTAAACTCTTTTAATTAATCTTGTAGGCAGTGAGCTTCCTTTGAGCAGTGAACTCTGGGAAGTGCACCCGAAGGCATGTGCCTTCTCATTTTGTAATACTTTTAACAAAGTATAAAATCTTGTGGGTTAACCCCCACCTTGGTTTTTCCCTTAATCGGGTCTCCACGTAAAAATCATGGTGTTATGTGTGTTAATTATGTTTCTGCTCATGTGTTGTTGATTCATGCTTTCATGGTTATATCATTAATCTGCTAATAAGTTGTAAAGAAGATTAAATATAGAGAAAGATAAAGTTTTGAGACAATTGATTCACCCCCCTCTCAGTTGTCTGCCCTAATTTCAACAATTGGTATTAGATCCAAGTTCCTTGGAAGAAGTTGAACAGCTTAAGGAAGATCTGGGAAGGAGGTTTAATGGGCTCATTTAGGTATTCTGATGGTATCAAACAACATCTTCAAGTAGCCTTAGAAGATCTTGATTAGTCCAGAGTAGAAGTCAAAGAACTACAAGAGAACCTTAAAGATGCTGAAGATTTCATTTAGACTTTAAAATATCAACTGGGCAAATCTAATGAAAAGAGTAAGGAGCTACTTCAATAGTTAGCAAATCAGAAGGAAGACAATGGCATGGATGAGGCTCTAAAGGAAAAGACAAAAGAATGTGAAAAGATGGCAAAAGAAGCTATTGTCCTAAAACATGAGATGGAATCTGGGGTGATGAGGCTAACTAAGGAAATTCAAGAAAGAAAGAAGACTGAGGAAAACTTGAATCAATCTCTGAAAGAAAGAATAGAAGAGTGTTGTAGATTGGACAGAATAATTGGCCATCTAGAGTCTAATTTACAAGAAACCAGGGATAATGAGGAACAACTTGAAAGACAAATTGTCATTCTCAAACATGACCTAGAAGTGGCAAATGAATACAAAGAGAAGTTCAAGATAAGCTCATCTAAACTTGAGGTGCTGCTTGATAGTTAGAAGAAGGTAGATGATAAGCATGGTCTGGGATTTGAGAAAGGTGAAATCTCTAGATCTGGTTAAAGAAATCTTGAAGAAAGAAATCAAAGAAGGAATCCTAGAAGGCCTTCGATAAGACTACTCAAAGGTATCCATCTTTCAATGGTAATTATTTCAAATGCAATGAGTATGGTCATAGAGCTAATCAATGTAGAAGTAAAGTGAATCAAAATGCATTATCTTTCTCTAGTCAATGCTTTAATTGCAAAAAGATAGGTCATAAGGCTGAGGATTGCAGAAGTGGATCAAGGAATCCTCCTAAGAGCAAACAAATTTTCAATGGAAGATGTTTTACTTGCAACAAGTTTGGGCATATTGCAATGTAATGCAGGTCTAAACCTGCTCCAACATGTAATTGTCAGAGAAATAATATTGTGTGTTTCAACTGCAACAAATCCAGACATATTGCTAAATTTTGCAGAAGCAAAAATGAGAACTAACAGGCAAGTCAAGGAAGAACAGAGCAGAAGATGGACAAAGGCAAGGGAAAAGTAGATGTGAATGTGATGCAGAATGAAATGAACAAAAAACATGGGTGAAGAAAAGTCTAGTGAATGATGGTGATGGGTCTACACCGATATTCGGTGCTGATAATTCCTTCGGGAATTGAAATAGGAGCTTTGGCTCAGGGGGAGTTGCATTGAAAATATAATTCCCCCTACCAGTAAGTGGGTTCCTGAATTTGGCACAATGAATGAAGTTAAAGAAGTCTATTATAGATCTGTTGAAACAAATTCCAGAAGAAAAGAAGCTAATGCGATTGATTGCGGAGCAATTGAAGATTGACTGTATGCAGAAACAGTGTAACTGGATGTATTAGGGTAAAGCATCTATTACAATGGCAAATTAGGTTTTGCGAAGAATAAAAGGTCATTTAATCAACATTTGAATCACTTTGCATTTGAAGAGAACAAGGAGAAGAGCACCTGAGCTGAGATTTCAAAGATTTGAAGTATGAAAAGTAAATTCGATAGCTAACCCTAACCGGCGAAACAAGGTATTCTCTGTGAAACTCTCTGAATTTGCAATCTCTAGATATGGCTACTCCATTGGTTGTTGACATCACCAAAAGGCCCTGACATAAATTCAAAAAGCATCCACACAAATCAGTAGAGGTCAATCCATTAGGTGCCTTTTCAAATGTTCTGCATGGTGTGTTGCACATTGAAGATATTAGGGCTTATATTCATGCTAGCATAGATGAGTTTGGGGATTCAAAGTTAGTAGATTTGTTCAAGAATCATCTGAGGGATGAGATTCATGGTCTTAAACCTGAATATAAGTCACTACAAGTCAAACATTTCATTCAGGTTATTGGGTTCCCGTCCTTTGGTGAGGATGAGTGGGTCCTGTATGTACTGAGTCAGATGCATGCTAAATTCATGTGGCTGATGAAACCCTTTAAGATCACCAAGGATGCCATCTAGGGCGTAATAGGATTGAACTCATCTGGTGGACTGCCAATGTTGAAATCAGTGAAGAATCAGACTATAATTGAAGCTACCAGATCAAAATTTGATAAGAGGGCAATGACAATAAATGATATAACTAATCCAGATGTCAAATTTGCATCTATGGTGATTAGGTATAAGATATACCACTCCAGAAGGAAAAACTCTGTATTCGGTACATCCATTTATGCTACCTATCAGATGTTAAGAGAGAATGCTGACTATGACCTATGTGAACTATTGCAAAACCAGTTAATGGAGAATCTGAACAAGATAAAAAAGGACAAGAAGAATACATTCAAGTATGGTATGTTGGTATTGTGTTTGTTCTTCTATTTCATGAATGAGTTACCAGGGAAGAAATGCCTGTGTTGGACTAGTGATAAGCCAATTGCCATACAAATAAGAGATCACTTGAACAATATTGGTGACTCCAATGCCAAAAGGACTGCTCTTTGGGGATATTTCAAGAATTTTTAGAATGTGATGCAATCAAGGGAAAGAATCCCTACATCTGTGGTGGAAAAATACAAGGATACAATTTGCTTCATGGTAGAAACATATCAATGCTTGATGGAAGCAGTTGAACCAAGAACTGTATGGATCATGCCCATGGGGTATGAAGTTGACGAACGAATACTAGAAATGTATGCTCAACACCTTCTGAGCAAACCGAAAGATACTTCAGTTGAGAGATTTGGTACATATAGTGAACTCAATGTGAAACTACATGTTGAGCTCCAGAAACCTAAATCTAAGAGAAAGATACAAAGGCAAGTTGAAATGTATGTAGAAGGCATTGGCATAACAAAAGAAGCTGCGAGACAAAATAGGGAAAGGATAGAGAAAGCTAAGAAGGAGAAGTAGGACAGGGAACATGGAAGTGTTCCGGTAGAATCCTATTCTAAATCAAGAACTACAAGGAGTTCTGGTACAATCTCCGGTGCATCACCTTCTCCTATTGTAGATAAATTCAAAGAAAAATCTACTAGTAAGGAAGGAAAAATAACAAAAGTAATGGCCAAAAGGTCATATGTTAGTGTGGAGAAGGAGGATGAAGAAAAGACTGATTCAAATGATGAGGTTAAAAAGCTGAAGGCCTCAGGCACTAAGGCTGCTAAAGTATCTAAGGAGAAGCCCTTTGGAGGCATAAAATCAAAGAAAGCAAAAGCATCAAGGGTTGCCCAAGATAAGCCCTCCAAAAGTATAAGGGTGAGCAAAAGGCAAAGGATTGAGATACATGTTGAAAAATCTAGCTTATCAATTGAAGACATTGTGAATGCAGTAACTGTTCATGGGAATTTGAAGCCCATAGAAAAATATTATGATAGCTTTGATGATGTTAACAAGAAAATCTTGGAGGATGCTACTATTAAGTACCTGAATATATTCAAAAGAGCACTTGTGGAAATTTTGTCAGATATACCTAAGAGTCTAAGTGACATTCTTGAAATGAGAAAAGAAGTTGCTAAAGAAAAGGATTTGAAGTTAAGGGAACATGTGTTGTCTAGTCTATGTCCGGCCATCTCTAGAAAGGAAGCAGATAAAAATTTTAAAGAAGTTAAAGAACAATTCAAAAGCAAGAAAAGGATGAATAAGCTAATGATTGGAGACATTGATGAAGTGGTCAAAGAAATAGATCAAATTCTGAGGAAAGCCCTAGATAAGAATAAGTTTTATGTGGTCACTAAGGAACTTGATGATGATGATACATCCCTTCCAAATGAAGAAGAGTTGAAGGATCATCACTAAGGAATAGATGACTCCTCTATTCCGGAAGAGGATATATCAAATAAAGGAGATGAAGAGTTGGTAAAGGAAGATAATGTTGTTGGTGTAGAGGATACTCAAATTCCTCCAGACCAATCTGGTGAGGCAAATGTAAAGATAAATGTGGAAATAAATGATTCCACTGAAGGTGATTCTAAGAAGAATAAAGAGCAGAAAATAGGAGTTAAGAACAAGGAAGATCAAGAAAATTGATGATGGAGTTGATTCCTCCATTCCGGATGTTGAAGAATTTGCTAAAAATGATGATAATGTTACTACTAAGGATACACAAAATCCTCCAGAAAAGAATGCAGAAGACATTCCTGATGATGCAAAGAGAGCAAAAGTAGAGAAAAAGAATGAGAATAAGCAAGACAATGCAGGCCCTAAAACTGAAACATCATATTGGGCAAGAGACACTGCAGAAGTAGTGAAAGAAATTTTGGAGAAAGACAAACAAGTTGCAGAAGATCTGGATATAATACAAGGTCCAATCAATTTCGATACTCTTTCTCTGGTACAAAAGATGAAGTTGGCCTCTTTTGCATAAGCTAAGGCTAGAGAGGAAATTTTGAAGTTCCATATAGAAGACAGTGAGTTGCTTGGTCTTACATCCAGTATTTTGGAGAAAATCATGTCTACATTTCAGAAGGATTCATCAGCATCCCCCTCTGGTCAGTTGAAGAGTCTAATAAACTCTATAAGTACTCACTTTGAGTCTTTTGAAACATTAGCTGAAATCAAAGTTTAGAATGAATTCAATGATAAAAGATTTAGTGAACTAAAAAGAATAATTGCCAATGATAGAATTATGTTGGATACTAGTGTAAAGAGTATTCAAAATGCCCTCACTGAAGGAGGAGATGTGTACAAATTTTGTCTATCTTGGTCAAAAGTTGTAGAGGACATTGAGAAGAAAATAAAGGGGTCCGAGAAAAAATTGTCTAATGTATCTCAATCCTTTAATCCTTTGACAGTATCTACAGCAAGTCAAGAATGTCAAGTAGTTAACATGATTGATGAAATAAAGAAATTTGTGAAAGAAAAAGAAAACATTGTGGCAAGGATGTGTGAACTTCGGGAATTGATTCTCCCTAAGTTAGAAACAATGTTCAATGCATTGACAGAAGCTCAAGCTACTGCTCTAACAAGTGATCCCATTGACCTGCAAAAGACAGAGTCACAAGCATTCTTATTCAATGGTCATATTTCAGTTTTGGATGGCATGAAGAAAAGTTGGGATAGTGAATTGGCACTTTTGAAAAACATTTTTGGTGATGTATTCAAGTTTATGTAGATAAGACATAAGGACTATTTGTACATATGCGGAAGTATGTATATAAAGTTTTGTGTGAATTTTTGGATCTGGACCTTGACCTTTGTCATTGATGTCAAAGGGGGAGAGGAAAGCAATGAAAAATGAGGAATTCATCAAAGGGGGAGCATTGGAAATCACAAGTGCACATAGTAAGGGGGAACTATTCTAACACTTAGTCATTTTTCACTAAGTGTTGCCATCAATGCCAAAGGGGGAGATTGTTGGCAAGAGACACTACTAGGCATGTCAAGTGTTGTCATTGATGGCAACTAAATCTATCCTACACATTCGCATTGTATCATCTGATCATACTGGAAGTCAGATTGCAGATTTGTCTAAGTCTAGATAGACAGGAACAGAGCATATGACAGGGTTCAACATTTTGATCTGCATTTCTCCATAGGTAATCATGTTGTTCTACGGATCTAAGGGAATGTTAAAGGATGTCAGGCTATCTAAATCCAAAGATTTAGCCTCCGGTGATGAAGGGATTGAAATTTACAAGCATCTGAGTATCAGGTTTTGGTTAGACAGTTCAGTCCGGTGAAGAACAGGCCGACTTGGTGTTTGATCCTTGTGTGGATTGAGAGAAGTGATTGGTTGAGTAATGTATGAGATCTAGTGGTATTGGCTAACATCTGTGGTGACTTGAATACATAAGTTTTTCTCCGCATTAATGTTTGTGCATGGATCCAGCCGATAGAACAGTGATCTTGAAAAGTTTCTATGTTTTCTTAAGGCCGATTGCAGTCGATGCAATTTCATGTTGCAGATATATATAATCAATGGGTATGAGCATTTTGAAGTATTGGAGTGCAAATATGAGGTGAGAGGTGTGAAGTTTAGTAGTATCAAGTGTAAAGTAGAGATCTGAGCCGTGGATCATGGCAGAACAATGAAACAAGGCAGTAAGAGATGAAGTGTGTGAAGTCAGTATATTGAACCTAACTAGAACTGTAATCTTGCATGGTTAGATGCTTTTCTTCAGTTCAAGTACTTCAGTAAACTCTTGTAATTAATCTTGTAGGCAGTGAGCCTCCTTTGAGCAGTGAGCTCTGGGCAATGCACCCGAAGGCATGTGCCTTCCCATTTTGTAATACTTTTAACAGAGTATAAAATCTTGTGGGTTAACCCCCACCGTGGTTTTTCCCTTAACCAGGTTTCCACTTAAACATCCTGGTGTTATGTGTGTTGATTATGTTTCTAGTCATGTGTTGTTTATTCATGCTTTCATGGTTATATCATTAATCTGCTAATAAGTTGTAAAGAAGATTAAATATAGAGAAAGATAAAGTTTTGAGACAACTGATTCACCCCCCCTCTCAGTTGTCTGCCCTAATTTCAACACACTAGTGAAGCCTCCAATATTGATGACTTGTGTTGTGATTCTAGTTGAAGGTGCCTCTAGTCCTATAATGCCTTGTGAGATGTTCCATTAGGTACTACAAGTCATGGGAAGGTGTTGCAAACTTCCTATGCTACACTAGATTTTGAATGCTTTGAATAGTGTATCCAGGTGAAGCTTTTGACAATGATATCTTCTTGTAGATGCTTGTAAATCTCCTAAATTCTAGATATGATGTAGATGAACTACTATAGAGTCTTAATCCTATGTTGCAAACCATAAAATGATCATGTGGTAAAATGTGGTTTAGTATACTAAGATTGAACTATCTGAAATGCAAGAGGAGAAAAGAAACAAAATGTTTTTGGTTGATGCAAGATTTCCTTTCAACCTAGGATGCTCTTGCATCAGACACTCGAGGAAAAGTGAGTCCCTCACTTTCCTGGGGCTAGAGGAAAACCAATGCGGTCTACCTCAGCCTAAAAAATCCATGATGATTCTTCTTTTGGTCTTCCTTTCCACTTAACTAGGTACTCCTTGTACTTCTTGTTTCTGGTGTTGTGCCCAATTCTGCTATCCAGAATATGTTTTATCTACTAAGGCTATTGTTGATGTGGTATCTGATCCTTCAAATCAACTTTTGTGGTGCTGTCACTTGATTGTCCTTCATAGTATTAGTGTAGGTTTGTAATATTGAATATGAGTGATATTCCAAATACTTCTGGTAACTCCACTTCATATGCATTACCTAAATCAAACTTCTTGAGAATCCTACATGGTTCAAATTTCCTCATCTTCAACTTGTTAGATCTTCCCAAAGTCTCTCCGGTATTGTCAAAGGTTTATAAAATCTAGTATTTTGACTACTCCCTTTTGCAACTTGACAAATTCCACAACCATAAACAAAATTTCTTACATCCTTATATATTTGAGGCCAAAAATAATGTTCATTCACCAAATCTACTATCTTATCAATACCAAAATGTCATACTAATCCACCACTATGCTTCTCCTTTATCAAATTCTCTCTCATTGAGCTCTGTGGAATACACAATTGATTCCCCTTGAAAAACATATCCTCTTGAATGAAGTAATCCAAGCACTTGCTTATGTCTATCACAATTGGTTCTTTGCATGCCTTCCAGGCTTCCAAAAAATCAAAATCATCATCATACATGTGCTTGAGTTCTTCAAAACTTAATACTTCTACCCTCATTTCTATCAACAAGTTCCTTCTTCTGCTCAATGCATCTACAACTTTATTTGACTTTCCACTCTAGTGTTTCAATACAAATGTGTAACTCTGCATGAATTCTACCTACCTCATCTGTCTCTAATTCAACTTACCTTGACTGTTTAAATAGTGCAAAGCTTGATGGTCAATGTACAACACAAATTCTTTGGGCAACAAATAATGTCTCCACTTCTTGAAGGCTTGAATTATGACATAGAACTTCTGATCATATACTGAATATCTCCTCCTTGCATCATTCAACTTCTCACTAAAATATGCTATTGGTCTCCCTTCTTGTCTTAACACTGCTCCTATTGCATTTCCACTGGCATCATAATCAACTTGAAATACTTTGTCAAAATTTGGTAATGCTAACACTAGTTTCTCTATCACCTTTTTCTTCAACTCAAAACTCCTATGTGCTCTTGATGTCCACTTAAAATCCTTCTGGTCTCCTCTCATTATCTTTGTCATTGGTGTGCATATCCTACTAAAATGTTTGATGAACTTCTATTAGAAACTTTCCAATCCATGAAAAGATCTTACCTCTCCAATATTCACAGGTGTTGGCCATTCAACAATTGCTCTTACCTTTTCTGGATCCATCTTCAATCCTTTCATGGAAATCACCAATCCCAAATATACTAGTTTTGTCTTCATGAAACTACATTTCTTGATGTTTATCAACAATTTCTCTTCTCTCGGTCTCTGCAATACTTGTTTAATATGCCACAAATGTTCTTCTTTGGTTCTACTAAATATTAGAATATCATCCAAATAGACAATAATAAGCTTAACCAAGAGTTTCTTCAATACTTTATTTATCAACCTCATGAATGTATTTGGTGCATTGGTTAATCCAAAAGGCATGAATAACCATTCATACAATCCTTCATTTGTCTTGAGTATAGTCTTCCATTCTTCTCCTTCTCTAATTCTAAGCTGATGATATCCACTCTTTAGTTCTATCTTTGTGAAATATTTTGCTTCTCTCAAACAATCCATAATTTCATCCATCCTTGGCAATGGAAATCTATACTTGATTATGATCTTATTGATTGCTCTTGAATTTGTACACATCCTCTATTCTCCATCTTTCTTTGGTGCTAACACTGCACTGGTACTACACATGGGCTTAAAATTTCTCTAATCAATCCTTTCCTCAACATCACCTGTTTCTATCTATTTATCTTCGCATTTTCTACTGGTGTCATCCTATGCATCACTTTGTTTGGAAAACTGGCTCTAGGTATGATATCTAGATCAGTGCTAATCCTTTTGGCACATTCTCTAATACAATATCTTGGTACCTATCAACTATTCTATTACTTCCTTTTGTGGTGGTTCTTCTCCCTTTGCAGTAGTGTTTTATGCACTTTGGGTACCACACTTCTTTGGAATCAATGCAAAACACATGTTCTCATGCCTCAATCCATCCAAAATTCTCCTTCCATCTACCAACAGATTGTAGCATTACCGCATACTTCACTCTTGTTCTCTTCTTCCAAAGGTATCATGATATGTCTCTTCCCATTTGATGTCATAGTGTATGTATTCTTTCTCCCATCATGAATTAGATTTCTATCATACTTCCATGGCCTTCCCAACAATAAATGACATATATCCATTGGCATAATATCACACAACACTTCATCATTATAAGATCCTATATGAAATTTCACCAGACATTGTTCACTCACCAGTATCTTGTGTTCATCTTGAATCCATGCTACTTTTAGGGATTTGGGTGTTTCAACCTCTCTAGATTCAGCTTCCCTACCATCTCTTCTAAAACCAAATTGTCTGTACTTCCACTATCAATGATAACTTTACAACACTTACCTCCTATTTTGCTTCTTGTTTGAAACAAACTTTTCCTTTGCAGTGGCTTCTAGTTGTTTCTTCTTGCAACAAAGCTCTCCTCATTACCAATTATTCACCCTTTTTTTGCTTCCCTACTAAACTTGGTGATCTAACCAGTTCTTCCTCCACATATGCTACCCTTGCACTATTCTCTACACCAAATAGAAGCATGTCCTTTCAACTTAGTTTTTGTAAATCTCACTCTTTCCAAATCTTCAATTTCTTCATACTCAAAGTATTCTTCCATGTCATTTATCTAATCAATATTACTCCTCAGGGTTCAAATTACCTACATAGTTTGAAATCTCAATTCTAGGTCTCTTACCAATATTAGAAATAGCTTTCAACATCTTTATCTAATTTGAATATCCCTCTTCTAGGGTTTCCTCATTTTGATTAGCTTCTTGAACTCCTAATTCATCATCATCACTTTCATCCTCATGCCTAGGGTTTAGACCTCTCTTTCTATCCTTTTCTACAAGATATAATCTAACTTTCATTGTTCTCATCATCTCTATCATTTATTCCATTCTTCTGGCAACATTGGCCATAATAGGCATCCTTCTTGGCGGCAGCTCTTCCTCGGATCTAGTGCAACTACCTCAATTTGATGATCTGACTATAAGGTTGCAACTACCTCACTATCGGTGCTCTATTGACAAACACTTGCAGTCTACCTCAGGTTGACAATCTTTTCACCTGTCAAAATTCCCTCTTTCCCAAAGGATTTGAAAACTTTTCTCTAATACCACTTGGTACAGTCATGGATGGAGGGTCTAAGAATATGACTATCCAATTATGCAGCTTTAGAGTAAACACAATGGAAAACATAAAGAATAGAGCAAGAAATGGAAATTTATTGATTCACTACAATAAACAGTTACAATCATCATATGCTGGCAATATGTGGACTAAAATAGACTCATAGGCCTATCCTCTAGCTTGTTACAATTTACATGAAAGACATGGATTTGAAACGCTACTCCTCAATCCTACAATCCTAACTTCCTAGCTCATTCTACTACTCTACTGCCTCCCCAATGTTAAAGGGCGTGATCATGTCATGTATCCTTTCACTTGTACCTTATGATGTATCAACCATTAAGAAATTTAATATTGTCAAAGGGCATGATCATGTCATATATCCCTTCACTCATGGATTATGATGTATATTATTACCCATATTGAGCATGGATATCTATTTCACACTCATTTAATTTATTCAATGGATATGACCCAACACTACTATTAGTATGCATCAAGTATGATAGGACCATATTAAAATAATATAATATTCATTATACATGTTGTATTACAAAATTAGTTATAATATGAATGTGTCCATCACTAGGCCATTATGGGAGAGATTAGATTTACATTATTTCTTGATCATTTTAGGCCTAGCTTCTTTGATCTTGTTTCTTCATAATTAGAAGACTATGGAGCTAGCATAACACTTCATTCAAACATCCTAAAATAAATTTGTGTGGGTGTGTAAAGCATGATAGGGGATGCTATGTGCTATTTTAGAGGCAAATAATAGACAAAAAGTTTAACAATTTATTTATCTTTTTCATGGATCTTAGTAGGATTATTTCTATTATTTTAGAAAATGGAGAGTATCTTTTGCCTTATTATGCATCCTTGAAGGCGTCTTGTTATGTAGGTATTATGACTTTGATACCATTGAATTGTAATTCTATTTTTCTCTAAAAGATAAAATTGGAAAGATTTAGTATATTAAAATCAATTTAGTATGACAATGGTTTTTTTTAACATTAAAATTAGAGTTTAAAGATAATAAATTATATCTAGAATTTAGGAGAAATGCACAAAAATACTTGTATATCAAAATTAACCAATTTAAGACTTTAGCACATTAAATTCAACATTGTTTAAATATATATTTACATCTAGAAATATAAATATTAACATAATGAAATAAATAGCATCTTTTAAGAGAATTTAATCAAATTAAGTATATCATTTTGAATATCTTTTAACAACAATAGGTTTAATTTACTTATCTAAATTAGATCTCTTGGAATGACCAATCTCCCCCAAGAAGATCTCAGTGATCTTGGCCCTCACAGCTATGGAACACTCTATAAGGGTAATGTGTAATTATACACATGTGACCATGCACCACACTGATGCCCATGCATCATAGTCTTAGTGAGGATAGTCTCGAGTGTATTATGTTCTTTGAGTTGGATGAATTCTACATGCCCCTTCTATGCCCATAGCTCACCAAACCACATTCTTCCATGAGTGATCTCCATGCCATTTTCGAGTCTCACATAATGCTTTATATAATATTTTAAGGTGTGGTTTCCATACCACCATACCCTTTCACAATTATTGTCTAAATAATAATTATTTAATAAAACAATTATTTCTCCCTTTTAAAAGGGTCTTTTCAAATATTCTTTATTAATCCCCATTTTAATAAAAAAATCATAATAAACTTTATATTTCTATCCCCTTTTTAATTTGAAAAGGTTATTTCATATAAAAATAGCTTTCTTTTCACTTTGGGGAAAATGTACCATAACATTTCTCCCCTATAAATTAGCTACTATCCTTAGTAGCTCAGGGTATATCTACAACATAACTCATAAATAATCAATCAAATAAGAAGTGAAGTTATATTTTTATGTGCTATCACAAGTGAAGATTTGGTAGTGGTGGCTATACTAGAAACATATATTTATATTGATAGTGTTAAGGTTGCAACTATTGATTCATAATGTGCAATAGTGACATAGTATACAAGGTGACTATCCACATGGAGACATCATACTTGGTGATTTATGTGATATGATGACATCATGTATGGTTGGATTATAATTGCATGACACTTATATTCCTTGGGTTGGTTGGAGAGTTAGATAGTTGGTATTCCAATGTATATATGTTTATATGTATCATCTTGTGTGAATGTACCAAGGTTAAATAGTTGTATAGGCTAAAGGGATAGAATTGGGTTGTACATTGTTGGTGTGTAACTTTAGAGTGATTGTAGAAGAAGTACATGAACTATGGATTGAGACTCTGTTAAGACCTTATTGTATTGATTTTTTTCTAATTCTAAATAATATAACTATGAACATGTTTCAGTGATGGGTTTTCTCTCAAAAGGGTTTCCCATGTAAATCTTGAGTTTTGTATGTAATAATATGGATGCATACTATTCCATCTACTTTTGTACATGTTTTATATAAATTTTGTAAGTGTTGTTGACTATTTTTTGAATACATAATCTTAAGTTTCCTTCATCCTAGTCTATGAATCAACTACAATGGGGGTTAAAATTCCCAACAACTATTAGTTACAAAAGATCTTATATATCAGATTGGCATTTAGATAACTCATGGTTGAGAATTTTAAACATAATTTCCTTTTAATTCATTGATCTCTCACAAGAGTAATAAGTAATTATTTCATAACTCAATTACTCCTTAGAACCTCTTACTTTACAATAACCAACATAATTTGGGTGCCTTCATTTCCATTTTACTCAAGATAGAAACGATATTAAAAAGAATCTCTAGCCTGTCACATCCCAAAGTTGTGAACTAAAGATAAACACTAAGATTTAATTTATTATTTTATTTCTAAAACATTTATCAATTAATTGTAGAAGTTATTCCATAAATTAAACTAATGACACTTTATGTATTGTTTTTGTTTGTCACAATTCAACCACAGTTCACTATATTTACTTAAATTATGAGTTAGGATTCAAATACATAACCATATGTTACAAATAAAAGATCAATCCTAACTATGATGAGCATCATTCCATTTTAAATTTTTAATTATAACAAAAGGAAACAGGAAACAATAAGACCCTTATAATTAAGTATTCAAACATACATCCACCTTCTAATGTATGCTAAATTAGATTTGAGTAATGATGCCAAAATAAATTAGAAATTGGCAAACTAAGTCTTTTAACATAACTATACAAGAGCTTTCATAGATTACTAATATTATTCAAATAAAATTATTGAAAATACACTTTAGAATTTTAAAGGATAATATTATGCTATAATAACTTAAGTCACATACAAAACCATTGAATTATCCTTTTCCCAGCTATGCAACAAGATCACATTCTCATAGATACATAAATGAAAGTTACGGTCATGCATTGCATTTCAATTCTTATGTATTCATAAAATTGAATGAATTATCTTAATAGAAAGTATGGTAATTATCAGACAACAAGTACAATTGGTACAACAAATTTAATAAAATTACTTGAACAAGCAAATAGTATAATAGGAAATATATAATACTTGATAATAATAAGTCACTTAGAGGGGGTAATCCTCCAAAAGTCTCCAATGAGAACATAATTCATGATATGATGATTAACTACTACTCACTACCTTCTATATATAGACATCATTGGAATATTGTAGTGTCCTAATCCTAATGAGGTAGACCTATCATGCAATAATTATACTTATGGAGACATAATGACTCAATTAAGGATTATATGCTAGCCATAAATCAAACACACATATCCATATATAATAAAAGGTTTAAAGACATAACATTCCTCCTCTTCAAAGAATTTTTATCCTTGACACAAATCAACTATGGATGCTTTGTAAGAAATCTTCATTTTCCCACATAACATCTTTAACTGGAGAATTCATCCACTTGATCAAATAGTCTAAAATATTCCTCATTCAAAACTTATTATTGCATGTATGAAGGATTCTCTTTGGTTCCAAAATGACTTTTTCCTTCTCATCAATATTTGGTAACTCTATTTGGGTTGAAATTATGCATTGATCAACTTGGGGCTTCATTATGTTATGTGACATTGCCCTATTCTCTTTGAGACTAAAGAGTACCCTTTATTAGTGTTGATTATGTTCTTCCCCTACTCTAAAATTTTAGTATACCTTCAAATAGAAGGTGATGGGTGGTACCTCAATAGTAGTTGAATGGCATGACCATGATCTCTTTTGTGAGGCCACCCTTTTGGCATATACCCCAAAACTACTAAATGCATGCATATACTTTTTTGCATATTTGGCAATGTGGGAGTCTTTGGATATTGCACTTATAATGAAAATAATTGAGCCACACCCTATTTTCCATTTCAATAAGAATATTTTACATTTGGTGAGAGCTTACCACCTATGGATACCTTGCACACAACCCTCTTAGTTTAAATGTCTAGCCTTCTAACTAAAAACACAAGAACATCTCTTAGAAGCTCATCTCAATTGTTCCCAAGCCAGTGATCCATTGGAATCCAAAAAATGTCTACTCCACCCATGTGAATAGAAAACATAGGAAAATATAGTATGTAGTCTCCCATGGTGAGTTCAATATTGTGGGATTTTCCTGAGCAACTGACTATACCTCCATTTACAATCATGACTTGATATTCTACAGTTGGGTAAATGAAATGGTTAAGTATGTTACCAAATTTTTATTGATGAAGTTGTTTGTACTTCATGAGTCAATCAATATTGTCAATCAAAGGTTTGTGGGCTACAAATACCTAAACCTTTATTGACAAGAGATAGATGGTTAGGGATCTTTTAGCTCCTCCACAACCACTAATGCCTCTTCCTCATCCTTTTATTCTTCAAAGTCACCCTTAATGTAGAAAAACTTCTTTCCAACACATTGAGTCCTTGACTATATTTTCTTTCATAGTTAAAACATAACCCCTTTGCCCTTTTTTCTTCAATTTGTTGAGGTGTCAATCTAGTAGATGCATGAAATGTAGATGTAGGGGTCGTCACATATTTGTTATTAGTGAACCCATCCCTCTTATTGGATAATAATTTTTCCTCTACCCTACATGCCAAAATAATAGAACTAGACACATTAAGAAAATTAAACATGCATACCTCATGTTGTATATGATCCTCATGTTGAACACACCAGGATACTGAGAGGGGGGGTGAATCAGTATCTAAACAAACTTCAAATCCTTCCAGAGTAGATTAAAACTTAAGCATTACAACATCAACATAAACATGAAAGATCAACACAATGCATATAACGCATTTCAGCACATAACACCAGATATACATGGAAAACCTAAGAAGGGAAAAACCACGGTGAGGATTAACTCACAATATATGAATCTCAAAAATCACAACTTTGTTTTAGGGATAAAACCCAAGGAAGATACTACTCCATGCTGAATTTATTTTAGGGCTACAACCCAAGGAAGCTACTACTCCTTGAAGACTTTGTTTTAGGGTCACTCCCAAGGAAGCTACAACTCTCTGTAAACTTTGTTTTAGGGCTACAACCCAAGGAAGCAACTACTCCCTAAATTGAGAATGAACTCAGAGATGATTACAACATGATAGTCCTACTACCTGAAAACTGACATTGAAGCTCACACCTTTGATTATTGCAATTCTACTTTTTTCTGATGATTGGATCAATTAGGAAATCTATTCACTTCCCTCTTGTCACAAAAATGTCTTCAAGATGAATTAGGATAGCCTCTAACACTTCTTCTCTTTCTCCTTCAGTTAACATCACAATGCATATGATATTCATACTCTTCTCTTTAGACTTCCAGATTTTCATTTTTGCAATCATACTTCACCTAGATCAACTAGGTTTACAATATATAAATGACATTATATTTATTTCATTACAAGTCAGCCAATACAACAAGAATATTACATTTTATAAGTCAGCTAGAGATCACACAACATGAAACATGCATAGGGAAAGCCCTATCATGAACTACACATTACTATAGAAGGAAACACACACCTTGCAGATCCCAACACACACATAGTCTGGTTCTAAACATTTTTCGCAACATCATTCTTCAAGGAATATCATCCATATGTTACACCAATTTGAATTAGGCCACCCTTAAGAATGAAAAGATGAAACATGTAGTACATCATTTATCTTTTCATCCTTAGCATAGCATAGTACATCAACATCTTTTCATCCTCAACATATCTTAATGTATCATCATTTATGTTAGTGCTTCTAATTCCCATTTTAATATTTCATCATTAATCTCAGTGCTTCTAATTCCCATCTTATATTTCATCATGAAATCATCTTTGCTGACCATAAGCATGCTCAAAACAACTTGACTCAGCACTTGTCAGGGCATGACATCCAACCATGAACATCATGAACGTCATTACATCTCACTGCTTTGCGGACCACAAGCATATTCAAAACAACTTGACTTGACCCTGATCAGGGCATGACATCTAACCATGAACATTAACAACCCACCATGAACATCAGCATCACCACTATATCTCATTGCATCTTTGTATCTCACTAGTATATCATCATCATAAACTGAGTGTTGACTTCACTCTAAGTGTTGACATCAATGAAAATACATATTGCCAACAATCTCTCCCTTTGTCATTGATGACAACACATACTCCCCCTTAGGTGCACATTTCTCTCTCTCCTCCTTTGACATCAAGGACAAAGGACAACTACTTCTTCAACTTTGGGCACAAACTCTCCTCCTAAGGTGCACATTTTCTATCTCTCTCCCCCTTCTTCAAGTCTCCCTCTATCAACAATCACAACTACTTTCTCCCCCTAAGAGGTAGCCACCATCAGTCCAGGAAAAAAATATAGCATGAACTTCCCCTAGATAGATGCACCACTATGTATCTAGCAAGAAGGAGGGACAATTACCCCTAACCTCTAACTTAGATCTTCAAAAGTATCCTTTGCAAGAGCCTTTGTAAAAATATCTGCAATTTGATCCTTTGTTGGAACATATTCCATCTTTACTTCCTTATCTGCAACCTTCTCTCTCAAAAAGTGATACCTGATTGCTATATGCTTGGTTCTAGAATGCATCACTAGATTCTTGGAAATATTAATAGCACTTGTATTATCACACAAAATAGGAATAGGCTTATCATACAGTACCTTGATATCCTTCAGGGTTTTCTTCATCCATAATACTTGTGTACAGTAGGATGCTGCTGCAATATATTCTACCTTTGTAGTTGATAAGGATACTGAATCTTGCTTCTTTCTCTGCCATGAAACCAATCTACTTCCTAAAAAGAAAGCACCACCACTTTTACTTCTATCATCAACAAAACTAGCCCAATCAACATTAGTGTAGGCACTCAGATCAAAGTCATTATCTCTTGGATACCATAAGCCATAATTTGGAGTTCCTTTCAAGTATCTGAATATTCTTTTCATTTCCTTCTCATGTGTTTGCTTGGGATCATCTTAATATCTAGCAACCACACATACTGCATGCATGATATAAGGTCTAGAAGCAATCAAGTACAACAATCCTCCAATCATATATCTATAGGAAGTCTAATCAACCTCTAGAGACTCATCATCCTTGCTCAAGTGACATCTAGTGACCATGGGAGTACTAGCTAGTTTTGAATCCTCCATACCAAACTTCTTCAACATCTCTCTAACATACTTAGCTTGCAAAATATAGATACCATCATCTAGCTGAGCAATTTGAAGTCCAAGAAAGAAAGACATCTCACCAATCATAGACATCTCAAACTCTTTTTGCATCTCCTCTACAAACCTCTTACACATGTCATCATCTTGACTAAAGATGATGTCATCAACATATACTACAACTATCAATATCATATCTCCTTCTTCCTTGATGTAAAGATTCTTGTCTGTGGTACCTTTCTTGAAGCCTTGCTGAAGTAAGTACTTATCCAACCTAGCATACCAAGCTCTAGGTACTTGCTTGAGACCAAACAAAGCTTTCTTGAGTTTGCACACCATGTCTAGATCTTTTGATATCTAGAAACCATCTGGTTGCCTAATGTAAACCTCTTCCTCTAGATCACCATTCAAAAATGTTGACTTGACATCCATTTGATAGACCTTGAAGTTCTTGTGAGTAGCAAGGGAAAGAAACATTTTGATTGCCTCCATTGTGGTTACCAGAGAAAAAGTCTCCTCAAAATCAATGCCTTCAACTTGAGAATAGCCCTTACACACCAATCTTGCTTTGTTCCCCACAACTTCACCTTCTTCATTCAGCTTCTTCCAGAACACCCACTTTGTTCCTATAACATTCTTATTGGCTGGTCTGGGAACCAATTCCCATGTCTGATTCTTCTCAATCTGATTCAATTCTTCTTCCATTGTCTTTGTCCATCCATCATCTTTGCTAGCATATGCAAAGGTTTTGGGTTCTACCTTTGATAATAAACACAAGTTTACTTGCTCATATGTCTTTGCAAACCTTCTCTTGGTTAGTACACCTTCATTCTTATCTCCAATGATCTGATCTGCTGACTTGTTCTTCTGAACATACTTTGCTAGAGTCTTGGGTATTTTCTTTGGTTCTTGTTCCTTTTATTCTTTCTCTTCTTCTTCTTAATCTTCAATAAAAGGAAAAATATTAGATCTAGAGTCCTCTGATTCTTTTGAGATCTGATACAAATCTTCATCTACTTTGACATTTTTTCTTTCAATCATCTCCCCAATCTCTTGTTGTAGCATCTATAGGCCTTGCTTCTGGTTGAGTAACCAAGAAAGATCCCTTCATCACTTCTTGAATCAAACTTTCCTAGGTCTTCTTCATCTCTTCTGATATAGCATTTGCTACCAAAGATCTTGAAGCATCTGATAGTAGGGGGTCTTCCATACCATAGCTCATAAGGGGTCTTAGTGCTATTGATCCACAGTTATATTTTGTTGGTCATATAGACAGCAGTGCAAACTACTTCCTTCCAGTACATGTCAAGCAAATTTGCATCTTTCAAGATTGCCCTAGCCATCTCTTGCACAATCCCATTCTTCCTTTCCACTACCCCATTTTGTTGAGGGGTCCTAGGAGCTGACAGATGTCTCCTAATACCATGATCTTCACAAAACTTATCAAATTCATTTGAAGTAAACTCACCTCCTCTATCAGACCTTAAAAATTTGATCTTAGTATCCATTTCATTCTCAACCATAGCTTTGAAAACCTTAAACTTATCAAAGGCATCTGATTTTTCTCTTAAGAAAGTAATCCAAGTCATTCTAGAATAATCATCAATAAGTAACATGAAATACCTTTCACCTTGATGACTCTTTATTCTTGTGGGGCCACAGAGGAAGTGTAAATCAGCTCCAATGGTATTCAAGAAAATACTCCCTGCTCTTGAAATTTGTCTTTGTCTGCTTTCCCATTTGGCATTCCTTACATAGTGTGTTTATAGGCGGCATGAATAGAGCTGATCTTTACCATATTATCAAATTTAATGTGTCCCATTATTTTGTGCCATAACCAATACTCACTAGATTGAGCCAATAAGCATGTTCTTCCATTTACCTGCTTCAGATGATAGATATCACCATATGACTTGATGCCTTCTGCAACTAGCTTTTTGGACCCTACCTTCCTGATTTCACAACCTTTGGCATGAAAGGTAAGATTGTATCCTTTACTACACATCTGACTGACACTGAGAAGATTGCACTTTAGCCATTTGAGATAGAGGACGTCCTTAGTCTTGTTCTTCCCATCAATAGTTATAGTACCCTTTCCATAGATTTATCCTGACTCATCACAACCAAACTTAACAGCTCCACCATTCTACTTCTCAAGGCTGATAAACTTCTCCTTGTCACCAGTCATATAATTAGAGATACCACTATCAATTACCCAAGCCTTGGCTTCTTCTTTTGCATGAAAGGTAGTCCATACAACCATTGATCTATCATTGTTTTGGTAAGCTTAAAAGGTATCCGTCTTTACACATTTTTCAATATCATCCTTTTTGTCACCAACATTCAAGGCCATGAAAAATGTTTCATCATTTTAATCATAATGATCCTCATCTTTTGAAGAATGTACATGCTTCTTTTGAACTTGTCTCTCTTGTTACTACCCCTTGATTCTTTAAAAGCAAATTTAGAAGTAAAATGACCAATCTTTCCACAATTAAAACATTTGAAAGGTAACTTACCTCTATATTTTCCTATGCCTTTCTTCAGTGTTCTTACAAAGTTTGCTTCTACCTCATCCAAGTCATCATCTTGATCAACTGCTCCATCTTCTGTCTTCTTACTAGCTTTGAATGCAACTTCCTTCTTTAGAGCACTTTTGTCAAATTCTATCATTTCAAAGGCTGTGAGAGAACCAAACAATTGATCTACTATATATTTATCCAAGTCCCAAGTTTCCCCAATGATAGACACCTTATGATTGTAGGTTTTAGGAAGAGTTCTCAAGACCTTCTTCACAATCTCATTTTCTTTCACTTCCCCACCAAGACCTTTGATGTCATTGACTATTTCATCCACCCGCAACATGTAACCAACAATGTCTTCATCTTCTGTCATCCTTAGGGTTTCAAATTTGCTCTTGAAAATTTGCATCTTGGCTTGCTTCACTTTACTATCCTTCATAAATGTTTTCAAGTTTATTCCAGACATCCTGAGTAGATGTACAACCCATTACCTTCACAAGTTTTGAATTAGATAGCCCACTCATGATAGCATTCTTTGCCTTGACATTATTATCATATAACCTAATCTCATCTGCATCTATAGGATCATTAGCAGGAACAATGTAACCCTTATTGACTAATTTTCAAATGCCATATCCTAGAGAAGATATATAGTTTTCCATCCTTCTAAAAGGAATAATTTTTCCATCAAACATGGGTACTTTGAGAGTCCATTATTAGCCATCCTGGACCTTCCTCAAGAAGTTAAGCTTCTTCTGAGTAACTTGGCTTTGATACCAATTGTTGAACACACTAGGATACTGAGAGGGGGGGGGGTGAATCAGTATCTAAACAAACTTCAAATCCTTCTGGAGAAGATTAAAACTTAAGCATTATAGCATCAACATAAACATGAAAGATCAACACAATGCATATCAACACATAACACTAGATATATGTGGAAAACCCAAGAAGGGAAAACCCACGACGAGGATTAACTCACAATATATGAAGCTCAAAAATCACAACTTTATTTTTGGGCTACAACCTAAGGAATCTACTACTCCCTGCTGACTTTGTTTTAGGGCTAAAACCCAAGGAAGCTACTACTCCCTAAAGAATTTGTTTAAGGGTCACTCCCAAGGAAGCTACAACTCCCTCCAAACTTTGTTTTAGGGCTACAACCCAAGGAAGCAACTACTCCCTGAACTGAGAATGAACTCAGAGATGATTACAACATGACAATCCTTCTACTGCCTAAAAGTTGACATTGAAGCTCACACCTTTGATGATTGCAATTTTGCTTCTTTTGATGATTGGATCAATTAGGCACACTCTTCACTTCCCTCTTGTCATAAAATGCCTTCAAGATGAATCAAGACAACCTCTAACACTTCTTCTCTTCCTCCTTCAATCACACATCACAATGCATATGATACTCATACTCTTCTCTTTACACTTTCATATTTTCATTTTTGCAATCATACTTTAGGTCTAGATCAACTAGGTTTACAATGTATGCATGATATTACATTGATTTCATTACAAGTTGGCCAATACAACAAGAATATTACATTTTACAATTCGGACAGAGATCACACAACATGAAACATACATAGGGCAAGCCCTATCATGAACTACACATTACAATAGAAGGAAACGTACACCTTGCGAATCCTAGCACACACTCTGGTCCTAAACATTCTTCACAACATCATTCTTCAAGGAATATCATCTGCACGTTACACAAATTTGAATTAGGTCATCCTTAAGCAAGAAAAATGAAACATGTAGTACATCAGTCTTTACAGTCTTGGTGATACTCATGAATGATTAAACATTGCTTGTTCTTCTTCCAGATGAGTTAGCATGACTCATACACTATCTCCAAACCTTCCTTGAACTTTACACAACAAAAACTTTGTTGCACATACCTTCAACATTATTCAGTTGGCCAGAAAGAGGCATATCTTGGAAACATCATCATTCTAGACCTCAACCAATTTCAGAGAGAGTAGAAAAATATTTTACGGAGCAACAAGAGACAACATAGGATCATCAGGACCATCTTACATCAATCAATGTATCATTTCAAGCCACAACAAGTTGGTGTACATCATCAACATATGTGCTGAGAACAACTAGACATTCAGAACTATCTGTATCACAAATGTCATTTGAAAACTAAGCTTGTGGGCCTCTAAACCACCTGAAACTCATATGGATGCACTCATGCATTGCTATGAACATATCCTCAAAACCACATAGCCATATTTGTCACTGCAGAGGAGTGCGAAGCAGTCCAAACAATCTTCATCGTCACTTGATTTTGCCATAGCACAGACCAGAACTTTGTCTTTCATAACTTTCACTCATACAGAGGGACAAATGATCTAAAACTTTGAATTTAGCACCTTTACATAATTCTAGACTTAACTTATAAACTACATGACCATATCTTCAAATGTGGAGGAATGCAAAGAATTTTACTAGATAGTCTTTCAGGCAATTCTCTGTAGTAGGAACCTTCACCAACTTCCTGAGGCCAAAACCTTCATATAACAACATATACATCCCTAGGAACAACAGGATGGATCATACAACATGCCACAATCCATCACCAACATCTTTTCATCCTCAGCATATCTTAATGTATCATTATTTATCTTAGTGCTTCTACTTCCTATCTTAATATTTCATCATTCATCTCAGTGCTTCTAATTTCCATCTTAATATTTCATCATGAAATCATCTTTGCTAACCATAAGCATGCTCAAAACAACTTGACTCAACACTTATCAGGGCATGACATCTAACCATGAAACATCATGAACATAACTGCATCTCACTGCTTTGCGGACCACAAGCATACTCGAAACAACTTGACTTGACCCTGATCAGGGCATGACATCCGACCATGAACATCAACAACCCACCATGAACATTAGCATCACCACTATATCTCTATATCTCATTAGTATATCATCATCACAAACTGAGTGCTAACTTCACTCTAAGTGTTGACAGCAATGACAACACATATTGCCAACACCTCGAGCCCCCAAGAAATAGATCATTCAATTTCTCTTCTATAATTTTCTCCACTCATGAGGAAATGTTTTGGAATTGATTAATATAATCCTTGACCAAACTAGGTTTTTGTAGCTTTGTAAATTGGGTAAAGTAATTCTCCATCGCACTATCACCATAGTGCATCTATAGCTCCTTTGTAAAAACTAACTAGGTGACACCAAAATCTTTTTTCTTTCTTTAAGCATATCTAGCCATTGTTACTAAATGAATTTCTTAGGCACTAAATATAAGGAATCCATTTTCACCTTCTACCCACTTGGAATTTAATGTATATAAAAAATTCTCCATTTTATTTATCCAATTAAGTGGATCCTTGCCATCAAACTTACACATCCACCTTTAGAAGTAGGTTTCAAGATCTAGAATGAGTGCTAGAATTTGGATTAGGATTGGATTATTTAGATGATCTATCTTGATTGATCAAAACATGGGATTGTATCATGCAGTAACAAAACAATAGTGTGTCCCACTTTTTGGTCTAAGTGGGACACCAAAATTAGAATTTTTTAGCATTTTTCAATTTTTATCAATTGTACCAAACAAATGGTCAAGCATTTAAGGATGACATAAACTAATGAGTTGTGGCATTTTCTATATAGTTTCAAATTGTAATTTTTTTTGAATTTTTAAGGAATTATTTCTATCTTATTTTATGTTTTCAATCAAAAAATTTTCTATTATTTTTTTGAGTGAGATTTTTCCATATTTCATAAATTTCACTACAAGTAAGAAATTTCAATGATTTCTTAGAATTAAATCACTAACTCCAATATCTGGTGCACATATATTTTTTTGGTAATTTTTTATTAAATATTTTGTTTATTTTTATTTTTTTTAATTAGTGCTTACAAAAAATTTAGACCTATACTTTTATGTAATCTCTTAGAATATATATTGAATTAAAAATTTCTTTTTCATTGAAACTTGACATTTATGTGGAGTGTAATGCAACTTTTTAAGATATTTCTAACAATGTTTGTTATTTTTCCTAGTTTCTTGAATAGAGGTAATTGTTTTTTCATAATGGACTTTCATTCCTTATAAAATTAAAATTACATAATATTAGAAAACACATAATAAATATTATAATTTTTAGAAAGATAACACCAAGTGTACATACTTACCAAATGACATTTTTAAATGACTTCATTTGATCCCCAAAAGGTGAAGCAATATTGCTTTTTTCTTAGCATTTTAAAAAGTGTGGAGGAGGCTGCATTAGGGTTTTTATTTAATCCTAGGGGGTTGATGAAGGGGGTAAATCATAAAACACACAATAATAGAAATTGAACACAGAGAATAGAACTTTCTTTTATTGATCTGGGAAACTCATTACATTATAGAAGGTTAATTACAATCAGAGGAATCAGTCCTCTACAGGCTGCAACACACTACAGCTACCATCACCAGGCTCTGGAATCTTTCGCCTTCTGTAACCCCCAAATCAACTAGGGTTTCTATTTTCCCACCTATTCTTGACTCTACACTTGCCCCCTTAACTCTCCTACTACCCAGGGTTCCCAAAAATGGTTATTAATAACCTTTTTGGCAGCCAACAACCTAATTTCAAATTTTGCATCTCCCTCCAAAAATAGGTCAACTTCCGGGAGCCATAACTTTTGATCCGGGACTCTGATTGATGAACCGTTTTATGCGTCAGAAAGCTCAAGGAGTGCTCTACGTGCTAAGAACCAGCTTTGCCAGTTCCGGCCATTTTCGGGCCCGTACAGGGTCGTTTACTGCCTCAAACCTGAGTTTGAATAATTTTCAGGCATTTTCGAGAAACAGAAACTTTAATATCTTTCAGCTCGCAAATGATCTTCGTATGATTCCTTCGTCAAAGGTCTTATATTTCCATTATGTAACTTCCTGTAAATTTTGACTTCATTCCGTGCCCAAATGCAAACTTTCTAAAACTAGCAGTTTACTATTTTTAGCAGTTTGGGAAAACTGAAAGTTCTACATTATTATTCAGGCGATTATGGGACCAGAACCACAGATTTTGAGAAGAAATGGGTAGAACATCAACAATTTTGAAACACTTTTTTTTTTGGGTGATGCAAGATTGCCCTTACACCACTGGGTGCTCCTGCATCAGACACCCAAGGTAATTTGAGAAGTGACCTTGTCACGTCTTAGGTGTTTGTGTGAGGAAAACCCAAACGGTCAACCTCTGCCTTAAACAACCAAGAAGAATCTTGAACAGGCCTTCCTTTCCATTTCACTAGATATTCTTCATATTGCCTATTTCGAGTACTCCTTCCCACACGGCTATCCAAGATCTCTTCTATCTCCTCTATTGAAGTAGATGCCAGAATACTCCACTGCACTTATGTTGGTCCATCCTCTGTTCCACCTTCATGATATTCTGTTAAATCAACAATGTTGAAAATAGGGGAAATGTTGATCCCACTCGGCAGCTCTACCTCATATGCATTTTCAGAATCATGCTTCTTCAAGATTCTGCATGGTCCAAATTTCTTCATTTTTAATTTATGGTATGTTCCAATAGGGAACCTTTCTTTTCTCAAGTGAAACATGACTTCATCTCCCACCTGGAACTCCTTATACCTCCTCTTCTGATCTACCTTAGCCTTGTACTGAGTAGTCATCTTATTAATGTGCTTTCTCACCTCTTCATGCAAATTCTTCATATGTTCTACAAAGTCTTCAGCCTCGGCACTTGTCTTTTCTCCCGCATCCAGATTCCTTAACTCTAAAGCATTTCTTGGACTATTACCATATACAATCCGGAATGGTGATTTACTAGTACTCCTATTGACAGAATTGTTGTAAGCAAATTTTGCCTGTGGTAAAATCAAATCCCATCCCTTGGGCTTATCTCCTACCAAGCATCGTAGTAGGTTACCCAAACTCCTATTCACCACTTCAGTTTGTCCATCAGTCTGTGGATGGTGTGCAGAACTAAACTTCAAGTCTGTCTTCAACTTCTTCCACAATGTCCTCCAGAAATAACCAACAAACTTGGTATCTCGGTCTAAAACTATGCTTTTTGGTAGACCATGTAGTCTCACCACTTCCCTAAAAAATAACTCTGCAATATGAACAGCATCATTAGTCTTCTTACAAGGATTAAAATGTGCCATTTTTGAGAATCTGTCTACCACCACAAAAATAGAATCATGTCCTCTTTGTGTCCTTGGTAAACCAAGAACAAAATCCATACTGATATCATCCCAAGGCTTCTCTGGTATAGGTAATAGGTGATACAGCCCTGTATTCTGACTTGTTCCTTTTGCCATCTGACATACTCTGCAACTTTGCACAAATTTCCTCACATCCTGCTGCAACTGTGGCCAATAATAATTTTCACCAACAATTGAAATGGTCTTATCTCGACCAAAGTGTCCAGCTAATCCTCCACTATGCTTCTCTTTAATCAGGTTCTCTCTCATGGAACTCCTCGGAATGCACAACTAGCTTCCTCTAAACAACATGCCATCTTGGATTATGAAATCCAACCATCTTGTCTTGTCTAAAGTAACAAGCTCCAGACAAGCTTTCCAAGCCTCTACAAAATCTGGATCTTTAGGATACAAACTTTTGAGCTCATCGAACCCAAGAACCTCTATCTTCATTTCTATCAACAAATTTTGCCTTCTGCTCAAGGCATCTGCAACTCTGTTGGACTTCCCACTCCCGTGCTTCAAAACAAAGGTATAACTCTGCAAAAACTCAACCCATTTTAAGTGCCTTTGGTTCAACTTTCCTTGACTATTAAGATACTGCAAAGCCTGATGATCAGTATATAAAACAAACTCTTTTGGTAACAAATAATGTCTCCATTTCTTCAAAGCCTGAACTATTGCATAAAATTCCTGATCATAAACATAATACTTTTTCTTGGCATCATTAAGCTTTTCACTAAAATAGGCAATGGGCTTACCTTCTTGGCTCAAAACAGCTCCTATACCACTACCACTGGCATCACAATCTACCTGAAATACCTTATTGAAATCTGGAAGTGCCAAAATAGGTTGTTCTACGACTTTCTGCTTTAATGTATCAAAGCTCTTGTCTGCCCCTTTAGTCCATCTAAACTCTTTTCTATCCCCTCTCATTGTTTCAGTTAGGGGTGCACAAATGCTACTGAAATTCCTGATAAACTTTCTGTAAAAACTTGCCAAACTATGAAAAGATCTTACCTCTGTTGCACTCCTTGGTGTAGGCCAATCAATGATAGCCTTTACTTTTTCTGGGTCCATCTTAAGACCTTCCTCTGAGACAACAAATCCTAGGTATACCAACTCCTTTGCAAAACTGCATTTCTTCAGATTAATCAACAACTTCTCCTCCCTTAGCTTCTCTAGAACTCTTCTGATATGCATCAAATGCTCATCCCAAGTCTTACTGAAAATTAAAATATCATCCAAATAAACAATAACAAAACTTCCCAAAAATTCTTTCAATACCTCGTTCATGAGCCACATGAATGTGCTCGGTGCATTGGTTAGCCCAAATGGCATGACTAACCACTCATACAAACCTTCCTTTGTCTTGAAGGCTGTCTTCCATTCATCCCCTTCTCTGATACAGATTTGGTGATACCCACTCTTCAGGTCAATTTTTTGTGAAGTACTTCGCTCCACTCAAATAGTCCATGATGTCATCCATTCTTGGCAATGGAAATCTATACTTGATTGTTATCTTATTGATGGCTCGAGAGTTTGTACACATCCTCCATTCTCCATCTTTCTTTGGTACTAGTACTGTAGGTACCGCACATGGACTTAGGCTCTCCCTTATCAGTCCCTTCCTCAACAACTCCTGAACTTGTCTGTTCAGCTCTTCATTCTCTGCAGGGGTCATTCTATGGGCTGCCTTGTTTGGCAAACTGGCTCCTGGTATCAAATCCATTTGATGAGTTATCTTCCTTACTGGTGGTAAACCTTCTGGTACATTATCAGAGATAATGTCCTGGAACTCTACCAACATATCTAAAACTTCTACTGGTACATCTTCACATTTCTCTTGACTAATCTTAGGAATCAATGCAAAGCAATGACGCTCATGCTTCATACCCTCCAAAAATTTCCTACCATCTACCAAACAAATTATGGCAGTACTACATACCTTTTCTTCCACCTCCTTCAAGGGCTTCAACTTATGATGAACTTCATCCTTTGTTAGGGAATATGTGTTTGCATGGCCATCATGGACAATGCTCCTATCATACTGCCACGACCTCCCCAACAGCATATGACATGCATCCATTGGTATGATATCACACAGCACCTCATCATGGTATTCACCAATCTTGAACTTCACTAAACAGTGCTCATTGACCAAAGCTCTATGGTCCTTCTGCAACCATGCAATCTGATATGGATGTGGATGCTTTCTTCTTGTCAACTTCAACTTGTCAACCATCTCTTCTGAAACCAAATTATCAGTGCTTCCATTGTCAATAATAATATCACAACACTTACCCTCACATTTGCACCTTGTGCGGAATAAACTCTTCCTCTGATTGGGTTCTTTCTCCTCATTCAGCAAGGTTCTTCTAACAACTAGGGTTTCTCCCCTTTCAGCATCTTCAGAATGCTCAGAATGTACATCTTCATCTACATGTGCAACTCGTGCATTACCTTCAGGTCTTCTATTTGTCCTTCCTTGATGTTGCGGACACTCATATGCTCGATGCCCTTCTTCTCCACATTGGAAATAGGCTCCTCTAAAACCTCCTCTTCCAGGTCTGCCTCTTCCTCTTCGTCTTTGATCACCATTGTTCTGGTCACGAGGGCGGTAGGTATTATCCCCTCTTTGATTTTGACTGGTGCCTGCTTCTTCATTTTTCTTTTGATCTTCATTACGGCCTCCATAGGGTCTTCCACCAGTCCTTCCACCTTGACCTCTTCCCCTTTGCTTGCTATCAAATCTTTTGTTTAGCTTTTCTTCCACCTTCAGGGAAAACTGGTATGCATCTTCTATGGTGGTCATTCTGACAAGGCTCAACTCCTCTTGAATACTCGGCCTCAACCCATTAATGTAACGGGCTACCTTCTCCTTGTTGGGCTCTGCATGACCTGTCCTGATAGTAATTTTATAAAACTCTTCTATATACTCCTTAACAGATTCGTTACCTTGCTTCAGTCCTTGCAGCTTCTTCAGCAACTCCATCTCATAGTCCATAGGAATGAACTGCTTCTTCAGTTTCTCCACCATCTGATCCCATCTGGTGATCTTTGCTTTTCCTCTTCTGTTCCTCTCTAATTGGACCTCCTTCCACCAAATATTGGCGTGGCCCTTCAACTTTGTTTTTGCAAACTTAACCCGATCTGGGTCCTCCACATCTTAATACTCAAAATACTCCTCCATGTCATTGATCCAATCAATAAGCTGTTCTAGATTCAAATCTCCATAATATGTAGAAACTTCGATCTTGGGCCTCTTTCTGATCTTCAAAATGACCCTCAACAACCTTACTTCTGCAGCATCTTCGGTAGCTTCTTGTTCTTCCTCAGATAGCTCTTCTTCAACTTCATCTTCACTTTCTTCTCTTGTCCTCAGCTCAAACCCTCTTCGTAGCTCCTCTTGCAATGCATCGATTTGCCTTTGTAGGGCTCTAAAACCCTCTTCTGTTAAAGCATTCCTCCCAACATGATTTCTTCGTGGAGGCATCTTGGTCTTCGCAGCAAACCCACAACCTCAGGTCCTGGTGCAAACTGCCTCACGGTCGGTGATTTGTCTACACACTCAGGAACTTGGCTCTGATACCACTTGATGAAGGGGGTAAATCATAAAACACATAATAATAGAAATTGAACACAGAGAATAGCACTTTCTTTTATTGATCTGGGCAACTCATTACATTACAGAAGGTTAATTACAATCAGAGGAATCAGTCCTCTACAGGCTGCAACACACTATAGCTACCATCACCAGGCTCTGGAATCTTTCACCTTCTGTAACCCCCAAATCAACTAGGGTTTCTATTTTCCCACCTATTCTTGACTCTACACTTGCCCCCTTAACTCTCCTACTACCCAAGGTTCCCAAAAATAGTTATTAATAGCCTTTTTGGCGGCCAACAACCTAATTTTGAATTTTGCATCTCCCTCCAAAAATAGGTCAACTTCCGGGAGCCATAACTTTTGATTCGGGACTCCGATTGACGAACCATTTTATGTGTCAGAAAGCTTGCGGAGTGCTCTACGTGTTAAGAACTAGCTTTGCCGATTTTGGCCATTTTTGGGCCCGTACGGGGCCGTTTAGTGCCTCAAACCTGAGTTTGAATAATTTTTAGGCATTTTCGGGAAACATAAACTTTAATATCTTTCAGCTCGCAAATGATCTTCGTATGATTCCTTCGCCAAAGGTCTTATATTTCTGTTATGTAACTTCCTGTAAATTTTGACTTCATTCTGTGCCCAAATGCAAACTTTCTAAAAATAGCAGTTTACTATTTTTAGCAATTTGGGAAAACTGAAAGTTCTACATTATTATTCAGGCGATTATGGGACCAGAACCACAAATTTTGAGAAGAAATGGGTAGAACATCAACAATTTTGAAACACTTTTTTTTTGGGTGATGCAAGATTGCCCTTACACCACTGGATGCTCCTGCATCAGGGGTTCTATCCAAGAGGGTTTGATCTAACCCCCTTAACTTCAACACCCTTACATGGATCATTTTTAGGCTTAAATCATGCATTACTAAAAATGCATGATTTTAGGAACAAAACAGGATGTCCCACAAGTGGGACACACTATTGTGGGATTACCCTATGGATTATGTTATTGATATTGTTTAGATATAGTATTGGATATAGAGTATTATTTTAGTCTTGATGTTATCTATTTCTCCTTTCATTTCAAATTTGATACTAGTTGTTTCTCCTATCATTGTAAACTACATATTTATATATACCTTCTTCTAGATGGAACACTTTGTCATCTACATATAAAAAATAACATTTGAAGTCCTGCATGATCTAAAATCTAAATCTATTTCCTCTTTGTTAGGATTTTTTCTTGGTGTGTAGGAATTCTTGCCTTAGCCTCTAGTCTATGGCCTTGTCATGATACTGCCAAAATATTCTTGATAATAATTCATTCAAAACAAAGCAAAATAATATTAAATTATAATTGTAACTTACTTAAGTATAGACCTCATTTCTTTGAAAAATATAGATAAGAAATTTGTTGATTTGTAGCCTTGGGAGTGAATTTGGTGAAAACCTTGAAATTTCATAATAACTCCTTCAAGCCTACAGGTAAGTGCACAAAGATGAGGGACCAAAATGGGGTCTTAAGATGCCACTTTTTTTTTTTTTTTTTTTCTAAAATTAGGAAACATTGATGTTGGATGAGAAATAATTGAAGATAGCTACACTCAAAATTTGAAGATGGAACAAAAAAAAGAGTCGTAGTGCTCCGAATCTAGTTTCTAAACTACTAATTTTTTCCAAAAATGGTTGAGATTAAGGGGTTCAAAATGGGGGAGCACACAAATTGGTCCTGTTTTTCTCAAAAAAACATAACATAGCATCTGGTGTGCTCCCCCTAAAATGTTAACTTTTTTTTTAGTATTTCAATAATCACTCCAGTGAGAAATTAGCTAACACCATGTAGTTTATCCCTATTTTTTTCGATAATTTTTTCATGAATAATTGATTTTTTAGTAATTTTTAAAGTGGACACATCCTGAAAAATAGAAATTTGAGCATGTTCCCCCCTAAAATGTTTAAAAACTAATCAAAAATCATTTTTTTTAATATGCGTAGAATGGAGTCTAGTTTCTAAAAATGTAACTTATTTCAAATTTTGATGAACGGTTAAAAAAAGTCAAAAATAGTAGACACTAGTTTTTGACAAAAAATGGACACACTAACAAAAGAAATTCAAGATGAAACCCTTAACATACTCAAAATGTGAAAAAAAATTATATGGTTAGATAGCTAATAGAGAGCTTAAGATTATGGTGGTATTTTTTTGAGTTTTCATTGAAAAAAATGCCATCCTGATGGGGAGCACACTCCAGATTATCTCCAGATTTTGCTAAAAATTGATAAAAACATGTTAAAGAAAGATGAGCATAACGCGAGCGGGTTATAACGCACTCAGATTATGTGAAATCAATAACGCGAACATGTTATAACGCGCTCGTGTTATGCTGAGCATAACTAGCTATACACATGCCAATTGCATTTGCTTGAAAGTTTCTAAAGCCTTTTCAACAAATCCATTTTTTGCATATCTTGCAATCATTGCATTCCATTACAGAACATCTCTTTGAGGTGTTACGTCATACAATTGCCATGCCTTGTCTATGGTTCCACATTTTACATATATGTCTACAAGGGCAACTGTACTTCCTATCATCTCTCTCACTCTCTACTTCCCTCCCCTCTCTACATCCTACCCTCTCTCTGAGTGTTTGTTTCCCTCCTCTCTCTACCTCCTACCTTCTCTCTCACTCTCTTCTTCCCTCCCCTCTCTACCTTCTACCCTCTCTCTCACTCTCTACTTCCCTCCGCTATCTACCTCCTACCCTCTTTCTGAGTCTCTGCTTCCCTTGCCTCTCTACCTCCTACCTTCTCTCTCACTCTCTTCTCCCCCCTCTCTACCTCCTACTCCCTCTCTCACTTTCTACTTCCCTCCCCTATCTACCTCCTACCCTCTCTCTCAGTGTCTGCTTCCCTCCCCTGTCTACCTCCTACCCTCTCTCTCTCTTCTTCCTTCCCCTGTCTACCTCCTACCCTCTCCCACTCTCTACTTCCCTCCTATCTCTACCTCCTATCCTCTCTCTCACTCTCTACTTCCCTCCCCTCTCTACCTCTCCTCATTATTCTTCCCATCTAATGAAATTTCATAAATTATCTTGTTTCCATTTCATCATCCCAATTTATATCCTTGTCCCTCTTTGCATGTCCTAGTTTTCTTGTTTCGATATTCTTTGTTGACATGGGAGAGGAGAGGAAGGAAGAGGGAGAGAGGATGGAGAGAGAGAGAGAAGGGTTGGTCAGGTTTATGAGTTTAGGGTTGCTTAAGTTTAGGGTTTAGTGGAATTATTTAGGGTTTAGGGGTTTAGGGTTGCTTGAGTTTATGGTTTAGGGGTATTATTTAGGGTTTAGGTCTTTTGGGAGAGAGAGAGGTTTAGGCTTGCTCAGCTCTTTAGGGGTAAATTATTTAGGGTTTATGAGTTTCTAGGGTTGCTCAAGTTTAGGGTTTAGGGGTTAGGGTTAAATGGGAATTATTTTATAATTTCCCTCTAATCCTCCTAATCCTAATGCATTAGTCCACCCATCTCCTAATCCATCAATCCCTATCATCCATCCACCATATAAATCACCATCTAATCCACCATCAAACATTCTAAGCTCTAATCCATCAACCCATGAACGCTTGAAAAAATTTCTCCAAAGACTCTTTACAAAATCCAAAAATAAAAGTAAAGATATGGAGCAATACAAATCTACTGATCCAATTTCATCCCCCTCTAACACTCCCAATCCTAATCCATCCAGGCCTCCTATATCTATTCACTCGATCCTAATCCTAACCCCACAACATCTTTCATCATTGTCCATCAACTATATGCATATCCTAGTCCATCAACCCATGAAGCCATGAAGGATGTGACGCAAGGACTATTAGCAAGGAATCTAAGAACATCATGTACTCAAATTCCTATCCCTGAGCCTAACAAAGAACCTCCTAATAACATGTCTACCACTACTATGTCTATCCATTTCATTGAAGAGTCTCCTACCATAAGTCCAAGTAAAACCCCATCATGTAGCCATGTTGTCAAACATCCAAAGATTATTGATCCCATCTAATAACCCATCGCATCCATCTAAGAAACCCAATAGATATGTTAAGAGCCTAGTCCAAAGCATGTGAAAACACCAACCACCCATCCTAATCAAAATCCAAACATCCCATCTAATCCCATCTCAGTTCTCTTACCATCTCATGGTCAAACCCTCTGTACATTGATCCCATCATTAATCCTCCAACATCTCCTAGTGAACCCCCATCACCACCTCTTACTCCCCAATCCAATGAATATCAATGCATCCCCACTTACCCTATCCATATCTAATATTGCGCTATCCATGCTTATCTTGCCTATGATCAAGATATTATCTATGATCAAGATCTTATCCATGAGAAAGTAACCCACATCACTCGTATCCATCATCCCATTAGCCCTATCCATCATCCTATGCTAGTCCTATTCATTACCCATCAATATCCCATGATGAGACACTTGGTCCCTAAGAAAACATAGATAATCAAACAAATAACTTGGATCCTATCAAATCACATCCCAATGAGGATAATAATAATCAAGATTTAAGAATTCTACATCCATTTCCCATTGATCCTCCATCATCCTCTATCGAACTATATGTTTAGGTGTTTAGCCTGGTTGCTCGAGTTTAGGGTTTAGGGGTCGGGGGCATTATTTGAGGTTTACATGAGTTTAGGGTTTCTCAAGTAAATAGGGATTAGGGTTTAGGGGAATTATTTAGGATTTAGGGGTTTAGGGATGCTCGAGTTTAGGTTTTAGGGTTTAGGGTTTAGGGGTTAGGGTTTAAGGGTTAGGGTTTTAGGGTTGCTCGAGTTTAGGGGTTAGGGTTTAGGGTTTAGAGAGAGATAGAGTGAGGGGACCAATAGAGATTGAGAGAGATAGGGAGACAGAGGTTTAGACTTGCTTCCAGGTTTTATGGTTTAGGGGTTAGGGGTTAAGGTTTAGGGGCATTATTTAGGGATTAGGGTTTATGGTTTAGGGGTTAAGTTTAGAGGTTTAGGTAGAGAGGAGAATAGGGAGATATAGAGGAGACTGAGCCTAGGAGAGATATCTATGTCTCCTCTATCCCTCTCTAACTATACATGCCTCTCTATCTCTCTCTCTCTCCCTGTCTCTCTATCTTGCTCTCTTTTGATCCCCTCTCTCTAACTATACCTTTCTATCTCTCCCTCCCTCACTATCTCATTCCCCCTCTCTATCACTCTCCCAATCCCTCTACCTCAAATCTATCTCCCTCTGTCTCTAGAAGTTGTATCTCTTGATCTCTTTCCCTATCTCTATCTCTTTGGACATATCCCTATTTCTTAATCTATCCCTCTCTACCTCTCTCTCCTCCTCTATATATCTCTCCCCATCCCTCTACCTCTTGAAATCTCTATCCCTATGTATCTCGACATCTCTCCATCTCTTTCCCTATCTCTATCTATCTGCATAATCCTATCTCTTAATATATCCCTCTCTATCTCTCTCTCTTTGTATTTCCCTATCTATCTCTCCCTCGCTAGATCTATCTCCCTGTATCTCCCCTCTATATATATATATATATGTATCTCTATATTTCTCCCTCTATAGACCCCTTTGTCTATCTCAATCCCCCTCTCCCTCTCCTCATCTCTATCTCCACCTATCCCTCTCTATCTCTCTATTTGCCCCTCTTTCTATATTTTTCCCTTTCTTTAACTCTATTTTTATCTCTCCATCTCTTTCTGGATGTCCTTGGTATCTCTCCCTATCCATGTCCATGTCCCTCTCTATCTCTCTCTATTTATCCAGGTCTCCCCCTCCCCCTTTCTATGTCTCCCTCTCTCTATATACATCCCTTTCTATCTACCTATTTCTTCCTTTGTCTCTTTATTTATCTATCCTCTCTCTATCTAAATATATCTACCTCTCTATCTCTATATCTCTCTCCCTCACATTCCAAGGGGTTGATAGAGAGAGGGAGAGAGATATAGAGAAAGAGAGGTAGATAGAGTTGTAGAGAGAGAGAGAGAGAGTCCCATGTAGATATAAGGCTACATTTGTCCCTCCTAGTATAGACAAGTTCTATTTCATGAACCACATGGATATTTTAGTCTAGGGATACTCTTGGACTGTCACTTGATTACCTATTTGATGCACTACATGCATAGTTACAATATATTTTATGTCAGAGCATGACATCCTAGACCATGATTTTGGCACCAACATTGAGAATGTTATGATTTTTGCATGCATGAAGCTTTATGTTTTCATGCTTCCCAGAATGCGAGTGCATTATAACATGCTAGTGTTATGTGAAGCATAAAAAATGGGAAAAAAACATGTGGGATCCTTGCTTCAGATTCCATATGACTATTATTCCTGCTTTTCATGCAGTATATCGGACAAGAAAACACTTTTCATGTTGTTTGACATATTGAGAATCATTTTTAGATCAATCCACCACCTTTTTTGTTTCTTCAATGTAGAAGAACTGATTTTGCATGTTTTTGGAGAAAATTTGATTATTTAAATTGAAAGTTTCATGTTTCATGTGTGATATTGTTTCAAAGCTAATTACCATTGATATATAGATTGAATTTGATGATATATGTTTGTTTTTTCCATAAATTTCACTAATCCTATTCTAGAGTTATATAGAATTCATAATCAAACTTGCGAAAAAGAAGAATTTGAGGATTTGGAAGCCATATTTTAGAGAATTGGTCAACTGCAATATCGAATTCTAAGGTATGTTCAAGTTATGTCCATTTTAATTCAGATATATATGTTCTTATGTTCTTTATGTCTTTATGTTCTTTATGTTATAAGATAAATATGTGTCTAGGTATATCAGTTAGTTCCGTCAAAGAGATTCAAAATTCCTCATGTTTCCACCTTGTTTCGGCCCTTCATGGCTTCATTTCACCTATTTTCACCTATACAAGAGAAAAACAATATCAAATACTTCATAACATAATTTTTGTGAACAATTATTTGTCATACTCATATTCATGATCAAGGCAGCCAAAATTGATTCTTGAAGACTCTTAATTTTTGCCCTAGGATGATATAGAAGGATTTATTCCTTAATATGCATAATGATTCATTCAATAGAACCATGCAATGGCTTGAATCTTAGACTATCCTATGCCCCCTATTATGACAATCCTACATATCTCTATTGATCATTTAGACATAATTGTTAGGTGTCCTTTTGATAACTTCTCCATGCATGTTACATAGTATGAATTCTCTTGGAGAAGGTTGGCGGATGTGGAGACCTCTTTAGTGTCTTGGGCTAGGACATTCCTTATGCACCTATTCATGATGATTTGTATGCACATGACACAACAATATTTCAAAATTTCCTAATTGTCCTTTGTTAGTACATGATGGTGGTTACCTTGATCAACTATATACCTTTCAATACCCTAAATTTCATAGATTAGTTTAATGATTTTTATGACAGTCCTAGGTATGGCTACCCTAAAGAAGTCAAGGACTGTACTTTTTAACCATAGTGGATTGTAATAATCCCTCTCACTACATATGTAGTTTCCTTAAGGGTTTTAGGGCCTTTAGTAATGTTGTACCATTCTCATATAGTCCTCACTTAGGAATTTGAGAACTTGGGAGACCTTTGTATATGAGTGTCCTAATGGCTTGGGTAGTCTTTGATTATTTTGGATTGTGATAGTCCCTTCTTGACTTGTTCATGACTATATAAGACAACAAAATACCTCTTCATCTACCCTTTCCATTACCAACAAAACATTTCCTTCTTCCTATGAAAGATTCCTATTGTTATGGGACCGTTTGGATGACCTTATCATGACATTATCTTGACTAATAATAGCCCTTGTTATGGTTGTCATGTGAATAATCCTCCATGAAACCCTCATGTAACTTGTTGAAAATTTGAAGACATATTGACCTAACTTGCAAGCATAGAAAGAGCCATTAGACTTGTCATGAAACCATGTTAATAGAAGAAAATGCATATGAAATAAGGCTCTTAAATCCTTAGGAAGAAAAGGATCTTGAGGGGCATACTTAGTAATAGTCCTATGGCACTTTGCAAGACAATCCTCATGGAAGAAGAGATAAATTAGTGACTGTCCAGTATATTAGTGACTGTCCAACAGTACAATTATTAGTGACAGTCCATATTATGCTAGGGTCATATTTTAGGTTGCTAGACAAGTTTGAAGGAACGTCTTGATGTTATTAAAGTTACAAAGTGTGGTCATCAATGTAAATGTGGTTATAAGCCTTTGAAATTTTCATTTTTCAATGTTGATCAGTCATTTATGCCTGTTATAAATAACACAGTCATGTTTTGAAATTGAAAATGATATGCTATAGATCTAGGGGATTGCCATCATGGGGGTTTTAGTATCTTCATGGGATTGATTATTGATCCAATGCTTGAGAATTTTACCAATAAGACCTAATGTGCATGTTTCTTTCTATGACAATGGAAGAGGGTTTGCCGCTCAGCAAGAACACACATCATTCATTTTACAAAAGGACTATTATACAAAAGAGTTACCCAACCACCTTGTGAGAGTCATGTTACTAATTAGTTATAGCAGTCATAGCATAGAAAATGGTCCAAGGTCCTATCATTGAGTTGAAGAAGCTATCCTTGTGCAAACTTTAAAGGTGCTAGGTCATGCAAATGTTGCATAAGACTGTCATAGATAGGACTGTCATAAAAATGGTTATACATTTGTTTGACCTCATGTTTTGCTAGATTATTATCATTTATTGTTTGGGGATTGTTCATACACCTAACTCATGGTCCTTTAATCACAAGAATAGTCTTGATAGTTGAATTAGTATGCAAAATACCATGTAGACTGCCCTAGAAGACTATCACAAATAAATCAACAATAGGACTACCATAAGTTTAGAGGCATCCATGGCATCATTTCCATCTTATAAGACTGCCATGCCCAACTATTTATAAGGTATATGAAGGTGTTTTGAAGCTTAAAAATAGTCATCACAACATCTACCATGGTCCAAGAAGGTAAACTCCATGCCTAATTTGAAACTACTCACAAAGGGATTCATTCAAGTCATGATTTTTGTCTTCACACGTCTTCCTCTAGACTTTGGGACAACAGTTATAACTTTTTTCATGGGTCAAGAAAATGAACTACAGATTGATTTTTCAGAAGCTATGAACCTTATGCATGTTAGGACAACCTGGGCATCATAAAAATGACTTTTATCAAACCTACAACAGCCATGAACATGAAGAACAAGTTGCTACTTTGGTTGCGAAAATGGGTATAAATCAAGCTAGTCTTTCACCACAAGGGGAGGTGCATGATATTTGTGTATTTAGATGAGTTCAAAAGTATTTTAGAGATCTCCATGATACTACCCTAGCCCATGAAATGCTCACACATGAACATAAGCAAGAATTAGGGGAGTTTTCTCATGATCTTGATGTTGTCAATTCAAGGAATTTGAGTGCTTTTCGGGACAGTTGGGATGCTTGGCACATGAAATGAGACATCCCCTGACATTTACCCACCCACCCTGACACGTTAGCAAAGTCTATTTTGTCCCATGACCTATGGAATGCAAAATGTCACTCATAGCACCTTTCCACTACATGAAATTGAAGCATTTTGCAAGAATGCATTTAATTTTAGCACGGTCAAACGAATTGGAGTTGACCGAAACCGAGAGAATTTATTGTGGACATACTCCATACACACCTATAGGTCCAAATGAAATGTTCCCAGATGCCACGAATTCTGAGAACTGCTCCATCAAAATTTGTCAGTTTTTGCATCTTAGGGATCTTAAGGGACTTTGTCGATAGCCTGCTACCTCGAACAATTGGGGTGCTTGGCACATGAAACAAGACCTCCCTTGGCATTTACCTACCCAACCTGATGCGTTGGTGAAGTCCGTTTGGTCCCACAACCTATGGAATGCAAAATGTCACTCCTAGCACCTTTCCACTGCATGAAACTGAAGCATTTTGCAAGAATGCATTTGATTTCGACATGGTCAAACATACTCGAGTTGACCAAAACTGAGAGAGGTTATTGTGGATGGACCCCATGTGCACCTATAGCCAAATGCAATGTTCCCAGCTGCCACAAACTTTGAGAACTACTCCATCAAAGTTTAGCAGTTTTTGTGTCTTAGGGATCTTAAGGGACTTTGTTGGTAGCCTGCTGCCTTGAACGACTAGGGCACTTGGCACACGAAACAAGAACTCCACTGGAATTTACCCACCCACCCCAATGTGTTGGCATAGACGGTTCAACCCCACGATGAGAAGAACAAAAAATATGGCACCTGGCAACCTTTCCACAGCATGAAACTGAAGCATTTAGTAAGAATGTATTTGATTTCAGCACGATCAAATGGACTGGAGTTGACCAAAACCAAGAGAGGTTATTATGGACGGACCCCACGTGCACCTATAGGTTGAAACAAAACATTTGCAGGTACCACAAATTTTGAGTACTGCTCCGTCAAAGTTTGGTAGTTTTTTCATCTTAGGGATCTTAAGGGTCTTTGCTAGTAGCTTGCTACCCCGAACGACTGGGGCACTTGGCACACAGAAAAAGACCTCCCATGGCATTTACCCACCCACCCTAACATGTTGACATAGTTAGTTTGGCCCCATGAGCTATGGAATGCAAAATGTCACTCCTAGCACCTTTCCACTGCATGAAATTGAAGCATTTTGCAAGAATGCATTTGATTTCGGCACGGTCGAGCAGACTAGAGTTGAATGAAAATGAGAGAGGTTATTGTGGATGGACCCCACATGCACTTGTAGGTCCAAACAAAATATTCCCAGCTACCACAAATTCTGAGAACTGCTCTGTCAAAGTTTGGTATTTTTCATCTTAGGGATCTTAAGGGACTTTGTTGGTAGCCTGCTGCCCCGAACGACTGGGGCACTTGACACACAAAATGAGACCTCTCATGACATTTACCCACCCACCCTAACACATTTGCAAAGTCTATTTAACCCCACAAGCTATGGAATGCAAAATATCACTCCTAGCCTTGAGGATTCAATCAAGTAGTCCTTAGGTTGATATGACCATTCTAAGCTTGACATATGACTGTTACCATTTGCATATAACTGTACATTTATGAAATGAGTGTTCTAAGATCTTTATAAAAACCTTCTCTATTTTGTTGGGACAACACTATCCTAATATGTGTTGACAGTGCTAAAATGTGAATAATGGTATGATGATTAGTAAATACTCTTAGGACCTTGATGGTTGTTCATGATTGTAACAGTCCTAAAAAAGATCATGGAAAAATCCCTTCTTTTAGTGTTTGATCTTCCTTGAATTCCCTTTGATTACCCCTCACACCCTAAGAAAACTCCTCAACCTCATTTTCATGGTGATTTCTTGAGTCATAGGGTCCCTAAGATGGCATAATGATAGTCTTTCATGACTATGACAACAACATATAGTCTTTTGAAACCTTCTTTGAAACTAACTTCTCACATTCACCCAGTAACTTCACCTTTTTGACACATCATGGCCTTGATAAGGATCAATTTAGCATGGTCATACATCTTTCAAGGTGATCCCCCTATGGATAAGAACCTTATGATTTCATGATAGTCCCTTGACCATCCATGCTTTTGATTGTTTTGTGCCTTCTTGATTGTGTACGATGGTAGGGTTTGGAACGATGGAAATTTGTTGTTGAAATTCACAACATCTTTATGGTATTGTGATGATGATCTCCTCATATGACATGAGAAGAGCTATTCCATAACCTTGTTGTCCCATAACCTTGATTATTATGATTAGAAGCATGGAAATAAACCCTACAAGAAACAAAGCAATGATTAGATCTCAATATGATCATGAGATACCCAAGCATTTGTATTAGTCTAAATCATAAAATCTCTTCATGTATAAAGATTGATCCGAGGGTTTGGTGAGTTGCCATTGGCACCCAAACCTTAGGTCTTCATTAGAAATCCTTGAATGCTAATTATTGCCATTATGCTTCTTTCTTATTAATTCTTACTAATTAGGGTAATCATATAGAAATATATAGTATCTCATGTATTCTTACAAAATGCATATGGGAATTTTATCAAATGTTGTAGTTGCATTGAATGATGCCTCAAAAAAATGTGGTCTATTGGAATTTTGAAAAATGTTGTAGTTGCAACTGCCCTAGAAGACATGTATAAAAAATGTAGAAGCATAGAGAAGGTGAGTGATCTATTTGACATGATGCCTCAAAGAAATGTGGTCTCATGGAATGGTATGGTTGTAGGATATGCAAATAATGGATTTGTTGATAAGGCTTTAGAAACTTTCAAGCAAAACCAATTGGTGGGTGTAAAGCTAAAATCCACAACCTTTGACTACATCCTCTCTGCTAGTGCCAAACTAAGATCTTTGGAACACAGTACATAGACATCCATCAAATCATAAAGGATATGGGAATTTTGTAAGATGTTGTAGTTGCAACTATCATAGGAGACATGTATGCAAAATGTGGAAGCATAGAAAAGGCAAGTGGATTGTTTGACATGATGACTTAAAGAAATGGAATCTCATGGAATACCATGATTATAGGATATGCATAAAATGGTTTTGTTGATAAGGCTTTAGAAACTTTCAAGAAAAAGAAATCAGTGGGTGTAAAGCCAAATTCCACATTGCATCCTCTCTACTTGTACCAAAGTGGGATCTTTGCAACATGGTACATGGACATCCATCAAAGCATAAAGGATATGGGAGTTTTGATAGTTGTTGTAGTTACAACTTCCTTAGAAGACATGTATGCAAAATGTGGAAGCACAAACAATGCAAGTGAACTATTTGACATGATACAAAAAGAGTCTAGTACAACAACTATGTATGCAAAATGTGGAAGCATATGGGAATTTTATCAAATATTGTACTTGGATGGAATGATGACTCAAAGAAATGCGGTCTCATGGAACATGCCATTATTGTAGGATACGCACAAAATGGATTTGTTGATATGGCTTTAGAAAATTTCAAGCAAAAGCAATAGGCGGGTGTAAATCCAAATTCCACAACCTTTGACTGCATCCTCTTTGCCTATGCCAACTGAGATCTTTGGAACATGGTACATGGACATCCATCAAAGCATAAAGGATATGGGAATTTTGATAGATGTTGTAGTTGTAACTCCCCTAGAAGACACATATGTAAAATGTCAAAGCATAGATAAGACAAGTGAATTGTTTGACATGATGCCTAAAATAAATGTGGTCTCATGGAATGCCATGATTGTAGGATATGCATAAAATGGATTTTTTGATAAGGCTATAGAAACATACAAGAACAAACAATTGACAGGTGTAAATGCCAAAATGGGATCTTTGGAATAGGGTATGGACATCCACCAAAATAGAATGTTTGGAATAGCATATGGACAACCATCAAAGCATAAAGGATATAGGAAATTTGTCACATGCTATAATTGCAGCTACCCTTGTAGACATGTATGCAAAGCGTGGAAGCATAGACAAGGCACGTGAACTGTTTGGAATGATGCCCCAAAGAAATGTCACCTCATTGAATGCAATGATTGCAAGATATGAATAAAATGGATTTTTTGATAAGGCTTTAAAAACTTTCAAGCAAATACGATTGGCAGGTGTAAAGAAAAATTCCACAACCTTAGCTAGTATCCTCCTTACCTATGCCAAAATGGACATCCATCAAAGGATAAAACATATGGGAATTTTGTTAGATGTTGTAATTGTAACTTCCCTCAGAGACATGTATGCAAAGTGTTGAAGCATAGACAAGGCACGTGAACTATTTGGCATGATGTCTCAAAGAAATGTCACCTCATGGAATGAAATGATTTCAAGATATGAACATTTAATGGATTTTTTGATGAATTTAGAAAGTTTTAAGAAAATACAATTGGTGAGTGTAAAGACAAATTCCAAAAACCTTAGAAGTGGTATCTTTGGAACACAGTATAGACATCCATCAAAGAATAAAGGATATAGGAATTTTGTCAAATATTGTTGTTGTAAGTACCTTGCAAGACATGTATGCAAAGTGTGGAAGCATATACAACGAATGTGAACTGTTTGACACGATGCCTCAAAGAAATGTTGTCTCATGGAAGGCAATGATTGAAAGATATGCACGAAATGGATTTTTCATAAGGCTTTAAAAATCTCAAGCAAATGCACAAAAGTAAATTTCAACCAAACACAAATTTTGACATGTCTAAAACCAAATTGTACAACCTTATCCAACTTCCTCCTTGCCTATGCCAGAATGGGATCTAGGGAACATGGTGTGGACAACCATCAAAGCATAAATGATATAGGAATTTTGTCACATGTATTGTATTTGCAGCTGCCCTTGTAGACATGTATGGAAAGTGTGGAAGCATAGACAAGGTGCGTGAACTATTTGAAATGATGCCTCAAAGAAATGCAAAGTCCCACATGATGCAATGATTGCAAGATATGCACAAAATGGATTATTTGAAAACAATTTATAAACTTTCAAGAAAATGCAATTGGCACGTGTAAAACCAAATTTCTATAATGATAATTGATCATCATATTAAATATTTAATAAAAAATGTCATATACATAATGTCATGAACATAACATCTAGTTTACATACAAATCCATATAGGCATGTCCAAACAAAGCCATACAGGCAAATATACAAAAATATACATCGGTAACATACAAAAATATGTATACAAAGCCATCTAGGAATACAAAAAATGTCCCAAAAACTAGTTTCTTATGGACTTTTATGAAATAATCAATGGCACTTGCTTGACTGTGAAGATGGAGAACCAATCCGTGACTCATCCTCTCTTTGCCGTCGAGTAGACCTCTTCGACAGAAGTTCATTTAGATCCACCTGCTAATACAATCAAACAATATGCACATTACTATAGAAAATGTACATGAAATATATAACATCACACATGTAATCGATCACTTACCACCATCCAATGATCACTCTCCATCATCTTGTCTTGAGCTTTTTTGTCCGTAGTTGGACAGGATGGAGTTGTGACCTCCTATGAGAAGCATCAAGAAGAAAAATTGACTAAACATAAATATCATTTATGTACATCAAATGACATGAGATAAAACAACAAATACAAAATTATGACATTTTCATGTTATTGGCTCATACCTTGGTCAAAGGATTTGAAGACATCATGGCTGCAATAATGCCTATCTGCGCTGACTCATGAAGATGAGGAGGAGTCTCCACATTTAGCATCTGAAAATCAAGTTCAAGATTATTCAACCAAAATAAATACATAACATTATTTTAAAAATGCATAATTATTAGGAATGGTTAAATTTACCTTCATAAAAGTGGTGGATTTGCGTCTAGGGGACCAAGGAAACCGTGGAGGTGTCAGTGACTATTGAAATCATCAAATTGTCACCAACTAATATTACCATTGACATATCTACAATAATTACAATCATGTGATAAGTTACATACTTGCTGACTTGACCTCCTCTCATAACCCACCAATGGATGGCTAACAGAGGCAGGATGAAGACTTTGACCTTGGATTTTCATTGTGTAGACAATTACATACATTATTTTTTACTTATAATATAGATAGTCATATAAAATTAATTACAAATTTCAAATAACAATATATTATATCAAGATGAAACTTGTAAAAAATTACCTGAGAGTCAATACCAAATGTAGTCTGTAATATATCATCGGTAAGAACAATCTCATCCAATATGGATGTCTCCATCATTGGATGCTGCTCCTGTGTTCCATCATTGGATGCTGCTCCTGTGTTGCAGCATCTTGCCGAGGGTCATGTCATGAGTAGTACGTCCCATGATCACACAGGTTCCCACATGAACTGCACAAATGTGGGGACAAATGATGCCTACTGCGCTCACCCTCATCAGCTTGGGTAAGATCATCGGCATGCTGTGATAGAGATTGGATGAGAGCAGTCAATGAATGTAATGTCTCCACCTCAACACTCTCCTTCAAAGTTGAAGGGAGTGTCCTACATTCTGGCCTCAACAGGGGTATAGGCACACAGTTTTCATCTCTCTAGGCCCCCTCTCTATCTTGGGCAAAGCCACCACCTCTACCCTGCAACTCATGAATGTCAAAATAATTGGGAATCTTCTTGAGGACAAACTTGCAATGGAGTTTCCTCAAGAAATATTGTGGCACCTCATCATTGTTGCATGGGCACTCATCAAAGACCATGTACCATTATCCCAAAAGTTTTGGGATATTTCTTCAATCCTACACCAATGAATAGGAAACCCTTTGCAAGTTTCTTCTAATCTTTGGCCAGTTTTGGGATTAAAAAAGTATGAACATAATTGAGATTTTGTAATTTTTTCATTCTTCTCTTGTTCATATGACAACTTGTTGGCATAGTATTGCTAACACCTCTCCCTATAGTCTTGAAATTTAGTGATTTGTTTTGTCACCGAATCAGTGTGGGAAACAATCTCCTCTAGTGACTTTGCAAGTGTTCTCCTACTATTGGTGCTTGCACTTGGATTGTTTAGCATTTGAATCAGAGTTTGAACATGTTTCTTGTTTTCTTGTATTATTTGTAGGTAGTTTTCTTGACTATCCCTTACATTGTTAGGAAGTGAAGGTGGGTTTTGAGGGCTTGGAGGGTTTTGGGGGTTGTTTTCACCCTCATCACTTGGATTTGGGTTTTCTCTTGCCTCAATAACTGTAAATGTAATATAAAAAATAATCAAACATTGCAAAATTCAAAAATTCTTCTCAAACTAACAAAAAATGATCAAACCCTACCTTTTTCGGCTACTAGACCATCCAAATTTGCTACACGACGTCTTTGCCGATGAGGTGGCATCATGAAAATGACATTTTCTCTCTTACACGTGCTTAGAGAGGCTTTCCTTGAATGCGCTCATAGTTTCTTCTTAGTTTTTTTGGCACACAAACTCCTTTGGTCGTGGTGAAATGGCAGAAATGAGGTTATTTTGCACTTTTGTGTCAAAGCAAAACATGAGCGCATTATAACGCGCTCGCATTTTTTCTTGTTTTAGACCAAAAAGTCCCATGGTGGCAAGTTTTTGATCCCCCATGCGACTTTTGGTCCCCCATCTTTGTGCATACACCCCTACTTCTAATGGCTTCAAGTTTGAATTGTAGTAGTTTTAATATGTCCTTGATCATCCCTCCAAGTTTTAGAAAAAAATACAAAATTGGGAGAGATATGTGCTTTACAACTTAACCTCGTAAATAAAAAGAATTACCTTGTTTCTTTCCTTCTGGATGCCAAGGTCATGTTAGTGTGAAAAACATATTTATTCATTTAGTTTAATTCTATATAGATCCTAGCCTAGTATACATATTCACACTAGCTTAAGTTCACTTAGTGGTTTAGTTGTCTCACCTCATAGACATATGACACATGCTCTCACACTTGTCCCAAGTGTTCTATATGTGTCACACATCATGGAGGATTAGTCTATGTTTGACTCTCACCTTCTCACTTCCTCCTTGTCCTACATATACAAGGAGTTAATTATACATTCATATACATTTTATGAAAGTTTTAGCTCTTGCTTTGTGTGCACATTCATCTTGTGGAAGTTTTCGTTACTGGATTCATTTCATTGCTACTCCAATATGGTATCAGATCCTAGAATTGCAATTCCCTTCTCAATTTCAGTTCATCCCGCATATAGCCCTATCATAGGTGTGTCATTCTATTAGTTCATTGATAGAAAATGCAATTTTTTTTTCAAATTGAAGATTTGTAGGTAATTTTATAAGTTTGTGGGATTTTCTTGAGGTCTCTGTCACATTGTTTTGAAGGCTGTTCAGCCCATTCCCCTTCTCATATCTGTCAAAGTTTATGATTGTTGTAAGGTTGTGGTTTGTGTATGTGGCATCTATTTTTAATTTCTAGTTCGAGGTTATGTTTTCTTCCAATCTTCAAGTGGTGTAGTCGCCATTAAATATCCCTCGAAGAGTTTTGTCCTATTTTTTATTTGTGTTACAAGGGACCGAGTTTCATGCTGTGGGTCATCGCTTGAGGTTTCAAACTAGTGTGAAGGTTGAGATTATCTACTACACTGCCCACCACTACCCACAGGATTGAGGTCAATCTTCTTAGTCAAAATCTCCCACAATCGGCACCCCTTGGCTTCTTTGTGTTCATTTTCATGCATGATCGAGGTCTTCGCAGTCATGGAAGAAGTTTGAGGTCACAGTCGAGGGTTTAATGCTATGAAGGCAACTTCAATGCAATTAATGGTGATCTTAACATTTGGTTGACAGTGCAAACCAGGCTCACAGTTCCCATCTCCACAAGCTGCCAATATCCCAGCTCATCACTAGAGGTCGACACATTCTCGTTACTGCAAAGGTTCATGGTCATCTCCGTAAAGTGCAGGTCGAACCATCTAGCCTTCATAGTTCAAGCAGGCATCTACTGCCAATAGCTCGATCTCTTCTCACCAGAAGTTTGTAGATTACAATTTAAGCTCACAGTCCTACCAAGATACCATCCCATCGCTCAGGATTCCTCTACAAACTGCCCTATGAACACATCACCAGTCACTTCAATGGTCTTCCATTATTCTCGGTTGCTTCAAGATCATTCAGGGTCAATAATTTATATAGTGTCATTTTGATACAAGTATTCTATTTGCATTACACATCAGGCCAAAATCCACGTGGTAGCCGTGACGCCATTCAAGTCATGTTAATGGTTTAATGCTTTTTGTTACTATTTTTTGTTTGCAATCACTAGTGCATAGTGTATGTAATAGTTAGATTTATTGTAACCTTAAGTGCATCTAGTCACCTCTAGTAGGTTCATTCTTACACTACAAGCATCAAATGTAACAAATATTTTATGTTACAATAGTTGTAACAAAAGCATAAAACTTCACTACTAGTAGTTTCAATTAACTTTTGGAGACTTTTTTTCATGCCAAGACAAACCGCCAGAGAAATTTGTTTTTATGCCAAATAGAGTCTACCAGGTGCTCTTGCCTTGTCAAAGGAGGGCATTTTTTTAATTTTTCCATAACTTTCACCCACGGAGGTGAAATTAGGCATATTTAAAGTCGATGGGAAGCTAGTTCCGGCACCAAAAAGTTGTGTTGAGATGATTTGGGAATTATCCCATTTTCTCAACCTTCTTTTTCCTTCTTTGTACAACAAGCTAAGCAACACGTAAAATTGTTGTATCTTTTGATTGGCAACTCAAAATTGAGTTCCATTTTTTGAGAAAGTGAATAATTTTTCATGCCTGATCTATTGGAAATGATTTTGCACTATCCTTATAAAGTGCTTTTTTTCATTCCAAATAGACTTGTTTATGCACTGCAGTTACAAAGTGTCAAATTTTGGGGGGCTTCTTTTACAATTTTTAATCAAACTTGGGGGGCTTGTAAGACACAATTTAAGTGCCTCTTTGTGTTTCTCAAGCATGGATCCTAAAATTGATCTATTAATACCACAAAATTTTTACACATGGAAAACAAAGTACAACAACTTCTTCTATCTAAAGGGTTATGGAAAATGCTAAATGATCAACAACTGCAATTCAATAGGGAGTATAAAAAAATTGTCTATCACAATAAGTTAGATGAGGCAATGGGAATCATTGGCCTCCATGTATCTGATAACTTGCAATTTCATCCAAGCAATTGTATAACTCCTAAGCAAATGTGGGATAAATTTAGTGATTTTATTTAGTAAAGTTGATGAGTTTAAAATACTTCAACTGGATGCTGAATTAACAACTTTGTCATCTGATGTCTTCCCTTCAATTGAAGATTACTTAGTCAAGTTCAAGTCTTTTCTTTCTCAACTTCAAGGTTGTGGTAAAATAAAAATAGATAAGGAATGTGTTTTCTTGGTTTTGTCGAAGTTAAAAGGCCCCTATCAGGTCTTTGATTCTACATTTTACTCTACAATGGATGTACTTGGTTCAGTATTTACTATGCCTAATTTTGAATAGTTTTGTGATCGACTCATGAGAGAATAATCTAAGTTACTCTCCATGGATTCTAACACTTCTTCAAAAAGACAAGTATTAGTAGTTCATGCATGTAAGGGTAAAGGTAATAAGCATTCAAAATAGTCAAAGGCATAATCATCTTCAAGCAATGAGAATCATCTAAGCAGAAGACCAAATATGATACATCAAACACAACATCTTCTAAGTCAAGTAAAACTTCTTCCAAGAAGAAGAGAAGAGGGCTATGTACTTTCTATGAGATGCAGAATCATGATGTCAAGATTTTTCATCGAAGGATTGAGTCTTTGGAAGAAGCCATGAAGAAATACAACATTAATACTCCCAAACCTAGAAAAGGCCATGCCCTTACTGCTACATGTTTGAATTCATCCACATCAAATTGGATAGTTGACTCAGGAGCCTCACATCACATGAATCATTTAGTTGATCTTCTTGAGTTTCTTTCTGATAGCATAACTTCTCATATTTTAGTGGGAAACTCTTCACAGATTCCAGTTATGGGGTCAGGTTCAGTTCAACTGGCAGATGCTTGCATTGAGGATGTCCTCTTTGTTCCTAATCTTTCTTCCAATCTTCTCTCCATCTATTAGATATGTCATACTGGAAATGGGAAGACTGTTGAGTTTTCTCCACATGTTGTTCATAACCTACAACATCCAGATAAGATCATTGCTTCAGGTAGAGCAAATCATGGGTCTATATTGTACATGTTTTATAGTTTTTCAAGACATCTAGTGGTTCATCACACATTACCCATGCAGACTCTTTGAGTCACCTTTGGCACAAGAGGTTTGAACACCTCAATTACATGTATCTTTAGTAGTTAAGTACACAAGAGATGGTACTTGGTCTCCCTAAGATTTCATGCACAGAGGGAATTTGTCAAGGTTGTGTGCTTGGAAAACATCATTAGGAACCCTTTCCTAAGGGTAAAGTCCATCATGCTACTTCCTTACTTGAGTTGGTTCATAGTGAGCTCATGTCATTTCCAACTCATTCATTTTCTAGAGCCAAGTATGTACTTACTTTTATTGATGACTTCTCTTGCTGCACATGGGTGTACTTTCTCAAGCACAAAAGTGATGTGTTTAACACTTTTAGGACTTTCAGGGTGTTCGTGGAGGAGTTAGGTTCTTCTATTCGATAGATACACATAGATAATGGGGGGAGTATGTGAATCAGACCTTTAAGAACTATTACACTAAGCATGGTATTCACCATCAGTATTCATTTCCCTACACTCCTCAACAAAATGGTGTTGTTGAATGAAAGAACATAACACTCAAGGAAATGGCAAATTGTATGCTTTAGTATGGGTCTATGGCCCCAACCTTTTGGGCTAAAGCAATCAATTGTGCCAACTATATTTAGTACCGCACTCCCCACAAGGTAATTTAGAATATCACTTTTGAGGAGGCTTGGTCAAATATCAAGCCTGATGTTTCCTTCTTCAGGGTATTTGGTAGTGAAGCTTGGGCATTCATACCAGATGGTCAGCATAAGGCAATGGAGAGGAAGAGTCAACTATTCATCTTTGTTGGCTATTGTGAGGATGTGAAAGCCTATAGATTGTTTGATCCTATTACTCGAGTTATCTCCTTAAGATGAGATGTCTAGTTTGATGAATCTTTCACATAGTTAGCTTGCTCAAGTGACACATGTTTGAGCAAGAGGGTGTATCACACAAAGTATGAAACTAATGGTTCTATTGAAAGATACAAGGCACATCTTGTTTCTAAAGGTTTTTCACATGTTGAGGGTATTGATTACTCCAAGACCTTTACTCTTATAGCCAAGATGGATTATTTTCACCTTGTTCTTTCTATTGCTACATCTTAGAGATGGCAGGTATTTCAGATGGATGTGAAGAGTGACTTCTTGCATGATGATCTTCATGAGATCTACATGGAGCAGCCTCCAAGATTTGTGGAGGACTCTTCATTTGTATGAACGCTTTGGCGTTCTTTATATGGTCTCAAACAAGCCCCTTGGGATTGGTATGAGAAGATTGATAGCTTCTTACTTGCATCTAGTTTCACACGTTGCCACTCCGATCACATTGTCTATATTCTGAAACATGGCGATGACATTTTTATTCTAGTCTTGTATGTAGATGATTTGATTCTGACTAGTAGTTCCTCATCCATGCTTTACGATATTCGACACTCTTTGATGGAGCATTTTGACATGACAAGTCTTGGGCTTCTGCACTATTTTCTTGGTCTTTAGGTTCTTCAATCTATTGAGGCGATTGTTGGCAAGAGAAATAATAGGACATAGTTCAGAGATCTGAGCCTAGCTTACTCTTATGTAGTCTTTATACCCCAGTAGTGATAGTGATAGAATAAAATATATTTATGGTAGGAAATAACATAATATGGTAAGATTACATCATATTCAATATAAAATAAATATCATAAATGTTCAAATATTGCACAATAGTTTTCATGTATCATATATATATATATATATATATATATATATATATATATATATCCCCTCTTCTCATCATATCTATATCTCTTCCATATCTTCCATCTTCCTCTCTTATTATGCTTCTTCACATAATCATGCTTCATTATGCTCTTCTCTCTCAGATTCCTCTTCCTTATATAGCCTCTTAGTACCCTTTCATGGTGTCTTTCCCCTATGTCCTTTCCTAAATACTCTTAATTAACTCCCTTCCATGAATTCACCCTTCCCTTTATGATATTTATCCACATTAAGGCTTGTTAAGGTGTGTTAGGGTGTGTTTAAGGCTATTTAAGGCCTATATGACCCATAAATGGGTCTAGGGATCACCCAAATGGTACCACAAACCCTTTGTAGCATATGATGATGTCATATAAGGTACAATGGTGTATTTTTTGGTAGTCCCAATCACCTTCTAATATTCTCCCTAGGACTAAAATATTGTCTCGTCCTCAAGATAATATTTATTTTGTTTGTTTACGTTAGTAAAAGTCTCAATATAACCCACTGCATTCCACCACATTATCATATACACATGGGTCCCAAATCAAATGTGGTGATGTAGGAATGGAATAAAACCATGTGCTTCATACCAGAATCTCTACTTGACCCAATTACCTCTGCATGCTCTTAGTTTTTGGCACACAATCTCAAGCTCCAAGACTTTTCTACAATCATTCTTCATGCAACCTAGTAACATAGTCTTCACCCTGATGCCTCTGGATATATTTTTGGTAACTAAAATCTCCTAAAACTTGGATCAAACTTGCCTCTAGAATAGCTCTATCTATCCTCCAAGCTATGAGACCAAACAACTAACCATGGTAAAATGTAGTGGTCTCCTTACACATGAAATTGATAAGTTTGATGATTTTCTCACAAATCATTACAACTACCTCAATGGTTGTTGGTTTGAACAAGTCCTCTTTGTAAGTTACCTCAAGTTTTGCCTTCATGATGGTTACTTTTCATTTGCAATAATGTATCTTCATTTGCGGTGTTTCTCCATCTGTGGTAGTTTCTCTCCTTTTGTGGTGACACTTTCTACACTTTTAGCGTAGCACACATTCTTCCAACACTTTATACATTCTCAATAGATTCACAAATAACCTCAAGATCCTAGAATATTTCCTTACTTCAATACTTAATTAGTTATGATATTCTTGATCTCTCTCCATGGTGATTTCTACCCTCTCAGATTTGGTTGTAACTCCTTCCACATACATAGAACTTACTTGGTTCCCTCTCCACACACATTTCCCCAATACTCTTCTCTAATTATTTATTAGTAATTCCTTTATTGCGGTGTGATTTCTTCTTCTTTTGTGGTAGAATCCTTGGTTATCCATTCTTTTACTGTAGTATGGAATTCTTTACGCTCCACATAGGTTCCTTCCTTGCTGCATTTTAGCCTATGTCCTTCCTTTCCAACATGTGAATACTTAAGCCTATATACCCTTCTGAACATACCTATAACATGTTTCCAATCTGATCCATTCAACCATCTGTAATCCATCTGCATATAATATTTTCTAGATTCTTTCTTCCACATTTTATTCCAACACATATTTTCATAGTGGTTCTTCAATGCATAAATACTACAAGGATGTAAATCCCAACACATTCCTCTGCTAAGTCCTTATCTGTTACAATAAGTACATTGTAGACATTGCCTTCTTTTAACTAATTTGTCTAAACTAATGATATTCCATTTATTTCCTTTACCCCTAACATATCCAAGGCCTACATTCCTAGGCCTCACTATTGGCTCAGTAGGGTCTCTAATTACTTGTTGATACTTTCCCAATCCTTTTCCTTCATATCCCATCTTTTCCATCATCTTAGAACCAACATTCTTTGGAGAACTTTTTATGTTGAAATATCACAACTAACAAATTTTTCTAATTCAATCTCCTTGTTATCTTCAATTTTAAACTCTTTAGCTTCAATTATATCACACAAATCATTTGTATCACCTAAGACATCACAAAGTACATGATTCAACCATTAACATTCATTTTCCTTTAGATATGATGCAAGTGTTTGATCTAATTGACTATTGTCTTCTTTCAACCTTGATATTTCATCTTTTTGTAAACTAATTTTCTCTTCCAATTTCTTCATCTTTTCCTTTAAATCTTCATTCCTCCTTTTAACCTTATCAAACAACTTCAACTTTTCTTCTAATTCATCCTTTTCTTTTTCAAACCACTTCAATTTTTCTTCTAGATCTTTATTCTTATTTTTAACCTTCTCCAATTCTTTTTCTAGTTTATCATTTTCACATAAACTTTCATAAACATTAATTTTTTACCTTTTTATGCTTTCTATCATTTCTTTATTATCCTTTTTAACTTTCATCAATTCTCCTTTAGTCTTATTAATTCTCCTTCCAATAAATCATTTTCAATTACTAAACTATCATTTTGTTTCTTTACTCTTTTTCCAACTTTTCCCATTTTTAATAAATGATTTTCTTACCATGTGTTGTGCTATTGCACTTGTCGTTGATTGTTTGGCATTTCTTTCAGTGGCTTCATAGGCCTTCACTCCTTCCTTTTTCTGCAATGTCTTTAGACTTCACCATCTTTCTATCTGCCTTCTAGCTACAATCTTTGCAATCTGTATCATCTTCTTGTCTATTTGATTGTTTGTTTACTTCTTCTGTGGAAATCCTTCTACTTTTAAAAGGCATAAAGGGTGACTCTTGGTCTAGGGTTTGTAACTATTCAAAGTGCATTTTCATTTTGGTTAGATAAATTTTTGTTTGTAAATGGCATGTCATTCATTAACGTTATTAATTTATTTCCTTCTCTTATACTCCTAGGATCCAAATTGCCAAGTACTGTGCTTCCTTTTCTATCTCTTATCCATAATATACTTCAACTTACCACATCATCCAGGTATTCTTCATCTAAATTTCAAGACTTATTTATGGATTTATTATTTGTGGAGGTTGATTCCCTTCTTTACTCATCATTTTGGCTGCACTCATAGTGGCGCACTCAATAATACCCTCATTGGCATCATCATCCTTTCTCTCTTTTCCTCATATGTTCTCCTCTATGGCAGCACCCACCTTGGCATGCTCAGCAATGCCCTCATTAGTGTGATCACCCTCATTCTATTCTTTTTCTTCTACAACCCTTCTGGTGTGTTCCTCCTCTTTTTTCTTTGCCTTTTCACTTCTTTTGTAGTGCTGCTCTTATTGATCCTGAGTTTATTTTCTCCTTTTCTCTTCCATGTTCATGTTGACTACAAATTTTATGATTTCATCAATCTCTCTTAGTTTCTTGTTATCTCCCTTAGCCATGGGTGTTTTTGATATGGTGTTTCATTAATTCTTATGTATCCCATGGTTGACTTACTTTGAATGGTTACATCTTTGTAGGGATCCCTTGAGATCCCTTCCACTTTCCATTTGTCATCCCTTAGGTGCCTACCCCCCTCTCACAAGTGTAAGACCTAACATATTTCTACCACAACTCTTGAAAAAAATATCTTTCTTCCTTCCTTATTGATCCACTATCCTCACTAGGGTCCCGCAACATAACTAAAAGTTGGCAAGAGAAATAATAAGACATAGTTCAGAGATTTGAGCCTAGCTTACTCTTATGTAGTCTTTATACCCCAGCAGTGATAGTGATAGAATAACATATATTTGCAGTAGGAAATAACATAATGCGGTAAGATTACATCATATTCAATATATTATAATTATCATAAATGTTCAAATATTACACAATAGTTCTCATATATATATTGTTGAAATTAGGGCAGACAATTGAGAGGGGGGGTGAATCAGTTGTCACAAAACTTTTATCTCTTGCTGCATTTAATCTTCTTTACCACTTATTAACAGATTAATGATATAACCATGAAATCATGAATCAACAACACATGAGCAGAAACATAAACCACACAAATAACACCAGGATTTTTATGTGGAAACCCAGTTAAGGGAAAAACCATGGTGGGGGTTAACCCACAAGATTTATTCTCTGTTAAAAGAATAGAAAAATGGGAAGGCACTTGCCTTTGGGCAAACTACCCAGAGCTCACTACTCAAAGGAGGCTCACAGCCTACAAGAACATTCACAATGTTAACATTGAAAGGTTGAACTAAGAAACAACATCTTCTTCATGCAATGTTTAGTTCCATTGAAGTGCACAGCACCTCTGCTCTACTCCCACTCACTTCCTCGCTACATCTGCATCTTCACTTCCGTACCCACATTTCCATGACTACACAAAACTTATTTATACGTGTCATCGACTTTGGAATGAACATCAAAGTTAGCCTTACAATCATCTATCTGGAACATTCTCCAAGATAGGAATTACAAGCAATTACAATCACAAGACTTAAAATGCTTCATGTGAACCATCACACTGTTGGCCAAACATAGCTGGGACTTGAATTTTCCTCGAACAACATGCCACACTCCATAGGATTCTTCTTATATCATCCACAACACACACTAAGCATTTGGTCAGCCAAGACTAGAAAGAATAGCAGCACCCAAGGAGAAATCTTCAAACACAAGCTCAATCCTCAATGTGGACCACCAACACAATAGGCACATGATCCAGAGACCACCACAAGCACAATGAAATCAACAAGAACAACTGCATCACCTCAAATCACTAGAAACACTTGCATCCTCATCCAGGAACTTAAGAACACTAACTTTCATGATTGTCACACTAGAAAGATTGCTTGGGGACCTCCAAACCACTAACCACTTGAGTTGAGGATACACACCAACATCCCAAACATACCTCTAGAATCGCAGATCATAATATTCCAATGCGGAGCAATCTAGACCAAATTCCTGTCACCCTGTTACCTCTGAACAACTACAAAACTCAGTTCTACTCAGATGGCCATAACATCACCAATACTTCATGTGGACCTCTCAAATCTTATCTAGAGCAACTTTAGATAGTTCTCTACAAAACCCTTTGGTCTGCAAACTCTGATCTTTATCTCACTGGAAATGAGGAGTAATCTACTTTGCTGAACTGCACTATCTTCACTATTTCTGACAAAGAGATATGTTGACATCAATGACAACACATCATACACACATATTTGCAACAATCTCCCCCTTTGTCATTAATGGCAATATATTATGTGAAAAACTGATTCAACCATCAAGACAAGAACTTCTCCCCCTTTCTCTTATCACACCTGCAACCAATTTCTTCACTGCTCCCCCTTTCACCAGTAACTACTCACTTCCATTCAAGTTTTTCACATGACTTCTCTCCCCCTTTGACATCAATGGCAAAGGTCACATATTTGTAATCATCTCTCACCCTTTTTGTTTCTTAGAAAAAACCAAACTGAACTTAGAACATATTGATTACTCCCCCTGAGTAGCATCCCCTTAACACTAATTTGGATCACAAGATATGATTGTGAGTTCCACTGGACTGATGCACACTAGTGCACCTTAGTTCTAAATAGGAGGGGTAATCAACCCTAGCTTCCCTCTGAGATACTCAAAAGTGTCCTTAGGTAGAGGCTTAGTGAAGATATCCGCAATCTAATCCTTTGAAGGAACAAACTCCAATCTGATTTCATTCTCATTTACCTTCTCTCTCAAAAAGTGAAACTTGAGAGATATGTGCTTTGTCTTTGAATGTAACATCAGATTCTTTGAAATGTTTATTGCACTTGAATTATCACAGAAGATTGTAACAGGCTCTTCAAACACAATTCTGATATCCTTCAACATTTGCTTCATCCACAAAACTTGAGTATAATTGCTTGTTGTGGCTATATACTCTGCCTCTGCAGTAGATAGAGATATTGCCTCCTACTTTTTGCTCAACCAAGAAACCAATCTCTTTCCCAAGAAAAATGCACCACTACTAGTACTCTTCCTGTCATCCACATCTCCTACCCAATCAACATCTGTATATGCATGAAGAGTGAAATCATCACCCTTAGGATACCATAAGCCATAATCAGATGTTCCCTTTAGATATCTGAATTTTTTTTTGACTGCTACAACATGAGATTATTTAGGATCAACCTGAAATCTAGCAACAAGGCCAACTACATTCATAATATTAGGTCTGGTATGAGTCAAATAAAGTAGTCCTCCAATCATTGATCTATACCTTTTCTGGTCTGCCTTAGGGGAATCATCATCTTTACTCAACTTGCATCCAGTTATCATAGGAGTACTCACTAGTTTTGAATCCTCCATTCCAAACTTTTTCAACAACTCTTTCACACACTTAGACTGAGATATGAAGATGCCCTTATTTAACTGAGTGATTTGCAGACCTAAGAAGAAATTCATTTCACCAAGCATAGACATCTCAAATTCACTATGCATCTGATCAAATTTTTTACACATGCTCTCATTTCCCCCAAAGATGATATCATCAACAAATACCTCAACAATCAAGATGTGTTCATGATCAATTTTGAAATAAAGATTACTGTCAGTTGTGCCTTTTCTAAAACCTAACTTTAGCAGATACTTATCTAATCTTGTATACCAAGCTCTTGGTGCTTGTTTAAGTCTGTACAATGCTTTCCTCAACTTCACCATTTTCATTCAATTTATTCCTGGAGACCCATTTAGTTCCAATTGCATTTTTGTTTTCAGGTCTAGGAACAAGATCCCAAGTATGATTCTTTTCAATTTGCATTAATTCTTCTTCTATTACTTTTACCCAACTTTCATCATTACAAGCCTTTGAAATTAAACAATACTCTTCTTGCTCTTCAACAATTTTTCTTCTAGTTTGAACACTTTTATTTCTATCTCCTATAATCTGATCTTCAGAATGATTCAACCTCACATACCTGGGAGTTTTGGGATTTTCCTGAACTTTTGATTCTTGAACTTGTTCCTCCACATTTGCACTAGCTTCTTGAGTCACTGGATTCTTCGGAGCAATCTGAATCTAAGTTTGAGTTTGAACTTGCTTTCCTTTATTTGGACCTTCATTTTGATCATCTAATTCATATCCATAAGACTTGGAAGGTCTCTCCTTGCTTTCGTCAACCTTGACATTAGTACTTTCAACAATCCTATTCAATCTCTTGTTAAAGTACCGATATGCCTTGCTTTGGTTAGAATAACCCAGAAATATTCCTTCATCACATCTTGCATCAAACTTGCCTAGATCTTCATCTCTTTTGATATAGCATTTACTACCAAAAACTTTGAAGTATTTCATAGTAGGAGCATTACCAAACCATAGTTCATAAGGAGTTTTACTAGTATTACCTTTGATCTACACCTAGTTAAGAGTGTAGACAACAATACTCACAACCTCTCTCCAATAGACATGTGGAACATTTTCTTCCATCATCATGGTTCTAGCAGCCTCTTGAATAGTCTGGTTCTTCCTTTCCACAACTCCATTCTACTAAGGAGTCCTAGGAGAAAATAACTCTTCTTATTCCATGATTTTCACAAAATGTATTAAACTCATCGGAGGTAAACTCTCCACCTCTGTCAGATCTTAGACACTTTATCTTCACACCAATCTCATTCTCCACTCTAGACTTGAACACCTTGAATATGTCAAGAGCTTCTGATTTCTCTCTCAAGAAAGTGACCCACATCATTCGGGATGAGTAATCATCAATCAGCAACATAAAGTATCTGTCTCCTTGCAAACTCCTAACTATGGCAGGACCACACAAATCAGTGTGCACAAGTTCCAACAATCCACTTGAAAATTGTTCTTTACTTTTGAATGTAGTTCTGCTTTGTTTTCCCAACTGACATTCCTTACACATGCTATTAGCAGGTTTTACAAGCTTTGGAAGATCTCTCACAGCCTGAGTGGTACTTATCTTGACAATATTATCAAAGTTTACATGCCACATTCTCCTATGCCATAACCAACTCTGATCAATCTGAGCAATCAAACAACTTTTACCAGTACCACTTAAATGAAAGATATTACCTCTAGTCTGTGTACCAGATGCAATCTCAGTTCCAGAGCTTTCCAAGATTCTACATTTTCCATCCTTGAATCAGAGATCATACCCTTTGTCAACCAACTGTCTAACAATGAGAAGATTATGCTTCAACCCTTCTACAAACAAAACATCATTAGTGTTATTCTTACCATCAAGAGAGATGGATCCTCTGCCATGGATTCTACTAGCTGAATTGTCTCCAAACTTCACAATTCCACCTTCATACCTTTCCATACTTACAAACTTACTCTTATCACCTGCCATATGATGAGAACATCCACTGTCAATCACCCATTTATCCTTTTCCTCAACCTGAGAAGCTAAGGCACTTTCCACATTCACATAGCTAGCAGACTTGGTAGGCACTGGATCTTCTTCTTTGATAGCAATGAACACCCATTCATTTCCAGAGGTACTTCCCTTATCAAATTCATCATCTGTAACTCCTTCATCAATAGCTTCTTGGACATAGTAGCATTTCTTCTAAAACCTAGGTCTGTTAGGGTTTGTCTTTGAAACCCTCTTTAGACATCTTGAAGAAAAATGACCAATCTAATTGCAAGAAAAAAATTTGAAAGGCAACTTTCCTTCATACTTACCGGATCCTGTTGGTAATCTTTTGGCAATAAGGGCTTCAAGTTCTTCAATCTCTGTTTCATCTTCTTCAAGTTCCTTCCTTGCCTTCTCATAATTGGTTAGTCTTCTTGAAGAGCTTTCACCTAGATCAAATCTTTGCTTCCTGAAAACACTAGCCTTAAAAGCAGATCTAATTTAGGAAGAGAATCACCAAACTCACTCATTTCAAATGCTGAAAGCTTGCCAACCAACTGATCCCTTGTAATAGTTGTCACAATCCCGATCTCCTCAATAGTAGCAACTTTATGTTTGTATGAAGCAAGTAAGGATCTAAGTACTTTGGCAACAATTTCTGATTCTTCCAGTATTCCACCAGCACTCCTGATACTGCTCACAAGTTCATTCAACTTTTGCATATAGGAAGTGATGTTTTCATCTTCACTCATCCTTAAACATTCATATCTACCCTTCAGTCTCTGTATCTTAGCACATTTGACATATGTATCACCTTCATACAGAGTTTCCAACTTCTTCCATATTTCATGAGTAGTTTTCAATTCCAGGACATTTGTCATTTCTATATCAGTCAGGGCACTCAACAATGCTTCTTTAGCTCGAATGTTGTATTTAGCTTCTTTGAGTTCATCTAGAGTTGAAGGGCCTTTCTCCGGAGGCTTATACTCATCCTTAGTTATCAACCAATAAGGATCATCCATGCATTGCAAATGACACTCCATCTAATTCTTCCAAAGAGAGTAATTTGTTCCATCAAATCTTAGACTGTCCTTCTTGTATATTGGCATCCTAGATCTCCTCAAGTGGTCAAGCTTCTTTTAGATGAACTGGATCTGATACCAATTGTTGAAATTAGGGCAGACAACCGAGAGGGGGGGAATCAGTTGTCACAAAACCTTTATCTCTTGTTGCATTTAATCTTCTTTACCACTTGTTAATAGATTAATGATATAACCATGAAAGCATGAATTAACAACACATGAGCATAAACATAATCAGCACACATACCACCAGGATTTTTACATGGAAACCCAGTTGAGGGGAAAACCATGGTGGGGGTTAAACGACAGGATTTATTCTCTGTTAAAAGAATAGAAAAATGGGAAGGCACTTGCCATCAGGTGCACTGCCCAGAGCTCACTGCTCAAAGGAGGCTCACTACCTACAAGAACATTCACAATCTTAACACTGAAAGGTTGAACTGAGAAACAACATCTTCTTCATGCAAGGTTCAGTTCCATTGAAGCACACAACACCTCTGCTCTACTCTTACTCACTTCCTCATTACATCTACATCTTCACTTCCATCCCCACATTTCCATGACTTCACAACACTTATTTATACATGTCATCAACTTTGGAATGAACATCAAAGTCAGCCTTACAATCATCTATCTGGAACATTCTCCAAGATAGGCATTACAAGCAATTAAAATCACAAGACTTAAAATTCTTAATGCGAACCATCACACTGTCAGCCAAACATAGCTGGGACTTGAATCTTCCTTGAACAACATGCCATGCTCCATAGAACTCTTCTTAGATCATCCGCAACATGCACCAAGCATCTAGTTGGCCAAGACTGGAAAGAACAATAGCACCCAAGGAGAAATCTTCAACCACAAGATCAATCCTCAATGCGGACCACCAACACAATAGGCACACAATCCAGAGACCACAACAAGCACAATGAAATAACAAGAACAACCGCATCACCTCAAATCACCAGAAACACTTACATCTTCATCTAGGAACCTAAGAACATTAACTGTCATGACTCTCACACTAGAAAGATTGCTTGCGGACCTCCAAACCACTAACCACTTGAGGATACACACCAACATCCCAAACATACCTCTAGAATCGCAGCTCATAATATTCCAATGCGGAGCAATTCAGACCAAATTCTTGTCACCCTGTTACCTCTGAACAACTGCAAAACTTAGTTCTACTCAGATGGCCATAACTTCACCAATACTTCATGCGGACCTCTCAAATCTTAGTTGGAGCAACTTCAAATAGTTCTCTACAAAACCCTTTGGTCCGTAGACTCTGATCTTCATCTCACTAGAAATGTGGAGCAATCTACTTTGCTGAACTACATTGTCTTCACTATTTATGACAAAGAGATATGTTGACATCAATGACAACACATCATACGCACATATTTGCAACATATATATTCCCTCTTCTCATCATATCTATATCTCTTCCATATCTTCCATCTTCCTCTCTTATTATGCTTCTTCACATCATCATGCTTCATTATGCTCTTCTCTCACATTCCTCTTGCAAGTTATATAGCCTCTTAATACCCTTTCATGGTGTCTTTCCCCTATGTCCTTTCCTAAATACTCTTAATTAACTCCCTTCCATGAATTCACCCTTTCCTTTATGATATTTGTCCATGTTAAAGATTGTTAAATTGTCTTAGGGTGTGCTTAAGGCTATTTAAGGCATATATGACCCATAAATGGGCTAGGGATCAACCAAATGGTACCACAAGCCCTTTGTGGCATATGCTAATTTCATATAAGGTATAATGGTCTAGTTTAAGATACTCCTAATCACATGCTAGAAAGGATCTCCATATGCTAGCAGAAGTATGCCATTGATATGCTTCATCATTTTAGCATGGCTGATTGCAAGCCATCTCCTGCACCATTTTAGTCTAGTGTTGTTTTGACTACCACTTGTACAAGAACTTGTGTTGATGTTGTTGTACATTTTTTGCACACCATTTTGAAACTTTTAAAATAATATATTGCATATTATTTTGTAGCTTCAATCATAGAATTTTGGGTCTAACTTAGGCATTCCTGTGAGATTCATCATAAAGCCATATGCATATAGTAGGAGTGCTGCTAAACATTACAAGTAAAAAGCACTCAGTGAATGTAAAGAGGGAAAGCCACAACCTCAAGAAACATAACACAACTATATGGAATGAGGTGTCACCACTAGAAAGTGATGCACAACCTATACAAAGTAAGGTGTAGCCAAGGCCAAATAGAGGCACAACCTTTTCAAAGTCTCTAATGTGGCCATGAAGAAACTACTCTCAAGAGCACAAGGCCTGGTCTTTTGAAATCAATAAGCAACCTATTTAAACATAGGTGCAAGTAATATGATGCACGACCTATTAAAAGTGATGCACAGGTGAAAATGAAGGCACAATCTTTTGAGATGAAGCCTTAGCCTACATAAAGAAAGGAAATTAAAATGGTGCAGGCTTGTTTCAATAAAAGACGTAGCCCACTAATCATAATGGCACACCAGCTCTAAGAAACAAAAACATTGCCATGATATATAAAGTGCAGCCAGTTAGAAAAGAGGTGCATATTAATATGAATGTGCAACCTTACACCACAAAGGAACAACCCATATATCATGGCGTGACCTATGAGATAAAGTGTCACCTTCATTCATAGTGCAAGCTTTTGAAATCAAAGAACAATTTATTCTAATGAAGCACAACCATATAATTAGAGATGTAGCCATAGAGTTAAAGCGCGACCTTTATATAACCATGGCGTAACATAAAGATGGTAGCCAAAGACTATGGTGCAAGTTTAAATGAAGGCTCATCCTATGAGATAAAGCGCCACCTTCATTCATAGCATAGGATTTTGAAATCAAAGCATAGTTTATTCAAATGAAGCACAACCATTATTAATAATGGCACTAGAAGATGTCACATATCAATCCTTTTGACTCTCTTTACAACTTGAACTATTGATTATTATCTTGATTGTTCTATTACGTGGTTAATTTCATAAGCATAATAGGTGAATTGTTGTAATTGATGAATGCATATATTGAGCATAGTTATAATGATGAATTAAAATGTTTAATCTCTTCTTGAGCTTCAGCTATGATTTCTGGGAACTAACCTATTAATGAGAATTGAGTGTGACTGAATGCAGGAAACGCTGAAGACAAAAACATGGCCGAGGTAGAATCGACTAGCCGTCGGAAAGAACTATTAGGATGGAACCTTGATACCTACACACACACGTAGTTCATGTAACATCAGGTCATTTTGCATTCTGAATGATTTAGTTTCACTAAGTTCTTGTGGCATAATTTTATTGTGAGCATTGATTGCCATGATTGACTTGAGTGGATGAGATAAAGTATTTATTTTCATCACTTTGAGTATGCATGTTCTAGTGCAAAAATAAATGTGTCTTCTTCAATAGAGATATGAATTGATAGCTAGGTGATTTCATTTTCCCTAGGATGTCCTTTTCAATTGAATGTGTTAAACATAAATATGTACCTTCTTCTCAACTATAGTTTTAAAAATATTATTATTTGAAGCTATTTCAATTGAATCTATTTTCTTTATTGAAGTGTCTTATATTAATAAATATATATAGATGATTTTTAAATAGATTTGCAATTATTATGTAATATTTACAATTTGTTTTAAAAAAAGAAAAAGTGGCATAGCCACTGAAATTATATTAATTATAAAAGAGAAATTACATAAAGCCTGATTCAATAAGGCATACCGGTAGGAAAGAATCAGGTGAATAAAACCTCCAGTTGTAGCCTTTTTTAAAACATAGCTAATACAAAAATGACTCAAAAAGATGAGTCGATCAAGAAAAGTCTATGATTGTGAACATTACATGGTTGACATCTTTGTCAATAAGATGCTATTACAAAATTTACAATTGATACAGTCCAATTATAATGAAAACAAAAAACACCCAAAAAAAGAACCATAACTATCAGTTATCATCTTGCAATCCTTCAAGAATAAAACCTTGTTGACGATGAGCCTCCTCTTCTGCCGGCTAAGGGGGAGGAGGTGGTGGAGGAGGAATGTAATGAAGAAGAAAAGATAGAGCATTAAACACCTCTGTAACATCATCTACCAACTATCTCCCAAGCTCTATCCTATGGCAGTGGATAGAATTATGAAAAGACATAACACAATTGTTTTGAAGTCCATGCAACATAGCATTGAAGAGACAATGAAGCGCAGGTCGGTAGAAAAGATCCCTACGATCAAACAAACCACCTACAGGAGTAGAACCCATATACAAATCGTAATCCTCTATAACTTCATTAAAAATATCCACAGGAAAATGAACATCTTGGACAAACATAAAGCCTAGATTCCTTACTAGATCGAAACTTTGCAATAAATCCATAGTATTTGAAAGGAAGTGTGACATTGCTTGGGACGGATATAAAGTTCTAGGAAAATGTAAAACTTGCAGACCACAAACCTGAATAATGGCTCTTTCAACAGCATTTGCGTAAGTCTTAAAAACTTCCTGCATGGAATTCGGATTGAGGAGACCTAAAGAAGGCCGTTCCCAATACCGAATTGGCAAGAGAATTCTTTTGTTTTGCTGGACAAAGCCCATACTAGAACAAAAATTCTTGAATCTTGAGAATAAAATAGATTAGGAGACTAAAGCAGAGCAACTTTAAAGCTTACAAAGAGATGGCAGATGACGTGCCAGAAACAAGATTATAAAGGAGATTTCCTTCAAAATACAATGAATAAAATCATTCCTGACAAGATATACCGTTAAGCGAGAACTGCCACCCTACGTGCAAAATTAAAATAGTAGTACTACACACCAGATGAAACTACCCTCAGACCAAGGGACGATGTCAGCTGTTAGAATGGAGCCATAGAATAGAGATGATTCTAGTTTTAACGGCTAAACAAAATACTCTTTGAAGATATTTTTCCACTAAATACTTCATATTTTGCATAACAAGTTAGTTTGGAGTTTCCTTAGCTAAAATGTAATTAATTCCAGGGATCAACAACAAGGAGTTAGAATCCTACTCCTTAATAGAATCATTAATGCAAAAAGCATACTTAGCTAGAAAATCTACTAACAAGTTGCCTTCCCTATATGTATGGACTATTTTAAATGATTGAAAATGATCAAGCAGATTCCTTCCAAATTGTAAAATGCAATCAATTTTCTAGCTTGGTGATGACTTAAGAGAAAATGCCCTTATAATATTCAAAGAGTCCCCTTCCACAATAATATTAGTAATTTCACATTTTAATGCAAGATTTAGACCTGCTATTAATGCCAAAGCCTCTGCCTCATTATTTGAACACAAACCAAGCTTAACTGATAAAGCTCTTAAAACTGAACCATTATGATCTCTTAAAACACAACTAGCACTAGAGACGCCAGGATTACCCCTACTCGCACCATCAAAATTTAGTTTTACAAAAGAAACAGGCGGAGGAATCCACTTAATGGAGGACCTATCTATCTTACTCCCCATGTTAAAGTAATTTGAGTTAGGCAAAAGTAAAAATTTCCATCTTTTTAACATTAGATCATCCCAAGAAGTAAAAACTAAAGAACTTGCCTTTCTGAACAGAAGAGAAGTTGAGACTACTTCTGAAATCATTTTCTCAATTTTTACAATAATTTCATCAAAAGAGTTATTAATTTTTCTAAAAATTCTGCTATTTCTTTCTAGCCACAAAATCCAAATCACAATACTCAGCAAGACCAACCATAGAGCAGAGAAGGTAGAGTTTGTGAATAAGATAGGCCAACTTTGAAAAACTTGAAGGAGAGAGAATGGAAGGGGGCCCTACCAACACAATTTTGAGATTAACCAGTACCAGACTTTTAAAGAGAAATGACAATTTAGCAGTAAATGATCCATAGTTTCTTCAACTTCAAAATAAAAAGGACAAAAGAAAGAATTAGCAACCCCAAGCCTGACTAACCTATCACTAGTAAGGATTCTATAATTCAAAGCTAACTAAGCAAAAGCCCCTGCTTTAGGCAGGCAAGGACCACTCCAACAAAGATTATAAGGCCATTCAGTAACTAAATTAGAATCCTTACTAATGATACTTAGATATCTTTGCTTGACTGTATACCGACTAGACTTTGAGGGGACCCAAATGAGTTTATCCCTTCCTCCTGATATAAAAATTCTTCTCTCCTTCAAGATATTTCTAAGCAAGACCTTCTGTTCTAAAGGAATCAGAAAGTCATCAAAATTTCTCCACATAACTTTACTAATAACCAAATCAGAATCAACCACAATATAATCTCTAACTTTTGTTCCCCAAACTTGACACAAGAATAACTTAATTTCTTGAAGACCTTCAATATTTGACAACGACTGATAACTATTCCAAGAATCGTCCCAAAAAAAGGCTAAATTTCCATCCTGAATAACCCAAGATTAAAAAGGGGAAATCACCTCTCTACATTTTAATAAAAAATTCCAAATCTGAGAACCCATCTTTGGATTAAGAATAGTAAAGATTCTTTCAGGTGAAGATGAATCTAGATATTTAGCTAGCATAATTTTTCCCCATTCATAGCCTGGCTTTTCATATAAATTCCAAACCAACTTGGCTCCAAGAGCCTTATTGTGAGCTTCAATGTTATGGATCCCAGTTCCTCCCTTCTGCTTCGGAATACAGATTTTATCCCAGGAAATTAGAGGGATCTTTTTTCCATTCAAGTTAGATCCATTCCACATGAACTTCCTCAAGATATTAATGAGACAAGAAAGGATGGACTTGGGCACCATAAGCACTAAAAGCATATACACAGGCACTGCCACCAAAACTGATTTAATCATAAGGATTTTGCCTACCAAAGTTAACCATTTGCCTTTCCATGAAGAGATTTTGGACTTGATACTTCTAATAAGTTTATCCCAAAACATATTTTTGACTAAACCCAAGAAAAGAGGAATCCCCAAATATCTTGAAGGAAGGACATCCACCTTAAACCCTAGATATTTTGCAACCCTTTCTTGAACTAATGAGGACGTAAAAAAGAATTTTTTTTAGATTTCTCCTGATTTACTTTCTGACCCGATACTAAACAATACTTTAAAATTACATCCTTCATATGTTTAGCTTCTAACATCACAGGTTGACAAAACAACAGAGGGTCATCTGCAAATAAAGCATGAGTAATAGCAAAAGGAACTCTAGGAATTTTAATCCCCTTCCAGTTTCCCAAGGAATTTTGCCTCAAAATTAATCTACTCAATCCTTCTGCCATTATTTTTAAAAGAAAAGGGGACAAAGGATCACCTTGCCTTATCCCTTGAGAAGATTTGAAGAAATTAGACTGGGAACCATTAATCAAAATTGAAAAGCTTGAACCAAAAATGCAAAAAGAAATCCACTTACACCACTTAGATGAGAAACCAAACTTAAGGAGAACTTGAAACAAAAAATCCCAAGACACTCTATCATAAGCTTTTAACATATCCAATTTAACCAACATAGCAGAAAGTTTATGATCATGAATTGAATGTAGAACCTCATGAGCCACCAATGCACCTTCAGATGTTTCCTTACCTAGGACAAAACCTCTCTGTTCTTTTAAAACAATTTTTGGAATGAAAATAGCAAGTCTTAGAGTAATTTCTTTAGAAATGATTTTATACAATGTATTACAAAGAGAAATGGGTCTAAAATCATCTAAGGAAGAAGGTGTAGCAACTTTAGGAATTAAGGCAATGAAGGTAGGGTTAATCTCTTTCAAAATAGTATGATTTCTACGAGCTTCTTCTACTGTCAACCATATATCTTTACCTATAAAGTCCCAACACTTTTGGAAGAAAAGTGAGGTAAAACCATCCAGGCCAAGAGATTTATCTGGATCTAAAGAAAAAACCACTTTCTTAATTTGTTCTAAAGAAAAGTGTTTCATCAATTCCATATTATCTTCTTGTGAAATCAAAGGTGGGATATGATTTAGAACTTCTAGAACAGTCGAAGACGAGACCTTAATATTTTCTTTTGAAAGAAGCTTTTGAAAAAATCTAACTCCTTTCTGAATAAGAACATCATCTTACAAAATATTCCCCATAGAGTCTTTAATTGCATAAATAGAATTCTTATGTCTTACCATAGACGAAATATGGAAATTTTTTGTATTTCAGTCTCCTTCTCTAAGCCCAGTCTCCCTCAATTTCTGTCTCCAAAAAATTTCTTCCCTAGCTAAAACCTCCTCCAAGTTAGATTGAAGAGATTTAACACATTCAAAAGAAGCAATAACCATGCCATTTTAAATAATGAATTCATTCATCTATTCTAACTGAGACTACAAAGCAGCTTTTTGAGAAAAAATATTACCAAAAGAAAGTTTATTCCTTTCCTTAATTTTGTTTCTTATGAATTTTAACTTCTCATTGAGCCAAAACATGCGAGAACCTTTCACAAAAGGGGCATTCTTCCACCAAGTTTCCAATAGAGGTAAGAAGCTACTATCTCTAAACCACATAGCTTGAAACTTAAAAGAAGATCTATGTTTCTTTTTAGTCATATCCATGTCCAGGTGAAAAGAAATGGGAAAGTGATCTGAGGTAGAAAAGGGAAGAACAAAGGTACTAGATATTTTAGTATCAAGACACTAATCAGGAGAGAACAAAAATCTATCTGATCTTTCTGCAATATTTAAAAAATTCTTTCTCCTATTGGACCAAGTGAAATTACCATTTAATAAAGGGCTATCCACCAACGCATTATCTGAAATAAAATCATTAAAATCATCAATTACCCTCTGAGGAGGACAAATCCCTCCTGATTTTTTAGATAAACAAGTGATAGCATTAAAATCTCCTCCTAATATAACTTTTTCTCTAGATAAATTTTCCAAAAGTGCAGTCAGAATATCCCAGCACTGTTTTTTGTCACTTGTTGAAATTAGCCCATAAACATTAAATAATCAGAAGTATAGGGATGGGGAGTTAATTTTAACCAATAATTTTTTTTGAGTAGAACAAATAAGATTTGCATCACAACTTTTATTATCCCAAAGAATAATCAAACCCCCTGATGCCCCTTAAGAAGGAGAATGGTGAAACTTCCATTTATACCAATTTGGAAAAATATTTTCAGCTTGAGTTTGAGATAACTTTGTCTCCTGAAGCAAGATAATGTCCATACCTGCAGAATCTATCTGACGCTTTACCAAGCGTCTCTTGTTAGGGGCATTAATGCCCCTAACATTCCAAGATAGGATCTTCATTGTTCCTGGGGAGAGTTTCTCACTCTCCCCAATCTCAAACAGGTTTCAAGGGTAGCTTGCAACCTAGCCTTAATTTCTTCCTGAGTTTTAAATGATTTTGGTTTCCAACCTCTTGTGGAAGGAGATATAGACCTAGATTTTCTAGGAGAATCCTGGCTAGAGGTTTGAGAGATGGACAATTTTACAGCAAAATCAAAAACCTCACTAGCATTAGGAGGAACCTGAGGGACATATTACGGAAAAGAAAATTTTTGAGCAGGGTTAAAAACCTCATTACCAATCCCATCACCTGACAGGACCTTCCAATCCTGTTTCTCTATACTTAACTGATTATCAATTACCAAGTTTGATTCAGAAGTGTTATTAATAAGAGGGACACCCTCAACTACAACTTCATGCGATTCTTCTGCAATTACCTCATCCACAATTTTATCAATAAGATCAAAAGCAACTTTATGAATAGTCTTATCAACAAAAGCTTTCGCTTCCTCCTCAGAAAAAGAAAAATTAACCAAACTTGTTCAACATCCTATTGACTGCCATTTGATATGCAAAAATCTTCCTCATTAAATGATGGAAATAAATTCTTTTTCACTTTTTCTTTATGAAAAAAATTAGGAGAATCTAACTCCTCCCTTTTACCAATATCAAACTCAAAAGAAAATTCCTCTTCTGGACCATTAACATAATCGTGTCCCTCATTCAGACTGGATGAATTGACCAAATGATTTAAAGATGCTTCCCCAAGATTAATAGAATCAAAAACTTCCCGTGAAATTTTGTCTTTTTCTGAATCCTCACAGACCCATTTAGATTCAAAAAGCTCTGGCTTTTCCATAATCATGGGATCTTCAAAAGCAACCGTTTGCCTCCAAGACCCAAATTTAGATTGAAATTCTAGATATTTAGGGAATGGAAAAAAAGTATTTAAAATTATAGAAAACCATACTAGCAATTCATGTTTTTGAAAATTAGACATATCATGTTTAATAAAAAAACCCATTTTCTTAGCACAGAATTCAATAATGTTGAGATCTCTGTATTCAAGGGGTAAGTTTGGCAATGAAATCCAAAACGGGACAAAATTCATATTAGCTTTAATGGGATCAAAATTAGGCTCCCACTTCTGAATATAAATCCCTTTACATTGATAAAACCACAATTTTTGTTTTAGGGCTTCATCACGAAAAAAGCCATTCTCAAAAATTACTGTAAAAACACATAAATCCTTGTGTATGAAAAAAACATTAGAAACCCCTTTCCAGGAAACCCTAAGCCAATTAAGAAAAACATCAAAATTAAGTTTTGAATTCCAAACCTTACCGATAATTGCCCTTGTAGCAAGATCTTGAATATAGGGCTTACCAAATCTTCTGGTATTTGAATATTAACAACATCTGCAGAGACCCTAGCATGAGATTTAGTAGTTCCTTCATGGGTTTTCACTTTATGGGGAACTTTCTTTTCCCTCCATACCTAACGATTTCCACTTCCATTTTGTACCTTTCCAGAAACCCCATCTCAATTATTTGCAAAAAAACATATTTGCAAAAAACCCTTTGTTGTTTCGAAAGATGTAAGAACCGCCATTACCATGCTGAAGTGAAGAAGGATATTGCACATCATTTCAGAAAGATCTTCGAAACCCTAACCCTAAAGACTCCTGAAAGGAGAAACACCTTCTTGCCCTATTTACTTCAACAAACAAACTTTGTTGAGAATGCAAAGGTCTTCTACAAAAGACCTCTTCATTTTGTCGCATTTCACTTCTAAATTCTTATAAGTAATATTTACAATTTTATTTTTGTATGAAGATTTATTTATGTAATATCATATATATATACCCTGGTTAGGGACCAGGGACCCATCAAAAATAGGGCCAAGCCCATCAGTTTTTAACAATAGCCAACAAACAAAAAGTGCCTGGACAATAAGTCTTAACCAAGTTTCAAACCAAGTCTAGAGGAGAGGGGCAAATTACAGTGGCCCTCTCTCCAATAAAGTGCACATAAATAAATAGAAAGCAGGAAATAGACATGTACTAACATAAACTAAAACACAACTGACTCCAACCTACTTATCTTTTCCCCCAGTTAGATCTATAGTGCCTTCCTCATCGCACACAAGGTATACAACAAATGAGCCTGCTCAAAAACATGAACCTCCATCTTCTCTGCCAAGCCCTCGACCATCCTCCTTGTATCCAACACATTTTGAAGGATGTCATGCAAGTGTCCCATAGTCGACTCATGATTCTCCACCATTTTCCGGGAAGATTCAATTAAATTCTCATGTGTTAAAACCATAGCTACTACTACCAAAGGCATGGTAGTCACTGCCAAGGACTGGGTCGCTCCAAAGACATTTTGTCTCCCTCTAGAAGTTCCATGATCCAAGAGTAGGTGCACCATGGCTTCCCTCATGTTCACACCATCTTGGCTGTCCACTTCCTTTGCAACCTTCAACAGCCTGTAAAGCCACTCCCGCAAGATGGGATTCCTAATCTCCCTCTCAATGTCCTTAACAAACCCTGCCATGACTTCCTCTGCCTGAATCTTCTTCAATCTCCTTTGAGGCATATATTTCCTCTTCATACATCCTCCCACTGACCTGCTTGAACTAGAACAAGGGATTTGCCTTCAAGGGGGAATAAACATCCTCTTTCCTTTCCCCTTAGCACCTGTGCCCTCTTCCAGACTACCCTCCATCGAAGCACCACCATTGCTGCAAACAAACTAGAAAGAATTGTTGAAACTGGGAAATCTCTAGGATTAAAAAGGCAAGTTGGCTTTAAACCACATCCTCTCATGAAATAACTATAGCTTTGCCACCAATCTAATCACACATGCCGAAGGACAACCCACCACCTTTCTTCATAATAGCCGATTAATGAACTATCCCGTTATCGGGATATATATTTGTGCATGTTTGTGTGTGTCTATATATATGTATGTATGTATATATATACATATATACATATATGTATATATGTATGTATATATATGTATATATGTATACACACACACATATATATATATATACATATATACATATATGTCTGTATATATATATATATATATATATATATATATATATATATATATATATATCTTTTGTATTAGTAAAAATATAACTTGTCAATTTAAATATGGATAAATATAAATATAATAACATTCAAATACATCTATCTTAAAAAGAGATCTAAATGAAATTTAAAAAAAAAAAAAAAACATGCATCATGGCATGATGCCATGTGCTATAACCTTAAAAGATGAATCAACTTAAGTTAAGACTCTGGGTTCAAAATTGGTCACACCAATTTTAGAGGAGTAGAGATAAAAACAAGGGAATTATTGAAAGAAGGACATATAGAGAGAGGAGGCACTGCGAAAGAACATGAAAAGAGGTGGAAAACACAGAGAGAAAGAAAAGAAGAGGAGAGGTGACGTCGAGCATCAACAGGAACACAAAGGAACAAAGCTAGAAGGTGACCAAGCAGTGTGACCATTCCGGGTATTTTCTTGAAGTCATATTAGTTTAAATTTCTGTTGATCTATTTTTTTGTGTGATAGATATGTGGTAATAAACCGGGATTCTTCTTCAACTAAATAAGGACCTGATGGTCTTGTTTCCTTAAATTTTCTGCTTGACAATTTTTGTCATGCCTATTAAAATTGAGTCAACCTTTATGAATGTTTATTTTATCTACTTCTCTTATGTAATCTGGTTAGATCAGGTTGTTTTAAACTCTAAATCTATAAATGTGTAGTTTGGAGAGATTCTAACCAGTTGACCTCCTTTTCAGTTGGGTTGGCCTTATGGGAGCATAATGGCCTCAACCTTTTTTGTTTCTTGGTTTGTTTTCCCCGTGTATTGGCCTGTGGAGTGGCCTCACAAATTTTCTTTCTTATTGGCTTTTATTTGCTTAAACTGCCAATATTCTTTATCCACACATGTTCCATTTTTTATTTGTTTGTGTGTATGAAATTGGATGACCACGTATAATGGATCAACCTTTCCTTTTGGCCTTGTATATTCTTCTTTCCCTTAAACATTCTCTACAACAATCCCTCATGATTTTTGGCCTCTATAGAGGCAGTTGCCTCTATGCAATCCATCAACCTCACTTAAGTGTTCCTATGGTGAATGAGCAATATATGCTCGGCCTCTATAAATTTTGTTTCAGCCTTTTAATGTGCTGCCTTGTCTTTGTGTCTATCGACCTTCTCTTTCATTTTGTAGTATATCGACCTTCTCTTTCATTTTCCAGTATATCGACATTCTCTTTCATTTTGTAGTATATCAACCTTCTCTTTCTTTTTGTAACATGTCAGCCTTTATGGTAATGTAAATGACCTTCATTTCAATTTTAAATGACCTTTTATATAGCCTTCATTCGATTTTTCAACGGCCTTATGGTAATTTAAATAGCCTTTTCACTATGTTATACACTTGTTGATCTTGAAATTCTTTTCTTCAGTTGTTAAAACAATTGTAAAGTATAGACCTTAGGCCACAGATCTTTTTAAATGGTCTTTTTGGCCAGCATATATTATCAAACTTTGCATGTGTCTTATCATCCCGTTTAGTATCTAGAACAACCTCCAAATCAATCTCAACACCTTAATCTTTATATTTTCACCCGTGTTGAAACTTTGATCAGCTTGTGTTAAATGCTTAATCGACCTTCTTGCTATATTATTGACCTTATAATCTTGTTGGCAACCTATTTGACTTTTGTTGTGGCCCTCTTTAAACCGAAACAACCTGTGATTTCATGGTTCAAAATTTGTGTATGTTAACGATCTTAGACCACCAAGTGCGAATAGGGATGGCCTATGTGTTACTGCAGGTTGAGTTTTGCTCCAACAAAGACTGGTGTATTTAAATTGCTTATTGATTATATTTAAAATACGTTTGCTTATCTGTTTCTCTACCTACACATAGGTACATAATGGTATACTTATATTTGTGTATGTATACTCAAATAAAGATGTAAAATGAATATAGATTTTTATTAAGGCTAGATGTTAGAATAAATTATAGCCTTAAATTGTACTTTGGTATAATGGATTGGTCTTTAAATGCAAACTAGTTTACTTGATGAAATACACGAACAGTGGTTATCGATAAAATGTAAAACTTATGTATGCATACTTGTAGATATATTAGTTGTATGAATGCATACCTATCCTCTCATTTAATCTTTTACAAGATCTACATGTGATTAAAAATTATGCATCTTTATAATACAGAAAATAGAAGTATATCTCACTTGAATTCTTGAAAGGAAGTAATTATGCATGCTTTGAGTACATTAAGATTCCTAATTATTGGTATCATGGGGATAGATTTTTCCTTGCTTATAAATGATTCCTATATATGGGTACATTGGGGTTAGACTATTTAATTGCTATGTATGTTGGGTTTCTTTTGGGCTAGGATGCCGAATGTGGGCAAATAGAGAAGGCTTTTCCTCTTTTTCAGGATTTGACCATAACTATTATAAGTGCTTGGGCCAAGCCATGTTCATTGAAATAGATGAAGGATTGTATAGCAAAACTTTATTTATATATTTCTCTTCCACATCCGGTTGTGAGATATTGCACATCATCATTTAGATTTGCATTTAGACATCAGGTTGCATTGGGTGTTCCCTCCTTCTAGTTGTTTCCAGGTTGCTAGGCGTTTCGTACAAGGCTAGGTATCCTTCATGTCCTGAAGGATTTTGGGGAAGTGTAGTTGGTTCATGGTTGGGTAGAAAAGCACTTGGGCCATGTTTCTGTCTCTTGGCTTGCAGATGACCCTGTGGGTTAGTGGTGGCTGGAGATAGTGATTCAATTCTTATTCATTACTTGTACTAGATTATTGTACCTTATTAATTATGATGAATTATGGCATGAGAGCCTAAGATGTATATTGTATATTCTTTTATAGTGCTAACACTTGGTTATGTCATGTGGATTTGTAAGATATAATGTCATTATTGTTGATTTATAAAAGATTTACCCTTTTTACTTGAGAAATGACGTAATTAAGTGGATTATATACTTTAGTATTTTTTTATGGAATGTGCACTTTACAGAAATGGAAGGCTCAGCCTATGAAGAATGAGAACGCATCATATAGTCCAAGGCATAACCAAGTATAAAAGAAGCCTCAGCTAGAAAGAATTGAACACATCAAACAATAAAAGCTCAACCATTTCAATCTAAAAGCATATCCACTTTAGATCATGGCGCAAGCCATGGAGTATGTGGCACAGTATAAAAGCATATCCACTTCGAATGATGTCGCATCCTATAAACAAAGACACTATCATTCAAAGGAGTCAGCAACAAGGTTTAAATGAAGGCTCAGCTTCAAGTCAAGGCACAATAGCCATTAGATTGAAAGAAGATCTGAAGAACGACGTGCTCTAGGAAAAGAAACAGAAATGTTAGTTTGAGAAGGAGCACAAATGTGCCACATGGCCTGAGAGGAAAAAGAGTTAAATGAATGGCACATTTCATAAACTCACCTGTAAAGATTTTAAATCTTTATTTTAATCTTAAATATTTTTGTAAAGATTATAAAATGAGTTAGATATTAAGTGAGTCATATTAAAAGGAGGTCGGGCCCTCAACTAAGTAAACTTAAAGCATTGCTTATTAATGAAACACATGCAATTTGTAAACTCACGGGAGTAAAAGTAAAGTTTCACTAAAAAAAATCTATAAGAAACATGCAACTACAAAAATTTATTAGCGTAAGCTTTTTATTTTCTCACACCATCAAAGGGAGAAAAGATATAGGGAACCTCAATGGTAAAGGCATGCAACAGTAAGAGTATTTTTGCATGAAATGAAAGGAAGAAAAGGCAGAGTTATCTAGGAGAGGTTAACATGCAACAACAAATAGAGGTAGATTTGAGGGGATTTATTTTCCATTATTGTCTCAATTTTTATTTACAGCAGGAAGAAATATTATTATTATTACAACAACAGAGGAATAATCAAAGAGATAGAGAAGAGGATTCATGAGAAGAAGAAGGTTTCTTGCAGGCCTTTTTGGCGAGTTTTCTCCAAATCAAATGAATCTGATGCACTGTGCCTTCAATGCCTTTCATGTCTTCGTTTTAATTCACCCATGAAGGGAAAATGGTATTTATGTGCAATTGTTTTCTATTAGAATGTTTCTTGCTTTCTTATCTTAGATATGTGGCCTTCATTTGTAAATATGAGACTATCAAATCTAATGCAACTAAATGATTATGTGATTGCCACTTTTCATTCATCATATTTGTGTTTATCTTGTCTCTTGTTTTCGAATAATATGCACAATGAATCTTTTGAAAATTAGAAAGTTCGTGATTGGTGCGTTGCCATGTTAGTTAGTTTCCATTTTCAAGTTTCTCCTTCTTCTCTTTTATCTAAAAATCTAAAAATGGTTTAATCAAAAATCCTATGAAGAGCTGGCTTCTAAAACCCCAGAGGTCATCTCGCAAGTTGTGTCCCACATTTGCAAGGTTTCCCATGTTGGTGCAGGTTTGCATGTGGGTGCAACATTTAAGTGCAAACTTCATTATCAACAATTTTTGGCACGCCCGATGGGACTCAAATCAAAGACTTTGGTTTATGTTTCATTGATATTTGTTCTACATTTCGTGATTTTGGTGGAAAATCACAAAAATACTTGCTCACAGGAGCATGAATCTTCCATCTGGTGACTCTGTTGGTGATCTTATCTCAGATCTTCACTATTATAGATCATGGCAACCCATAATATTTATGTGCATCTCAATATTCCAGCAAGAAACTTACCATCTGTGACTTGGGATTCAAGTGGTCCTCTACAGTGGGAACAAGGTCAAGTTCCTAAAGAAGCATTGAAATCATTACCCCATTTTTATGGAGATGGCTCTGTTCCTCCTGTTGATCATATTCAAGATATTTTAAATTTGTACACTATTCACCATGTCACAGCTGAAATTGTAGCTCTTCTGTTACTTGCATTTTCTCTTAGAGGGAAAGCACGAGAAAAGTACAAAAATTTGCAACCTGGTTCAATCACATGATGGGATCAACTTGGGGAGCTCATTTACAATCAATTCTGAGAGAAGGTGGATATTAGTTCCCTCATTCAAAATCTTGTCATGATCAATAGGTATCCTACATAATGCATTCATGATTTGAATGCAAGTTTTGATAAGTTATGGAAAATTTTTTAGTAGATGCGAAACCTCTAGGTTTTGCATTCCTATATTATTTGAAGGCTTTACATCCTGAGATTTGAGTTATGATACAAGTTTTAGAAGGTGAAACTTTGCCTCAATTAGGTATGATCTTGCCATTAAGGCTAAAATGAACCTCATAGAAGTTGGTAAATTGTCTCCTTTGCCTTCAAAACATTTGATTCCTCATGCAAGTATCTCATCCCAAGCTCTCACATATAGCCAAATGTAGATTTGTCCTAATCCACCCACCCTCCTTGCTGATTTGATAAATCATAAGGAGATGATTGAATTGAAAAAGCTTGCAAAATCCTTCTCTCATGAGCTCAATGAGCTAAGAGATCAGGGAATGTGTCTAGCTAATCCATATTTTATGCCTCAAAGTTCTCATGAACAACTATATGAATGTAATCAGTTTGTAGAAGAGGTCCTTCCTCATGCACAAAAGATACCCAATTATTTTGAAAATTGTGTTTTTCAAGCTTCTGTGGTTTCAAAGCCAAAATTTCAACCTATGGAAGCAATGGATCAAGTTTTTTGTCACTTTGATATCCAAGGAGAATGTAATCAAGATTCTAGTACCAATGATCAAAGTGCAAGTAAAAGAGTTGTTCCTATTTATCCAGTGTTTACACTTGATTCTGAGCATCATGCACATATGGCAAATTTTGATTCAGAGATATAGTCAAGTGAAGAAGAGGATGAGGATGATGATGATGGCTTGATTCCTTTTGAAGATGAAAAGTACTTGCAAAAGAGTTTTGAAGCTGAAAAGTACTGGGAAAAGAATGATACAAAATCTCTACCTCATCTTGAAGAAGTTGTGAAGGAAATTTTCACAGACTCTACAAAAAATGAGTGCATTTATTTATGTAATGAGTTTTCACATGTTGCAAGGGATAGTGTTGAGAGGATTAAACATGATGAACAACAAATCAAGGATTTATTCTTCCAGGTTATCCAACAGGGATATTGGCTTCTTGATGAAGGAGATTCCACCATTGAGCAAGTACATGGCCTTTTCGCAAAGCCAATTTCTGATGATCATGTGAAAAAAATATGAGTGAGGTATGTACAAGTTTTGAAGAAGAGTTAGATCTACTTTCTATTTTTGAGGATAGGTATTCTCTCCTTCTTGAGGAGGATCCTCCAATGTATTTGTAGCCCCCTTGTCATGATCCATCAAGAGATATTTGTAGTAGTGAAGAGTTGCATATGGAATACAATCACACTCCATTCTTCATTCAAGAATAAATTCTGATTAGATTTAGAACAATTATAGGCATCTCAAGACCACCTTTAAAACTAATCTCGGTGCCATCTTGGATCTCGGTCATGCAAAGGAACATGCCAAAGAAGTCACTAATGAGGTCAAGTTAACAAATGCCTCTGCATGCAAACAAAAATGTGAGCTTCAATGCTTGGTACTCCCTTCCCACCCTCCACTAAATGAAGAGCAGTATGCAGATCAACATGAATGGTATTTCAATGCCAAAGGAGAGTCTCCAGAATGTAGGAAAGCCAAGAGGTACAAGTTTCTGCTATATTTCTTCATGCATTTTGTTTGATCTATTTTTAGTTCAACATGGATCACATGGGGTAGAATTATCAAATATGGAAGTTATTTTTCTATTCCCGTGAATGGGTACGTTCCTGTCAGTTTCACTTGTATGTAGTTTAGTTTTAGTATTTCATAATAAGTTGCAGCTACAACATTAGATTTTAGTTTTCTGTTTAATTTCAATAATGCATGGTGGTAGTAGAGGTTTGCAAATGTAGTCATCAGTTGCTGGATAAGTTGTGTAATGGGTCTGGTTGCATGCAATTTTTTAGTTTCAGTCTTAGTGGTATCATTTATTGTGTGCAAGTTTTGGTTGTAAAGGTTATAGATTTAGTGGCAGTCTTCATAAATATGCTCAATTTGTTTGTGTTTAGTGTATTTTTTGACTCCAATGCCCAATGGGATCAAGGCATTTCTTCTAGAATTCTGCGTGTGTAGGCACACTCTCCCAACCAGTCAGCAAGAATGTTGTGCATTTCTTGCACACCATTTCAAAACTTTTCAAATAATATAGTGCGTATTCTTTTCCTTCTTCAATCATAAAATTTTGGGTCTAACTTAGGCATTCATGTGAGATTCATCATAAAGCCATATGCATATAGAAATAGTGATGTTGAGCATTACAAGTAAAAAGCGCTCAACCAATGCTATGAGAGAAAGCCATAGCCTCAAGAAACATAGCACAACTATATAGAATGAGGCATCACCATTAGAACGTGATGCGTGACCTATACAAAGTAAGGTGCAACCAAGGCCAAACAGAGGCACAACCTTTTCAAAGTCTCTAACGTGGCCATGAAGAAGCTACTCTCAAGGGCATAAGGTGTGGTCTTTTAAAATCAATGAGTAGCCTATTTAAACATAGGTGCAAGTAATATGATGTGTGACCTATTCAAAGTGATGCACATGTGAAAATGAAGGCACAATATTTTGAGATAAAGCCTTAGCCTACATAAAGAAAGGGAATTAAAATGGTGCAAGGCCTGTTTCAATCAAAGGTGCAACCCACTAATCATAATGGCACACCACCTCTAAGAAACAAAAACACTGCCATGGTATATAAAGTATACCCAGTCAGAAAAGAGGTGCATATTAATATGAATGCACAACCTTACACCACAAAGCAACAACCCATATATCATGGCTCAACCTATGAGATAAAGCACCATCTTCATTCATAGCGCAAGCTTTTGAAATCAAAGCCTAGTTTATTCAAATGAAGCACAACCATATAATCAGAGATGCAACCATAGAGATGAAGTGCAACCTTTATATAAGCATGGTGGAACATAAAGATGGCCAACCAAAGACTATGGCGTAGGTTTAAATGAAGGCTCATCCTATGAGATATAGCACCACCTACATTCATAGAATAGGCTTTTGAAATCAAAGCATAATTTATTCAAATGAAGCACAACCATTATTAATAATGGCCAAAAATGGAAGGCTTGACCTATGAAGAATGATCACACATCATATAGTCCAAGGCATAACCAATTATAAAAGAAACCACAACGAGAAAGAATGGAATGCTGCAAACAATAGAGGCTCAACCATTTCAGTCTACAAGCATATCCACTTTAGATCATGGTGCAAGCCATGGAGTATGTGGTACAGTCTAAAAGCATATCCACTTTAAATAATAGTGCATCTAATAAACAAAGAATCTTCCATTCAAAGGAGTCAACAATAAGGTTGAAATGAAGGCTTGACTCCGAGTCAAGGCACAGTAGTCATCAGATTGAAAGAAGTTCTGATGAACGGAGCACTCTAGGAAATGAATTAGAAATGTTAGTTTGAGGAGCGCTAATGCACCATGTGACCTAAGAGGAAAAAGAGTTAAATGAATGGCGCGTTTCATAAACTCACCCATAAAGATTTTAAATCTTTATTTTAATCTTTTATTCTTGTAAATATTATAAAGTGAGTCAGATATTAAGTGAGTCATATTAAAAGGAGGTGGGGCCCTCAGCTAAGTAAAGTTAAAGCTTTGTTTAATAATGAAACACATGCAATTTGTAAACTCATGGGGAGTAAAAGTAAAGTTTCACTAAAAGAAACTTTATAAGAAACATGCAGCTACAAAAATATAAAGCATAATATTTTTATTTTCTCAAGCTGTAAAAGGGAGAAAAGATACAGGGAACCTCAGTGGTAAAGGCATACAATAGTAAGAGTATTTTTACATGAAATTAAAGGTAGAAAAGATAGAGTTATCTGGGAGAGGTTAACATGCAATAGCAAATAGAGGTAGATTTGAGGGCATTTGTTTTCCTTTATTATTTAAGTTTTTATTTACAGCAAGAAGAGAGATTATTATTGTTACAATACCAGAGGAATAATCAAAGAGATAGAGAAGAGGATTCATGAATAGAAGAAGATTTCTTCTAGGCATTTTTGGTGAGTTTTCTCTGAATCAAACGAATCTGATGCACTACGCCTTTAAGGCCTTTCATGACTTTGTTTTAATTCACCCATGAAGGGGAAATGATCTTTCTATGCCATTGTTTTCTATTAGAATGTTTCTTGCTTTCTTATCTCAGATATGGTGCCTTCATTTGTGAACCTGCGACTATCGAACCTAATGCAACCAAATGACTATGTGATTTCCACTTTTCATTCATCATATTTGTGTTTATCTTGTCTCTTGTTTTTGAATCCTGTGTGCAATGAATCTTTTGCAAATTGGAAAGTTTAGGATTGACACGTTGCCATGTTAGTTTCCATTTTCAAGTTTCTCCTTCTTCTCTTTTCTCTAAAAATATGAAAACGATTTAATAAAAAATCCTACGAAGAGCCAACTTCTAAAACTCTGAAGGTCATCTCGCAAGTTGTGTCCCCTATTTGTAAGGTTTCCCATGTTGGTGTAGGTTTGCATATGGGTGCAACATTCAGGTGCAAACTTCATTATCAATAGGTGCATCTTTGTAGAATTAGTTAGTTGGTAGTCTTTTATATTTGACACACTCCCTGATATTACCTTTGTTGTTGGGCTTGTCTCCCATTTTTCACATGACCCTCATGAGAGTCATTGGAAGGAAACCAAGCACATTCTAAGGTATATTCAGTGCACCGCACATTTTGGTATTTAATACACACCAGGAGCTTCACAGATAGTAGGCTTCACTAACTCAGATTGGGTAGGTGATGTCGAGTCATGGAAGTCAACCTTTGGGTTTGTTATTTGCCTTGGTTCAACACCAGTTGCTTAGTCTTGCAAGAAGAAAACCACTATTGCATTATCATCCACTGAGGCTGAGTATCAAGGTGCAGTTCTTGCTAGCCAAGAGGTACTATGGCTTTGACAACTTTTGATAGAGTTTGTTCTACCACTAGATCTTCCTACTATTCTTTGGTGTGATAACTAAAGTGCCATTCACATTTCACACAACCCAGTTGAGTATTAGAGGACAAAACATAGCAAGATTCACATGCACTTCATTCGACATCTTATCCAGGATGGTGTTCTTTCCTCTGAGTATTTATCTACTCAGGAAGAAGATATTGACATCTTTACTAAACCTTTAGCATAACCTCACTATCTTGAATTGCGACATATTCTTGGGCTGAAGGAAGTTGTTCTTTGTATTTAAATCTCTTTTTTAGAGAGGGGTTTTTTCCACAGGGTTAAATTCTCCTTTACTCCATTTGTGAGAGACTTTCATTTTGTACATGAGTACCTCATCAGGCCATGTTACCAAGACTCATTTTTTCAGTAATTTTCTCCCTAAGTATCACTTAAGGGGGGTTGTTAGTGTGAAAAGTATCTTTATTCATATAGTTTACTTCTATCTACTTCCTAGCCTAGTATACCTATTCACACTAGCTTAAGTTCACTTAGTGGTTTAGTTGTCTCACCTCATAGACATATGAGACATGCTCTCACACTTGTCCCAAGTGTTCTACATGTGTCACACATCATGGAGGGTTAGTTAGTGTTTAACTTTCACCTCACTTTATCCTTGTCCTACATATACAAGGAGTTCATTGTACATTCATATACATTTTATTATAGTTTTAGCTCTTTCTTTGTGTGCACATTCATCTTGTGGAATTTTAGGTTATTGGATTCATTTCATTTCTGCTCCAATAAGCCATGTTTTGGTACCAATTATAATGAAATTACTTGCACAAGAGGATAATATGATAGGAAATAAGATATAAATATGTGATACTACTTGATAATAACAAGCCACAGATATTTTATCTTCTACCATTGTTTCACTCTACTACAGTTTGCCACCTTTTCTGCTGCTACTTGAAAAGTTTGGTCATGGGGGAGACAGGGTTAGAATGGAGCCCAACTCTTGGGTGCTGCCACAATAATGGGTTACACTTTCTGGGACATCCTGATTTTTGCTTAAATCACCTATTTTTAGAAAATATAATGATTTAAGTCTTGAAAATTTCTATTTAAAGGATTTTAATTGAAGAGGGTTTGATCAAACCCCCTTAGATTCAAACCCCCTAGGATAGAACCCCTCTAGTTTTAAACCATACCTATAATGGAGTCTCCTCTACACCTATCAAAATGCTGATAAAAAACAACTTTTGATTTACCTTTTGGGAGATCAAATGAATTCATTTAAAATTTATGTTTTGTAAATATGTAGTCCTTATTATAAGCTTCCCAAAAAGTATAATTTTAAATATATTTAATTTGATTATTACTTATGAATGTAGGTTTTTCACCGAACATCAAGTTCTCTGTTCTACACAGATGGAAAATTAGTAAATTAGTGAAAAAAAATTATGAAAAATATCTATACCCTAGGTATTGATGTCCTTGTTTCAACAAAAAAAAATTGAATTTCGATACATACATAAAATGTTATGTTTTACGGAATACACCTATGTCTAAATTATAATTGGTTTGACTTCAAAACTTAATTAAAAAAATATAATCAACAAAACATTATGAAACCAAATGAATGCCCTATATATCGGTGTTACCAATCCAAATTCAAAAGAATTAGAATTTTATCCTTTGTAGAAAAAAAGTTATGTGCTACAGAATACACATCACTTTAAAAAAATGTTGTTTACTATTAAAAACTAGTTATCAAAGGAGATGCAAATTTTTTTACAATTTAACTCCAATTTTTTTTAAAAAAAATATATTTTGAATCTACAAACATAATCTCACAAATCACTAGTTCACATCATCTTCAAATTCCAAACGGTTTAGCAGCTATAGGCGTCAATAAGTGAAGATTTACTTCAAAATGTTGATTTCCATGTCAAGTTTGGCCAAAAAGTGTAACCCATTATTGTAGGATGACCCTCTTGTGATGAGTTTAGGGCTAATGAAATGCTATGGAGTATATTGTATGAGGGAGATTCACCCCATTTTTAGAATGTCTAAATGGGTTTGATCAAGCCTTTCTATCGAGTTTGTGATGTCATGGGATAAGCGAATGGTTTAGGTGGGTGGTGTTTAGTTTGAAGTGAGTGAGGAGATCATAGATCAAGATACTGGTATGTCATGCAAGGGTAAGAAATTGAAGAAACATAGTAAAGTCTAGGAAAATGACAGTATGGCACTATTCTTCAAGAAGGGTGAAACCCCGATGAGGCTGTAGGGGGTTTTGAAAGTGACAAGTTGGTGCCACCATGGGACAAGGTATATTTCATGTTGATGAAATATGTAACTCTGGAAGGTTGATATAAATGTTTTTACCATTATCACTTTGCTCTCCTGAATCATTTCACACATAAGGTGATTATCAGCTTCCCTTTTTATCTTTTGTTGTCTTTGGAGTCCTTTATCAAAGTTGCAAAAGATGCTTATGCAAAAATCCCCAATGTCATAGTTGTTCACCCGCATCAAGGTTTAATCCTCTGCCTTTATCAATTTCATTTGGCCCTCTACCCTCCTAAACCAATTAAATCCTACCTTTTTGAGGACTCTCATGTGAAGGGGTTGGTGGATAAAGGTCCTCACTCACCTACTAAGGAAGGGTCTTCTTCTAAAACTCTTGTTGATATGGATGCACCCTCAGTTAAAATATCCCCTATTGTTGGTAGGTCCCTCTGGGTAAGGCCCATGTTGCTGTTGGGTCCCCCTTGGGTGAAAAGTTCCCTGCTATTGGATCCCCCTTGCCCTAACCTAATCAGAAAACAATCCTCTTGTGAAAGTTTCTCCACTTGAGAATGTCACTAAAGGCCATTCTGAGGAACTTGTTGTTAAACCCTCCCCTCCCTCCATTATTGGTTCCTTTTCTTGTACCACTGGCTCTTCTTCCTAGAAGGAGGCAGCTATGGGGCTCTGTAATATGAAGAATAGCTTGACCCCTTCATAGGATAAGAAGAAGTCATTGGTGAAGTGTAGCCTAGCGGACCCCATGAGGAAGACCAAGGCTAAGAAGCCTAAGGGTGAACCGGTTCTGAATAAGGAAGAGGATTGTAAGAGTGTGGGGGCTGCAAGGTTTACCCCTAAGGGGAAACCTAAGAATGATAGGGTGGTTTCTTTTGATGTCATGGATGTGGAGGAGGATAAGGAGAATGACACTATTAAACTCACTAGTGGTAAGTTGGCAAAGTCAAGTGATTTAACTGTTAGGAAGCCGCACATTAGACACTCCAATAGACTTATAGGTGTTCAAACCCCTAAAGTCAAAGTTGTGGAGGATTCCAGCGATTCTTATCAGGAAGATGAGGTAGAAATTCAGAAGGTGAAGCTCACCCTAAAGGGGGAGGATTCTCAATATGGAGCTAGTTTGTTTGAGGAACTGAATACCTCATTCTATGACTCAGATGATGCGGAGACTGAGATGGAACATGAGGAGGTCAAACTAGTGAAGGTGAATGCTCCTGTGTAGGAGTGTACGAAATGTGATTAGGTCACTCGAGAGATTATTGATATGAGGTCGAGGGTGGAGTCAATGGAAGGGAAGCTGAAGGTGATGGCTTCCTTTAGCTCGAAGGTGATGCATAGGTTAGCTACTACACTGGTGGTGTTACATGACTTTAAAATTTAAAGACACAACCTAGATGCTAATACTTTTGTTAACTATGAGGAAATGTATGGATTCCTCAAAGATGACTAGAGCTAGTTGTTTTCTTAGCTTTTCTTTCTGCTTTGGTTCTTGTTTCTAGTTATGGTATATGTTTATTACTCTGGAGTATAATATGTGATACTATTGTTAGTGTGATGCTTCTCTATTGTTGGTGGCCTGTCTGGTCTATTTTTCTTTCCGTTGTTGTTTTTTGTTTAAGGGACCTACACCCTTGTTTGCAGCTTACCACAATAAAAAACAAGCCACTTCGAGGGAGCAATCCTCCACAAGTTTCCAATAAGAATAGGATTCACAATATAATGATTAACTACTGCTCACTAGCTCTTATATATAGGCATCATTAGATTATTCTAGTGTCCTAATCCCAATGAGAACAACCTAGAATACAATAATTATACTTATGGACTCATAAATGAATCAATTAAGAATTATGCTAGCTAGCCACACATATCCCAATACAATCAATGGGTTAAGGGCATGGCAACAAATACTTATCAGCTACCTATATAATATATTTAGATTACATTATACAAGAATTTACCACACAAAATAAATTTTCTTTTAAAACCATCATAGCATAGTGTTTGAGAAATGAAACTGTATAGTATGGTTCAAGTTAGGCAAGTACTTACATATCATTTGCAAATCTTAAGTAAAAGAATCATGACATATATACCAATGATTAGTACCTTTTGATAATACATAAATCATACTAATTATCAATTCAATGAAGGAGAGAGAGCATCATGGGAGTACTTTACCACCAACCATAGAGTTATACAACTCTTTGATATGCCATCTCAAAAGGTGGGATCCTACCCTTCACAAATGGGGTCACAAGAACACACCACATGGGAAGAGTTTAGAAGATGTGTAGATGACCACAACGACTCTACCACAAAATAATAATATTTTCACTCATAATCACTTGTATAAGGAATTTCAAAATCATAAGCATGTCTTGACTCGTCTTATAGGAAGATGAATAAGAATATCAATACTCTTTCATATATATATTAATGGTGCCCACATTGCCTCATTGTGCTAATAGGACTACCAACTACTATTGCCTCATAAGAAATCACATGGTGCCAACAATTTTCATAATATTTCCTTTCCAATAACTCTTGGATTTTAATTTACACCTCTTTTAGGGTGTGGTCTAATTTATGTACAATGGTGAAGGCCCCATAAGCACTACCATCCATTTCAACTAAACAACAGTCTAAACGAGATGAGAAAATAATTTGACAATCACTTTCCCTCTACATGTAATTATTTGACCAATCTAAATAAATTAGTAGATTCCCCATAAACCCCTCTATTTTATTCATTTGCTTGAAAAATGTACTTAAAAAAAAAAGTGATTTTCAAAAGATGTCATTCATAAAAAATACACATATTTCCAACCAATGAAACTAAACACATTAAAATAATACAAAGTAATTAAAGAACTTCTAATATGAATCAAATTCTAAAATCAATATAATAGTTAGTGTGCCATCCTTTCTAGGATGCACCTTGGACAAGAAAGAAATTGATAGCCACCCACTAAAATACCAAAATGACCAAGTTGAGTTGATTCAAATCTTTCTTTTTGCCTCTCACAATCCAAACAAAGATTTTATTCTTTTATAATAGTCCTAGATGGTTCACACAACCTTTTTTTAATTTTTAGTTTGTATCTTATGAATTATGATATCTTATATACAGTGAATAGAAGCGATAAAAATGTATCGACATTGATAATTATTAAAATAGAACAACTATATTGTTGTGTTCATACTCGGTATTCTTCTATGATCTAGGGTCAAAGTTCAACATAAAATTTTACATTCATTTCTTACATTCAAATATAGAACAATTGATTACAAAATCAACATTCGCTCTATAAACATGAAATATTCGATATGTATATAACAACCGAATGCATGGTCAACACACTACATATACATATAGAAAGTAACTTATTATATACAATCAAATATGTAGTTAATAATTCCCCAACATATATGTATAGTATTACATAAATATACCAGTCAAATGCACAATTAACATTTGCAATGTATACTATCTAATATCATATATGTATTTGTATGTATACATGCACATCGTAAGTTTCTAGATTTGATATAGAAGGGGAAGTGGTCTATAGTTTGGACAAGACTCAAAAGAAAAATATTTTCAATAGTGCTCAAAGGAAAGCACGGGAGCTATGAGAATATCAATGGTTTAAAACGACCACTTTTATACAAGCAAACAAAATAGCCAATAGTACATTGTGACATTAATACTTATTACTAGTCTATGGGCCTTATGTAGGCAAGTTTATAATGTATTAGGGTTTCGTATAGAATTCGATCAAGCTAGCAAGCTCTCTAGCACTAACCCAAGCCATTTTAAGTCACTTATCTTTTGCCATATTCTAGGGTTTGTAATAATTTATAATGTAAATGTTTGACAATCTATGAAAATAATACACCTAGAATTCTATATAAGCTAAACAAAGTTCTTAACTCGTGTCAATACATGGCCTCTTAACAATTTTTATATTCAAAATTAAACAAGTGATAGATATTAATACGTAAATGAAGACTAAAATGTCCGTTCTTGTTAACTCTAAGACACACAACCAAATTTGATAAGTGAAACCTCTGCAATTAAACATCAGTATCTCCTCCGTGTCCAAAACTTGGCACCCCAAATATCAACCAATCTTTCATAAAACTAGGTGCCCAAATTTAGTTGATAAGATCAATAATGAGTCCATCATTCCACTCGCACAACACTCACTAGAACTCATAGTTCAAACCACTTAGCATGCGACCATGCTCATGAATAACTAAGCTTAATTGCCAACCAAAATTATTTAGTAAGCCAAAAACTTAGGGTTTTATCCAAGCTAACCCTAGATTCTAGTGGTTGTGAATCCGTTAAAGGAAAAGTGCTTCACAATAAATGAGTAGGAATGGCTAGTTGGCCAATCCTTAAAGATACCTTAAGGAAGAAGATGGAGGATGAATTGAATAGTGCTTCATATTTTGACAAAACTTATTCGGATAAATGCATGGAGACAAAAGCTAATTTCAGGTTAATTGAAAATATGTTCAGTTGCTGAAAGCCTAGATAGATTTTGCTCATAAAAGTTTTGAAGAATGTAAATTCTAGTTAGAATGACTAGATGGACATGATGAAGACTAGATAGATAAGTGTTTGGAAGATCTTGAAAGATACAAACAAAGGAAAAGTTCCAAAGGCACTTCTATTTGGGAGTTTCAAATCGAAGGATTTAGTTTTGGTTGGACTAATATTTGATTCAATTTATTCTTTCCAAGTGTTGTAAAAGGGTCCCACTAAAAGTATAAAGTGGTTCCCAATTTTGAATGAGCATGTATTTTGCATGTACCTGTTAGCATGCTTGCATGATCTTAGTCTAAAATTAGAAAATCATTCTTCTAATTTTCTAATCCACATGTGTGTGAAGTAGAAGGTGGAATATTGTATGGGTATTTTGATATAGTCAACTCTAGTTATAAAAATAGCTATAGATAAGTTCCTTGACTTTATAAAAGGATAACATCTATCATGTAAAAGGATCCCAAATGAAGTGAAGATTATTGCATCTTAGTTAGAATTGCATAATTTAGATTTGGCTTTTTTTATCATTCAGTAGTCAGAAGGAGACAATTTGAAGGAAAGAACCAGGTTCAAGTGTAGCACCTTTTTTAGATTGTAGCTATTGTTTCAAATTCAATAAAATGGTTTTGATTTCCTTAAATTTATCTGCTCATGCATGGTGTAGTTCCTAAACTCTTTCTTGATTCATTGATTACTTGGTGAAATATTGTGTATCACTGATAAATCTTATGTAAGAGAGTTGTAGATTTAATATAGTAACTTGCGTACAGTGGTTTAATGCATTTATTTATGCCCCTCATTGAAATTTCCTTAGAATCTTGCACTAGTGATGTGAAGGATAGAGTTAATAACTGATCTTAGCATTACAATTAATCAAATTTCTTAGGTTCTCATTAGTTAAAGATTGATTTGAAAGCACTCATCATATTCCTTGCATAACCTTTAAATCTTTTGTTCTTTTTTAAAACAAATTAGTAGAGTAGAATTAGATACAATATACATTGATTTAGTTAAACATGCCCCTTGAATAAATAGACCATATTGACCACTTAGTTTGCACAACATGATTGTGACCCAACTCCCATAACCTTAGAGGTAATTGATTTAAAGATCAATTGTCTTTTTAGTAGAGGTAAGGTGATCTTCACTCTACCTGTGTTGCATGTGTCAATCTAGCCATCAACATAACAAATGAGCCAAAACCACCCAAAATGTGGTGCGTAAATACCTCATCAAAATCCAATGCCCAAATTCCAAGATGAGTCCATAAGATACAAATACCATATTCCTTACACCTATCATAAGCTCATCATAATCCTGTCATAACATGCATCATAAGTTGGTCAACAAGTGTAACTAGGAGCTCTCTTAAAACTCTCTTATGCATCATTGATGCTCTTATATTTTCAATGTGGGAAGCCCAACTTTTGGAGGCTAAAACCTTTGATCTAAGAATTTGATTAAGCCTATTTTTTTTTTTAAAATTGAAGATCTCGAAGAGATCAATGCCGTTGTAAATAGCTTGCTCTGGTTAATGTCCATTTTGACATTTTTGGGGGGGCAAAATCAACCTCTTGGTCCCTTAAAATTGCATTTTTGTGTTCTATAGCCTAAGCTTACATTTTCTTCATTCTTAACATTAGGATTCAAGGTTGAGACACCTTTCCTTAAAAAAATTAAATAGAAAATGCTACAAATAATTAGTTTATATTATCTTTATATTTATGATAGTTTGTTCATTATAATTGATATGATATGTGATGAATGTTGAAAACGATTGATTTCGTGACCACAAAATGTAAAAAAGTGGAACACACTATTGTGTTATCATCCACTTCCTTATGAGCCCCAAATGTAGGAGTAGGAGCATGAAAATATGATGGCTCGACATGAAAAGTAGGTCATGTAGATGCATATACCATATGTGTAGTAAGAGTATATAAAAAGGTGCCATGAATTTAGAGGGAATAACACCACAAGGAGTAACAATGTGACAAGGGAAAAAAATAGATACAATATCATCTTATAAATCATCATCTCTAGTATCATCCAATATATGAGGGGTATCATGAGATAAGGGAAATGTACTTAAACATAATACATCACTAGGATCAAGTACATCCCTAGCACTATCCATGGGAAAATTATAGGTAACATGAGTGTCATGGATAAATGAAGTGGGTGTGTCTAAAAGAGAAGGAAATGCAATAACAAGATCTATGGGGGATTCAAAGTTCACTCATGCATGATAAAACTATAAATTATCCATAGATAAAATAACACCATCCATGTGATAGAAATATATAAAAGGTCGACAATTGAAGGATCAAATGTGATAAATTGATTAATCATGTGTCAAAATTACTAAGAGCATCAACTATAGAGGCTAGATGTAGTGGAATAAGAGAATCCACGTTGAAAGATGTATCGATGATACACAAACCTTAAGGGATGGTGGTAGGGAATAAAGAAATAAAATCCCTAAAGGTTAAAAGGTATGATATAAAAATGACCTAAGGGCTGATATAAATTAAAAAATTAGTCAATAATTAGATCTAAAACAAGTGTAAAATGCAAATCTTGAAGGCACAACAAGAGAGATAAGATCAAGAAAGGTAACTAAACCCTTAAAAGAAGTAGAGCAATGAATGAAGACATAAGGACAAAATAAAACCCTAGAAAGTTCTAATATGAAAGACAAGTAATAAATAAATTAGATCTAAAATTGTAATGAAGGGGAAGAAATCCTAAGATGAAATTTTGGGTCATGTAATAAATTTTAAGTTCATAAAAATAATAAATAAAATAAATGCTTGACATAAATTATCTAGTCTAATTAAATAAATTCCATCAATTTAGGAAACAACTAACCTAGGTAATAGAGTTGGGACAAATAATATAATTGAAATAAATGTGATAATTAATTAGGAGGATAGGTCTACATAGCTCTAAGATTGATTATGGGTAAATGATGCTAATGATATTCTATAATGATTCACCATTTTTAAAAGATTAATACATTTGTTTGATGAATATCTTAGTTTTTGAACTAGCACAAAATCCATGTGGATCAACACTATTCCTTGCATGATCTATCTCTACTACCACAAATCTAATCTAATGTGTGGACTTGATTTGGGATGTGTGGGATTGATATTTAACAAAAGATGTTCTTCTAGAATATGCTTGCCTCTTCTTGATAGATATCTAAGAAGTTAAGCTAGTATTTATATATACTAGTGATGAGATTGCTGACTTGATAGGTGAACAAGTTCTCCTAGGTCAAATCCCTTGGAAGGATAAATTAATAGTGATGAAAGAGATTGTAGACAACATTTGTATACATGCAAATGACCTATATGATGATGCATATTTGATTCCTTTAATGCCCTTAGAACTAAAAGTAGATTCTTTAATCTAATTCCATCCTATCATTTCCCTATATGTTTAAATGCACAATGAATTTGTCTTTAGGTACAATGAAACACTGACATGTGTGAAATGTGTGCTAGGTTAGCTCACATTGACTAGTAGAAGGGCATAGGAAAGTTGGAATTTGAATTTGAAAACTTGGATTTTGAGGGTCATCTCTAGGCTCCTTGAGGTTGATCTAGATCAATCATGTACCCCACAAAAATGATATGATGGGATAAAGTGGTAATATGAAGGCAATGAATGAATTTATGGAAATTAGTGTAAATGAGGTAAAATGGTGATAATTAGGGGCCGAATTGTGAACCAAATATAGCACAAAAGTATGCCCCTTATTGATTTATTATTACATTAAGGCATTCCCATCAAGGCGGGCTTAAAGATAAATGGTAAAATTAGCATGATAATGTTAGTGTAAAGTTGAAAATTATATACTTTGGAATTTATATTAATGTATTGCACTCATTTTAGTGTCCATTCCCTTAGCTTGTTTTAGGTTGCATTTAACCCATTCCTCAATCTTTTTACATTCAAAAAATTGTTAATTTATATCTTTTTCTAGTTTTGATCAAATCATATGTTTTTTAAAGCTTATATCTAAGTTTTTAACACTTTCTTAATTATGGAGACATGGTCACAAATGTGGTAGCATCCTTGACACTTAAATCAATTCATAGGAATGCTAAATCCCATGTTTGGGCCTTCTAATCGACAAAATCGAATTGAAATGTGGCTCTTTTAATTGTTTCTAGTAGACTATTCAAATTCTTTCTAATATCTCCCTTAGTTGTTTAACAAAGGAATGATTTTCTACTGATTAATATGATTGTTTTTCATTCAAATGTATGCCTCTCTCTACCTTGATACGTAAGAAACATTATAAAACACTCATGTGAAACTTCTTTGAATCTTTTTTGCTACACAACTCTCTTCTTGTAGCTTATCGTAACTTCTTGTAGTGAAATTTACTAAAGTTTATTTTGCATAGCTTTTACATCTTATATGATACTGCTGCCAATAAGATTTTTAGTTTTCCCCTTGCCATTAATTCTAAAAAATGTGAAACTTCTTTGAATCTTTTTTGCTATACAACTCTCTTCTTGTAGCTTATCGTAGCTTCTTATTGTTAGGGTTAGCCAGCAAAAGATATCAATTAAATGCAAATAAAGATTAAACGGAGGAATGAAAAATACACAGAAATAATAACAGCGAGAGACAATTTTAACGTGGTTCACCCAAACTCGAGCTACATCCACCAACAGAGAGTCCAATATTATTATCCAGTAAATTGAAAACCGATTACAACCAGCAATCCCTACAACTCAATACCGCTGCAAATGCTACAATACATCAACAGAAACCCTAACCCTTAGCCGCTTTTATCAAACATTTTGTCAGTTACAAAAATAAAGTTTTTTTTAATTTTGTCAGTTACTCTAACATTATTAAATAAAGTTTTTTTTAATAAAACTTTTATCAAACATTTTGACAAAATCAACAGAAACCCTAACCCTAACCCTAACTCCTGACACCTTTATAAAATAATAAAATGCTTTTAACTATACCAGTAGTTGTGACTTTAAAGTTACTAGTGTTGATCATAAGTACTTATAATTGAATGAAATGTATTCTTTAGATCTAAAAAGCAACAATCATGTGATGCCATATTAATGCACCAACAAAACATGATTTAATGCACAACTATCGGTCTACCTTTTTTTGGTCTTTTGGACACCTCAATAAAAAGCATGCTGATGTGACATCATATTTGATGATGTGGCCTTGAATCCTTAGCTATAAGTAGGAGCCTTGCCAAGTAAACTGCTGTAAAAATTTCGGAGTAATTTGGAATTGCCACATAATTTTAAGAGGCGTAAAGTTAGGACGCTCAACTACTGAATCGTCTCCCGTACCTAACAAATGAATGTAGAATTATCTTACCTTCTCTAGGTTTATGTTTCTCTAGAAAAATTTAGAAAATTATATTTCCTCTTATGATCACAATATAGACAATTTCATTTCAATTAACATCTCACCAATCCCCATTCGCCTTAAATACTTATGAGGTAGAGTAGTATTATGAAGAGCCCCTAGTTTTATATCGTACAATTATTATGCTGGTACGTAGGCCCACGAGGCGGCTAGAATGCGCTATTTTCACGGCGACATTTGCTCTCCGATCACTTTCATGGGTGTCCAGACAAAACTTATGCAATGTATGTACACTATATTTAAGTATCACATATTTTTAATGGTCAAACAGTCACTTTCTTATCTAGATAAAACCCATGCAATGTATATACATTCTACATAAAAATTACACTCACAGTCACTTTCTTATCTAGAAAAAACCCACGCAATGTATATACATTCTACATAAATATTGCACTCTTTTCATTAGTCAAAACAATCAATAATTTTTTTTCACCTACTCCACTGAATATCCACTGTTCATCATATGTATATATATATATATATATATATATATATAGAAGACTAGAATTCATAGCTCTCACACACAGTTTATGAGATGGCAAGCATGATGGAGCATTACGTTCAGAACCTCAGTCAAGTGCCTGGGGAGTTTCTTGTTCAAGCCAAACACAGGCCCTTGTTTGAAGATGGTGTGTTTGAGGAGCTGCCTTTAGTTGACATGAGCGAGCCTCCTCAGCAACAAAAGGAGAAAATTTCTGCTGCTTGTCAGGAATGGGGATTCTTCCAGGTGATATATATAATTCGGTTTAACCAAAGAATTTTAAGTTATAAATACTAAGTTTAACACCCATGTGTGATTGATTACAGGTGGTGAACCATGGTATTCCTCTAGATGTGGTGGAGAATGCAAGGAAAGCAGCAAGAGGATTCTTTGAGCTTCCAGTAGAAGAAAAATTGAAATGGGCTCGAGAGGAAGGGAAAACAGATCAGATTGCTGGTTATGGACGTACAGAGGGATTCAGAGGCCAGCACAGCGACTGGATGGATTCGCTCTATGCCTTCCTTGCTCCTGATTCCCTCAAAGCTTGCCATTTGTGGCCTTCAACGCCCACAGACTATAGGTTACACAAAAGCTCAAACCAAATTCATGATGTTTAAAGATTTTAGGTTTTCACAGTTCAAAACATGTATTTATATATTAATGTGTAGTATGTTTTATTTTGAAGCCTGAATCTCCTAAAAACCAGATTCACTGAAATTACAATTGTGACTTGCCAACACATGTTTGTATAAACAGCTCAAAGCTCTTCAGTTCCTTATCATATTGCTTTACTTTGCTATTCTGCTCTTTTGGTTTTAATTTGCAGACAAACAATAGAAGAGCTTGGAAAGGAATCTAACAAACTTATGACGCATTTGCTGAGTATAATATCCGAAGATTTGGGGATGCCCTCTGATGGTCTGGGCAAGGAATTTGCAGGCTACAATCTTTTCTACAGAACGAATTATTATCCTCCTTGCCCACATCCAGATAAAGTGCTGGGCACTCATGCACACACAGACCACGGTGCAATTACTATTCTTGTTCAAGATAATGTCTGTGATGGCTTACAAGTTGAGAAAAAAAGTGGGGGTTGGATCTCTGTTGCTCCTGTTCCTGGCGCTCTTGTTATCAATCTTGGCGAGTCCCTTGTGGTAAGTGTGACTTAATCATTTTCTTTGCTATGAGTTAGCTATAAGGTTTGTGAATTTGAAGGAAACTGATGATACAATACATTTGTGATGGTGCAGAAAATGTGTAGAGGTAAGTACAGAATTGCCCTGCACAGAGGCGTGGTGACAAACAAAACTACCGCCATGACCCTTGTTCTTCACTTGGATCCTCCGCTCAGTCTTTCATCTCATTAAACCTCCTCCCAACTATATCTCACAACATCTTGCAATAGAATACTCCACACCGTCTTGCAATAAAATACCGCTACATATATGTAAGGAGTTTACTGTTAACCCCTAAGATCTATATATTTTCTGCAGTCAGGTTTGAATGTAAATAATAATTAGTAGTTGAAAATTGTAATGGTTTAGTAGTAAGACCATTTGGTTTGTTCCAACATGGATTATCAGAGTTTAATACCCTGATGTATGTTTTATATGCAAGAGTTATATTATCGGTTTGTAACAACATATTACTTCAAGAGTTATATTATCGGTTTGTAACAACTTATTACTTCAAGATGCTTCCATGGCAGGTGAAAAAGGTCACAGGTAGTGGAAAAGATGACAATAAGAATGAACAAAGAAAATATTAACAACGAGCATGTACCAAACAGATAATTAATTTCATTATCATGATATAATTGGTTAAGTAACGGTGGCAAAAAAACAAAAACTTCTCTAATGCTAGAAAGTATTTATATCAGCTTGCTGTAATGCGAATCAACATAAAATGTTTTTTAAATGCTGTATAAATTTTGGCATAACAACATCATTCTTAATACGAGACTAATCTTAAGCTTGGTCTACCAATATTTTCCATTGCTCCGCTGATATATCTTAAAAGTGTAGGGAAAATAAATGTAATTGTTTGTAAACCTGGTTTTTTTTTTTTTTTTTTTCATTTCATTACATTTTAAGTATTATCTTATTCTTTATTCAATATAGATATGTTAGATTCATAGTCTTATTAATCATAGTTATGACAGCAACTCTATGTCACAAATTTTACATACCTGCACTAAATATGGTAAACTCTCAAGTCGGGGTCATCCCTAGACCGAAATCTAAACCTTGAGGGCTCATTGGTAATGGCATTGCTTACATATTCCTTTTGAGAATCTCAAATTCCATAGTTTGCACACCAATAGTAGAGAGACTTCATCCTCTCCTCTGATATGTGATCTTCAATCCTATTTTTAAATCACAACCATTAATTGATCTTATGCTACCAATTCAATCCATACATAACCATCAATTATATTCATACTACAATTCCATACATGTATAATAGTATGATCACAAATATATTCCAGTCAAATGTTAGTTCCATGCCAACATCAATGTATGAACACACACAAATCTACATAGTGACCACCTCATACACACATTTACACATGGTGATTAGCTCATGCATACAACACATTACACCATGTGACTAGCTTATGTATACATCACATATATATAGTGTGATTATCTCATTCAAACAACACACATACACAATGTGAATATATCACGCACGTGTCACATATACATAGTATGACTATCTCATGTATACAACCCACATATAATATGTGTCACATATACACAATGTGACAAACTCATACATACAACACACATATACACAATTTGAATAACTCAACAACCTCACAATTACACATAGTAACTAGCTAGCAAAAATGAAATTGTAAGCATCTTCCCCTTCACCTAGTTCACTAACACAAGCCCTTAAGTACATCCCACCCAGAAAAAGGAATAGTTCTTGAGAAGAAAGTACCATCTTTCATAAAACACATCCTTATTATCATGAGTCACAACTCCTCCCCTAACAAATCCTAGATCCCCTTTAGAAGCTCTATCAAAATTAGGCTTAAAAAATTCATGAGGGAGCTTTCTCAAATGAGATTTTTTCTTACAATTTGTTTATCGATTATCATGTTAACAAGAGGTAATAACTTTCATCAATAATTACACCAAGATGCATAACTTACAATAGTAGCAAGGGGTGGAGTTAATGGCATGAGCATGCTCACAAAAGATATTAAATAGCTGACATATCAAAATAATAAAAATATAATAAAATGTAAGGCCAACAAGCTCAACATTAGTAATAAAAAGTTATATGTACAAAATAGAAAAGTTTTATATCTCTCTAAACCCAAAAAATTAAAAAATTCAAAGCAAAACATCAAAGAAAAAAGTAGCAAAATCGAGAATTGGAGAAAAACATCCCCCAAAAAGCAACAAAATCTAGTGCAAACATCAAAGTGTCATTATAAAAACAATAAGTATTAATTTTATTTTAAAAATAAGTTTGAATTTTCCAAAAATATTAATTATTCATAGTACCATTACAAATACATTGTATACAAATTTCAATTTAGAAATAAGTTTGAAATTTCCAAAAAAAACTATTCATCCATTGCCATGTCCATTCTATGCTAAAACCCAAAATAAAATAATAAAATAAAACAAATATTCCCAAACTATTGAAAAATAATTTAAAACAAAGATAATCATCTCAAAACTCTTTAAACTTGGGCAAATTTCCAAATGTTGATTCAATACAAAGGGCTTTGAGTGCATTTTGTAGAGCGTAGAAAAATAAATCATGTGAAAGAATGATTAGAAAATAGAGATTGACAATTCTAATTGAATACAAATATCCTCCTCTCTAAGAATTTTTCTTTAACAAATCATGTAAGGAAGTAAGGTATGTGGAAATAACTTCCTATACTAATTTATGAGAGGAACGTTATGTAGATTGTTGGTGTATACCTTTAATCCTAGGCGTATACACATTTGTATTAATCATACTTAGGCATTTTTACCACATATTACTTTGAACATGTCAAAGTAGTTGGTCATTTTTTAGAGGTGTTGACTTGCATCGACACCTCGTGCTATGTTTGTGGGAGGTTACTCACAACATCTCCATGTAGAGGAGTCTTATCCTCTTTTCATGGAGATTCGAGTACCCACACTTGCCTATTTATACTCGCCTCATTTGGTAATACAATCGAGTTGATTCATTGCAAACTCATGTGCTTGTTGTTTATTCCATGATCTTGTTTTCTACGTAGTATCAGAGTTTTCTGGAATAGCTTCGAGCCGTCTTTTGCTAGCTGTGCTTCATGCCCCCATTCACATCAATCTTCATACTGTGAGGATTGTTTATTGTTTGGTTATTGTTTTTTAACTGTGCATGTTTCACTAGTTTTGTAGAGAAGGCTCGACATCTGTGAAAGGAGGATCTGCCTCTTGTCTTTCACCGGGCTTTGCACAAAGGCCGACCCACTGTGTATAGGTAAAAAATGAGATTGAATAATAATTAAAACAATGAAATAACAACTCAATCCTATAACATCAAAAGATATGTCTAAGCGATAACTAAATCAATAATAATCCAATTAATAATTGAAAACTATCACCTAGATTGTATTGATCTCTTGGTCAAATGTGGATTGCTCAATAAATTGCGAAACCATGGTTGCAACGAGTGAGTGTAGATAATATGTGTGCTCAAAAGGTCGATGTGCTCAATGATGCATGATAAAATCTTAAAGCGCTGTAAGAATGCAAAAGCATAAATGATCGAAGAGGATTTGTGAAAGAGTGAAGGGGGTATATATAGGTTTCAAGGTTGACTGATCAATGGTGGAGATAAATCAATGAGATCGATGGATGAGATAAATCAAGTAACTCATGATGAATGTGCACATGACATGTGTCACTCCAAAAAGGTATTTTTATTGAATTAATTGCTTTTTGATTAAAAGACATGATAACGATAGAATTGATTTCATAAATTAGAACATTTTTTTTCTAATTTATGAGTTGATTATAAAAATAATAAGAATTAAAAGCTAATTAACTCAACTTTAGATTTGTTTTTTGAAGTTCTAAAAATAAGACTGATTCTGCACATGAGTTAAAATGATATTTTTTAGAGGAATTGGAAGATAATTGGGAACTAATTAAATAAATTTATTTAATTGATTGTGCATGTTTTGAAGAAAAGATAAGATATGAAGATTTAAATAAATTAAACAAATAAATTGATTTAATTAATTTTGCATGATAGAGGAATATAAATAAAATACTAATTTTATTTACTTTATAGAAGATAATAGCAAATTAAATAAACTTGAATAATTTATTTAAATTTAGAGGAATAATTGAATAATTAAATAATTAAAAATTATTTAATTATAGATAAGAGGAAATTAGGTGATGAATTAATTAAATAATTAATTTATTTAATTAATGTGGATTTGAATATTCGAAGAAGATAATGTTTTAATTAAATAATTAAAATTATTTAATTTGGAAGAATAAAGTGAATTTTGATTAAATTAATTAAATAAATAGAATTTATTCAATTAATATTTGAATTTGGGGAATTATAGGAAATTGATGAATTTGATGAAATTAATTAAGTAATTGGATTATTTAATTAATGTTAAATGCTGGTGATTTGGTAGAATTGATGAAATGCAAGTGATGTGATGCGAAGGGTCATTTTTGGGTGTCTACATTTTGCCCCTCTTTGATGCAATGCAGTTTTAGCATTGTTTTAAAGAAAAATAGTGACAAAAATATGATACAATTCTGCCCCAGTGTGGCTGGTGTAGGATGCCCCCTTGAGAGGAAAGATAGGGAAGTGACAGAAGAACTAGGTTGACTCGCGATTAGGAGAAATTGGCTCAAAAGGATGAGGCTAGATAAATGGAGGCTGATAGGATGAAGAAGATAGCAGACATGAGGAAAAATAGGTTATAGGGTGGGAAGAAATAGGGTTGGGATGCTATAAATAGGCCCAAGGGGTTCCTCACAAGTCATTTGCACACCTAGAGTTCACAAAATTTTAGAGCTTTAGTCTTCTTGCTTAGTGTGAGAGCTCCTAGCTTAGAGAGGTTTAGCAACTTGCATATATGCTGATTCCTGTGCATAAGCACCGGGGTGAGCTAGTGCAGACCTACGGGAGGCCAGCAAAAGCTCCGGGAGCGGTAAGTGATCAAAAACCTGCCCTTTGTTTCTTTTTTTAGGTCATTATCTAAGGTTTTTAGTTTTTTTGCCAAAGGTGCTTAGGAATGGTTAGGCACATTTGGTGTAGTTTAAAGTGCTTTTGGCACAATGAAGTGCTTTTGGTTTATGCTAGTGTGCCTTTGGTGACAAGAAAGCACTTTTGGCCATTGGGTTTGGTGTGAAGCGCATAGAGCACATGCCGCAACACTTTTGGTATGACAGTGAGGCACAAATGGTCAGCAGTTAGGTGCGTTTGGTAGACTTAGGTGCATTAGGGTTTAGGATTTAAGTACATTTGCTTAATAGCAAAGTGCAAGTGAGATACAGCTAGGTGCAATTGATAAAATCTAAGCGCCTTTGCATAGCAGCTAGGCGCGTTTGGATGACAGCTAAGGGCCTTTGTTAAAACTAAAGCACTTTTGGTTTTTTAGTGAAGTTTGACCTAGGTTGAATTTGGAAAATGGGTTACTTAGGTTTGACTAGAGTTGACTAGGGTTTACTTAGGGATTTTGTAATGTTTTAGCTAGTAGTTGACCATGTTGACTTTGGATTAGACTTAGGATTAAGATTAATGTTTAACAAGTGGTCTTTGTGGATGTTGATTGTCCTTCCACCTTTGTAGTCTAAAGAGAGACATTTCATCAACGCAACTGAGGTGGTCGAGATAGGTTGGGAGGAGGACGTATTCCTTGACATCATGGGATTATGGCATGTGGCCCATTTTACATCTATTAGGGCTAACCTTGCATTGTTGACAGTAATTGTCAAGAGATGGCACAGAGAGACTTCTTCCTTCCACTTTCTGACAGGCAAGGTGACAGTTACACTAGAGGATGTATGGCACATCTTGTGAATTTTGATTAATGGTGCTCAATTGGATTATGACACAGAGCAAGGTGAGGAGGGCATGAGAGAGGTGTTTGCTACTGATGACCTTAGTGTGTAGGATCATGAGATCCGGTGGGCTCGAATACCTCAACTTTGTGATAGGATTAGGTGGATTGTTCTGGCTCTAATTAGAGGATTCCTATGTCCAGATAGATGCTCCAAGGGATTATCAATTGGATGGAACATTGTTTTATCAGGGATGTTCACACACAGCATCTGATATGCTTGGGGAGCTTGTGTTCTAGGTCAGTTATATCATGACCTACATGACTGTGCCTATAGGTCAGGGAGCAGTTTATCAGCAGGGGTGAATTTGTCACAGGTATGGGCTTGGGAGCATATCTAAGTGATTAGACCTATTTCCCAATGTCGTTGAGAGCACAGAGAGCCTTACGCTTTCCTGTATGATGGTGTACTTACTCACAGGTGACTTGGCATTGTGAGTTACTGGTGGAGACAGGTGGATGAGATGGACATGTTCATTTGGCACCCCTAGAGAGACTGTGAGTCTTGGGATGATGATCATGAGTAGTTTGTTTACTGCAAACAAGTGAGATACTTATTTGGTTACCGTATTGCCATGATTGAGAGGTACATTCCCGAGAGGGTATTGAGATAATTTGGACTACCATAGGAGGAGCCCGTAGGTGATACTACACATGCTCAGACTCGGAGGGAGGTTGAGGGCTAGGGTCCTGAGATTGTAGTTGCTACGACTTTGGCAGATTTACAGGGACTTATCCCAATGATGTGGGATTGGATCCTTAGGGAGGCAGACTCCAGCATTCTTCCTGCATATGATGCATACTGGCGGACACACAAGCCAGTGAGATTTACTAGACTAGGGGTAGAGGGAGTAGTGAGAGAGGTGGTAGCACCTGGAGGTGAGGTGAGGGCTCGACGAGAGGCCCAACATCAGGTCCTAGCCCAGAGACAAGCCAGAGGTGAGGACAAAGGAGAGCAGGATGATGTACAGATGGTAGAGGTGAGAGCACCACATTAAGTGGTTCAGTTGGCAGAGACTGAGCTACAGCAGGCTCAGAGGCTGCTACAAGAGGAGATAGCGATGAGGACTCGCTTAGAGCTGAGGATGCTCAGATTGAGGAGAGACAGACACTCAAGTAGTAGCAGCAGTACAGGCAGTGGTAGCAACAACAACACAAGCAGTGCTACCACCACCACCGGTAGATGATGGCCAAATTGCCTAATTGATAGTAGAGAGGGACGCAGTGGTACAGCTGAGATTGGTAGCAGAGGCCACCCTACAAAGGGTGAGACGAGAGAGGGATGCTTGTAGGTATCAACCAACTGCTTATAGGGTATCAACTTGTCATCCTTAGTTTAGTATTCATCAGTGACTTGTTTGATAACTAGTTGAGAGTCCCCATAGACTTGAAGTTCCTTGATATTCCATTATACTGCTATGCGGAGACCTATGAGAAGTGCTTCATACTCAGTTATATTGCTGGTGCATGGGAATGCTAGCTGATATGATTTTGGAATGTAGTCATTCTGTGGTGTGATAAACAAGATTCCTACCCCTGAACCATGCTATGTGTAGGAGCCATCAAAGTACAACTTCTACTCTACTAAGGTAGCTAGAGCGAAGATACCTTCATCAGGAAAGTCATCAATCATAGGATTTACATCTGTGATAGGAGCTTCACCTAGTTGGTCTACTAGAATCTGTCCCTTGATAGATTTTTGATCAACATACTCAATGGTGAATTAACTCAAGATCATAACCCATTTTTCTAGTCGGCCTATGAGAGTTGCCTTGGATAAAATATACTTTAATGGATCAATCTTAGAGATAAGAATTGTTGTTTGGTTTAACATGTAATACGGTCGTAACTTTTGAGAAGAAAGCACTACCACTAAACATGCCCTTTCCATAGGAGTATAGTTGAGTTCATACTCAACCAAGGTGTGGTTGATATAACAGATAGCATGCTCTTTACCTGACTCATCATGTTATGCAAGAAGAGCCCCTAAAGCTACAGATGTAGTGGAGATATACAAAATCAAAGGTCTGTCAGGTGTTGGTGGTACCAGAACTTGAGGATTAGCTAGATATTCCTTAAGTTGATTGAATGGTTGTTGACACTTGTGATCCCATCGAAATGAGACATCCTTGTGGAGCAATTGATGGAATGGTTGACACTTATTTGCTAGATATGAAATAAAGCGTCTGATAAATTATAACCACCCTTGAAGGCTCCTTAGTGCTTTGAGATTTTTGGGTGGAAGCATCTCTACAATAGCCTTGACCTTTGCTGGATCCACTTCAATTCCTCTGTGAGATAAGATGTACCCCAAAAATTCACCTGAAGTGACACCGAAGGCACATTTCTTTGGGTTTAACCTTACTTGATACTTCTCTAGCCGATCGAAGATCTGCCCTAAAACTTGAATATGATCTACTTTAGAAGATTTTTCCAATATGTCATAGCTCTTTGATAAGTAGCTCCTACATTCTTGAGATTGAAAGGCATAACTACCCAACAGTAAGTACCCCAAGGACATGTGAAGGCTATTTTATGCTGATCTTCTTCTACTATCTTAATTTTATTGTAACCTAAGAATCCATCCATAAGAGAAAGCATCTCATGACCTGTTGTCAAGTCCACTATGATATATATGTTTGGAAGTGGAAAATTATCCTTGGGACATGCTTTATTTAAATCTTGGAAGTCTTTGCATATGTGGATGCCCCCATTTAGTTTAGAAATAGGTACAAGATTTGAGACCCACTCTATGTAATCAATAGGTCATATAAACTTAGCATCTAACAATTTCTCAAGCTCTGCTTTGACCAATAGGGCTATCTGAGGGTGCATCTTGTGAAGCTTCTGTTTGACAGGTTTGGCATTTGGTGAGACAGCGAGGTGATGAACCACAAGTGAAGGGTCCAACCCAAGCATGTTAGCATAGGTCCAAGCAAAGTTGATTTTATTTTGTGAGAAAAATATTATGAGGTTCTTCCTCTCTTGTTTTGATAATGATGTTGCTAGAAATGTGACCTTTGGATTCTGAACTATTCCTAGATTTATCTCTGTTGAATCTTCTACCAAGAGAGCTGATTTTTCTTGATACTTAGATGGTAGGGGAAGGTCAAATCCTCCATCCTTAGGTGCCTCATAGAGGTTTTCAGCTTCAGATATATCCATTATTTTTACTATTTTATGATCAAGAGGTGTCACATTGTGGTTTTCACCTAAGGATCTATTTTTATTTTCTATTTTGTGACTAGAGGGTTTGGCATTATCACCAAAATAAGCAGCTTGATTTAGTTCCATGATAAAACCAACTTTTTGATTACCAAGTGGGATACTGTCCTGGAGTCCCATGAATTCTATGATGGCCTCATCATTCTGAAAGATGTGTAGAATGGGGGCCTCTTATTGGTCCCAATTGATAAGTTCAGGGTAAATGAAGGATAGATTCTGGGTTTTTGTGATTGAAGTAAGGGAGATGGACAATATCATAAATATCAAGGTTTCTTGAAATAAATCTATGATGTATAGGGGAGAGTCTTCAATAGTATCCTCGTTAGAGATAGAATCTATGGGCCAAGTTTTCGCTACCTCATCGAAAATAAACTCAATGTCTAAGGCTTGTGGTACCTCTTTACCATATCCTAACCCTTGTTGATTGTATTTCTCAGTCACTGTAATGGGTTCCATTTGACCTTGACCATGTTTTCCTAGGCCACCTTTGCCTTTATAGCCCATGTTTTTGACAATTCTATGGCCATTACCATACTTCTTGACAAGTATTGTGATTGGTTCTTTTTCTTTGTAGACCCAAGAGGATATGTCTTCAATAGTTTGATCTTCTAGCAAGTGCCCTTCGGTAAACTTTGTGATAAGAGCTGGTATTTTGATCTTTTTGGTAACCTTAGTAATAGGAGGTTTTCTGTAGAATTTTGGTGAGAGAGACATCCTCCCCACACAACAAGATTTTGAAATATCATACTCGCCAAATCCTATCTGATATTGGCTTTGGTTTTTGGAAGGGGATTAGATGTATCTACAGGGACTTTATGTAAGGTATCTGGATCGATATAGAGCAAGGATGATTGGACTGCATCATTGTTGGGTACTTGGTTACTATTCCTATAACATCCTTGCATGGTGCGATAAAATTCAAATGGATTAGGATCTCCTGGGATAGTAATTTCAACACCATTGAATGGGAACTTTAGGGATTGGTGGTATGTTGAAGGCACCACTTTCATGGCATGAATCCACGAGTGTCCTAGAATAATATTATATTGTAGCTCAATATCTAGGACTTGGCATCTTGTTTCTAGCATGACGGGGCACACTTGAATAGGCAAATGTTCACACCATCTATTCTGCATTCTGCATCATCATATGCTTTGACAATAATAGATTGATCTGCATCTTTGTGATCATCAGAGTATCCTAATTGTATCAGCAATTTAAGGGAACAAATATTAAGACTAGCACCACCATGTATAAGTATGCGTTTGATTTTACATTGATGGATAGAAACTTTGATGTGGAGGGCATCATTGTGACATGGATCATGGGTTGGAAGGTCCTTTTCAGAAAAGACCACATTGTAAGGTGAGGCAATATTACCTATGATGGCTCAAAAATCTGTGACAACTATATGGTCGGGAACAAATGACTCTTGTAAGGCTTTTTCAAGCACTGCTTTATGAGTGGGATATGACTTTAGAAGATCTAAGATAAATATCTGTGTAGGGGTCTTCCCTAGATGATCAACAAGATTATAATTAGAAGTGATTATAGGATTTGGTGCTGGCCCACAAAGGGTAACATGACCATGACGAGTTGTGACAGCACAATCTGGAGCTTTACTCTTAATAGTTAGGGTGAAGATTTGAATTTCTTCAAGATGACTGACAATGGAGTCATAAGAAGATGAGGCATTGTTAATGCTCTTACCTGTATCAAGATTTTGACCTTTACCATGTTGTGGGAATGGGTCCTTGTAAACATTGAGGTCTTTATTTGATGTATGTTGAGGAGGTTCATCGAAGGTGACTTCACCTCTGTCTATGAGGCTTTGAAAGAAATGTTTCAATTTCATGCAAGATGAGGTTTTGTGTCCTTTTATTCTATGGAACTCACAATATTCATTATCCTTATACCATGGTGGTTTGAAAGTAGGTTCATCATATTGATGTGCTTCGGGTAGCATGATGAGTCCATTTTGGATGAGTTTCTTGAGGACTGATTCGATAGGTTCATTTAATGGGGTGAAATGATGTCTTAGGGGTAGTCATGTTGTTGTTGTTGTTCCCTAGGGGTATATGGGGTCTCCTTTGATAGATTGAGTGGTAATTGGAGGGTTTGAATGTGCTTAGAATCCACAACACCATCATTCACAACATTCTTGTTTTTGTTCCAAAATTTAGGTTTGTCATTTGATTATTGTTGAGGAGGGTTATCTTTGATTTCCTTAAATATTTTGACTATACCTTTTGCAATGAGTGCTTTTTCGATATTAGTCCCTTTTTGAATGATCTCATCGAAGGAGGTAGCACTGTGCATTTGTAAATGAAACCCTAGATCCAGATTAAGATTTTGCACAAAGATGCTAATGAGTTGTTTGTTAGGTATTTTAAACATGAATTTTCTATCCATATTTCACCATCTTTATATGAAGGAGGTGAAGGTTTTTCCATTTCGTTGCTTGTTGTTACACAAGTCTGTCATGGAAATCTCATTATCATTATTGTACATAAATGGGTAGCAAATTTTTCCACTAGTTCGTTGAAAGTCTTAATACCTATGGGTAGGTGTGAGAACCATTCTATTGCTTGTCCTCTAAGACTACGAGGAAAGAGTCGCATGAGATATGTTCCATTATGAACAACCTCAAAGCAAGCAATGTAGAACTCTCTAAGATGGTTTTTAGGATTGCCCTTTCCTTTTGTATTTGTCAAATTTAGGTATGTCAAAGATAAGTAGAAAAGGGATCATTGGTAAAGAATGATCAAAGGGACAAGGAGAAACCTTCTCTAATGAGAAAGTTTTCTTGATGTGAACAAATGACATAGCATCTATTTGTTTTTGTATTCCATTTAACTTAAGCTCATAAGCCAATGGTGGTGTTGGTAAGGTTAAATTTTGTTGAATTTGGGGTGGTTGTTGCTGCCCATAAGATGTATTGGAAGCATTTAGATTATATGGGTCATATGATGTTTGGGGATTGTTTTGAGTAGGATAAATGAAGAAAGGTGGATTTTGTAGATTCAGTGGGGGTGTGAGATAAGAGTATTGATTTGGTGAGTTTTGAGGGGGATTTTGATATTGTTGTGGAGGGATGATGTATGTGTTTTGATTTGGATTTGGAGGTGGTTGTGGTGGAGTGACATAGGGGCTGTTTGGATTTTGAAGTGGTTGCAGTGGATTGATATGAGTAGTATTGAGATTTGACAAATATTGGGGTGGATTGAGATAAGTAGTGTTGATGTTTGAGGAATATTGGGGTGGAACGACATGACTAGTATTGTTAGTTTGGTTGGGCCATGGATGGAGTGTTTTCACTTGTGATACTTGTGGTGGAGTGACATAAGCATCCATAGATGTATAGTTGAGAGGTAAAGATGTACGTGGTGGGGTAGCAAATGCAAGATTAGATATGGTTGTATGAATTTGTGATGTGCGTGGAGGATTTTGGGTATTGGTAGGTATGGATGTGGTTAAGAGGGGTTTGGATTGTTGAGCTTGTTTGACTAGATTGGCTTGTTTTTCTAGTTCAGCTTGAAGGTGAAGATGTTCTTGTTGAGTGTTATAGATTTTCATGGGAGTTATGAGGGGTGATAGTGGTCTCTCCACCGTTAAACTTTGGTTTTGATAAAGAGGGTTGCCATATTGAGTGGTAAAAGGATTAGATACTTCCTCTTGTGAAGATGATTCATGAATTGGTGTAGATAGGGTAGACATGGTTTGGATAGTGTTTACTTGCGGTCTACCCATGACATTAACAACATCTTGAAAAGGATTCTTCTCTTTATTATTAGAAGTATCAAAGTCACAAGGCAATTTGGCTTCATCTTAAGCATGTAAATTAAAGTAGTGATATCTATTAGAGTGAATGAGTTTGCTAAGAGCTACCATGGTTTTGGGATCTTGCATGATTTCATCTAGATCTTGAAGCCCTTCTTCTTGAGAGGATTGACCTTCTTGAAAGTTTTGCTCTTCTTGAGAGGGGTTTTGATTAATGGTATTTACGGTTGAAATGAGATCATGAGGATATAACCCTATGGTATATTGCATTGTTACCATTTTTGTGATATTATATTTAGGAGGATTGATTTGGACATTTGTTTGAGGTCTGTGTTGAAAATTTGTTGGTATGCCAATTGGAGTGTGAGGAGTGTCATGTTGAGACATGGTGTGATGACCTTGTGGAGGTGTAGGAGTGTGAGATTTTTTTGTTTTGGGGAGGTTTACTTAGCCTTCATGGCTTGATAATTTTGTAGTCTAGTGGTTACCATAAGATGACTCAAGTGCACTAGGACAATAGTTTAGGGATTTTGATCAATTTTTGGATTAGTTTGATAAAGTTGAGATCACTATGTTGGTGGATTTGAAGTGGGTTGCTTGTGGTAGATTATAAAGACTAGATTGATTGTTCTTTGGATAAGGATTACCATTCACAAAGGTAGACTATTGACCTCAATGAAGGTAGATAGTGTTAATGGCATAAACTAACTCAAAAGAAGTTGATTCTCCAAAGCTTTGTAGAGACCAATAACAGATACTAGTTCCTCTTCAAAGACCTAAGAGATGTGATCCTCTCAAATCAAAGAAAAAACTAGTGGATTGATGTGATCTAGAATCTATGGTGAAGACCAAATTACACAGCTAGACAAAGCATGGGTAAGGATTTAGGTCTATTTGGTGAAACTAAGTTGATGATAGTAATCTCAAGAGGATCAATGGTTCGAAAAGTCCAAATTTTTAGGCTATGACAATGGATGAAATGGTCTGATGGTTTGATGGAATGGGTCTAAGAGTACAATGGGATACTAGCTCAAAGCTTTATATGATCAAAATCTTGAGTTTGTTGTGTTTTGGGATAAATGAATGATTGATAATTTAACAGGGACCAAAGATGTTGGATTGTGGCTAAAAGGCGCTTTAGTGTGTTTCAAAGGCACTTAATTGTGATACCAAAATTGCCTTACTGCTGATCAGAGGCACTAGAATATGTTTCAAAGGTGCTTGACTGTGTTTCAAAAGCACTTCAAGATTGTGCAAAGGTGCTGAGATGGTGTTAGTGATGTTGTAAGGCAAATTTTGATAGATTTTTTATTGAATTTGGATTGGATTTTCTTTGACAAGAGAACACATAGTAAACAAAGAGGGTCAAGACTGACACAACAGATAGTGTATGTTTGAGGCTCATGAAAAATCCCGAGTTTCCACAGGTATAAGACAATTGCAAATAAATCAAGCACTTTTTATCCATAAGGACATGGATTCATTATGGTAGATCAGCTGACAACTTAGATCTCCATCGACTCAAATGTCATCACACTAAAAAGTAGTTGCATACATTTGTGTCTTTGTGAGAGAGGACAGGTAGGGGTATCTCACCCTTTCCCATGGAAAGCTACGTGTAGCTTATGCTATGCCAGGGATTACTGTCTCATCTCAAGGGAGGCAATGGTGAGTAATCTTGAGGGCTTGTATCGATTCCCCTTGCACTGAAAAATTACTGCAACGTTTGGAGGTGAATTAGGTAGTCACTAGCTATGTGCTTCTTAGTTACTTTGAGGGACCAATGCCTTGCGAGCATGCGACTATCTACTAAAAGCTTTGACTAATCCTACTAAGAGTATCATATACCTCACACAATGCAAAAATTGTTTTCACAAAGTGTTGGTACTCCTCTTTTCGATTTGGCACCGTAAGGCAAGGCTGATGCTGGTTAGGACTTGGCTTTCACCTTATCCAATTTATATAGCAGTTCAAAGGAAAAATCCACTTAGGGTCACCCCTTTTGGATGAAGCACAATCCAAAAGAAGACCCTTCTAAAGGATAAAATGAAAGTAAATGATAGATAAGTCTAGTTTTTTTATCACCCAAGATGTTGCAAAGGGAGAGCATACACCTATCACCTTACAAGTATGGAAAATAGTTGTTCGTTTATCCCATTTAGTAAGAAAATAACTAGGTGCAACTACTTAACCACACAAGATTGGAAATGATAGATGTCAATTGTCTCTTAAGATAGAAGTTGTTCCTAAGACCTAGATTGTAAAAAGATCATTCATGTCCATTGTCCCTTAAGATTAGCAATTGTTCCTAAGACTTAGATTGTAAAAAGATCATTCATGTTCATTGTCCCTTAAGATAGCAATTGTTCCTAAGACTTAGTGAAAAAAGAGATTGCAATTCTTCAATGCTTGTCCTACAAAGATGTGTTAGAAAACCTGTTTTCTCTGTTTGAGTGATTAGAGGCTGCAAAAAGTTGGTTTAGTTCAACAAAACTCAAGTAGTTAGTAAAAACAAATCAATTGACCAAAAGTGCTTTACTGATTTTCAAAGGCACTTTAGAAAATACCAAAAAGCATTAGACTATGATGCAAAGGCACACTTCTCTTGACTGAAAGTGCCTGATTGTTGTGCAAAAGTGCTTGACTGCGATGCAAAAGTGCTTGATTGATGTGCAAAAGAGCTTCACTGTGACAACCTAAAAACAATATTTTGTTAAAAAAGCTAGATTGAAAGATGATTGAATGGTTCCATGATGATCTATGACGCTGATAGATGATGATATACGTAGCCTGCAATCAAGAATAAATCACAAAACACCACAAAATGATAGGTTAACTCAAAAGCACAAAATAATCCTAAATAAATTAGCTTAGGAAGTATGTTAGATGATTGAGAGATAAATAAATTAGGTTGTTTATCAATTATGATCAGTATGCTGAGAGAAGAACCTTGTGGATCAACAAATCAAGGCACTAAACCCTAATTAACTAGAGGCGCTTCACTGTTATGCAAAAGCACTTTACTGTCATCTGGATGTGCCTTACTATGTGCCAAAGGTGCTTCACTATTTCTTGAAGACACTTCACTGTAGACCAAAGGTGCTTTAGTTCGGTTTAGATGCACTTTTCTGTGTTTGGTTTAGCTTTCCATACTGTACTTCAAAAAATCAAATTTTCTGAAGAAAAAGAAAGGCTAGTGGGTCCCACCGAGCATGCCAGAATGTGTATAGGTAAAAATTGAGATTGAATAATAATCAAAGAAATAAAATAACAACTCAATCCTATAACATCAAAAGATATATCTAAGCGATAACCAAATCAATGAATAATGTAATTAATAATCGAAAGCTATCACCTAGATTGTATTGATCTTTTGGTCGAATGTGAATTGCTCAATAAATTGCAAAACAATGGTTGCAACAAGCGAGTGTAGATAATATGCATGGTCAAAAGGTCAATGTGCTCAACGATGCATGATAAAAGCTCAAAGCATTGTAGGAATGCAAAAGCTTAAATGATTGAAGAGGATTTGTGAAAGAGTGAAGGAGGTATATATAGGTTTCAAGGTTGATCGATCAACGGTGGAGATAAATCAATTAGATTGATAGATGAGATAAATTAAGTAACTCATGATGAATGTGCACATGGCATGTGTCACTCCAAAAAGGTATTTTTATGGAATTAATTGCTTTTTTATTAAAAGACATGATAAAGATAGAATTGATTTCATAAATTAGAATTTTTTTCTAATTTATGATTTGATGATAAAAATAATAAGAATTAAAAGCCAATTAACTTAACTTTAGATTTGCTTTTTGAAGGTCTAAAAATAAGATTGATTGAGCACATGAGTTAAAATAATATTTGTAGAGGTATTGGTAGATAATTGGGAATTAAATAAATAAATTTACTTAATTGATTGTGCATGTTTTGAAGAAAAGATAAGATATGAAGATTTAAATAAATTAAAAAAATAAATTGATTTAATTTATTTTGCATGATAGAGGAATATAAATAAAATATTAATATTATTTATTTTTTAGAAGATAATAGCAACTTAAATAATCTTGAATAATTTATTTAAATTTAGAGGAATAATTGAATAATTAAATAATTTAATTATGGATAAGAGGAAATTAGGTGATGAAGTAATTAAATAATTTATTTATTTATTTAATGTGGATTTGAAGATTGGAAGAAGATAATGATTTAATTAATTAATTAAAATTATTTTAATTTGGAAGAATAAAGTGAATTTTGATGAAATTAATTAAATAAATAGAATTTATTCAATTAATGTTGGAATTTGTAGAATTAAAGGAAATTGATGAAATTAATAAAATAATTAGATTATTTAATTAATGTTAAATGCAGATGATTTGACAGAATTGATGAAATGTAAGTGATGTGATGTGAAGGGTCATTTTTGGGTGTCTACATCCACCACCCTTTTTCTTTGTTTGTGAGGCTTTGAAGAGCTGGCTGTTAGCAAAACTAGGTGGCATTGGATATTGTAGGATCTCTGAGATCCTAAGGCAGAGCACAGAGCTCCCATGCCTCATGTCTTCACCGACATCTCCATATGGCTTTGGTGCCGTGACCTGTGCCTCTAAATGCCCACACAAGGCTTCGTTGAAGGCCTCAATCGGCCACAAAGGTGCCTTCATAGCACCCTCACATGTCGAATCTCACGCCACCCTTGTTTTCCCTCATAACGGTGCTCATTCAAATGGCCCAAGCTCACGCCTGTTTAGCCTATGCAGGCCATGTTTGTAATTGCAAGAAATGAGTGACGACCATCAACTTTTTTGCAGCGAATAGGAGCACTATTTAGCTGACATGAGAAACTAAGGGGTGATGTCAGCAAGGGGGAGGGAGCAACAATCTTAAAAATTTAAGCCCTTGGTCACATGGGGTTTTAGCCCCTAGTCGTGCATAGCCCAAGGGGGTTTAATTTTTCTCTTTTTTATTTTTCTCTCACAATTTTTGCATGGAAATTAATTTTCTAAAAAATTGAAAAAAAAATTTGCTCATAGAAGGGGATTTTTTTTTGTAAATACAAAATCTTGCAAGTCCTATAACTTTTACAAATCAATTTGCAAAAGTGAATGATTTTTTGTCACGGATCCAACAAGCATAATATCGCATTAATATTATAAAGTGTCAATTTATGTCTTTTTCGGTGACTTAAAGCACTTCTTCTATAATAGTGCCAAATTTGGGGGGAAAATACATAATCAAGGGGGGATGGTCTTGTGTGTTCATTTTTCACAAGGCAATACTTTATAAAGTGTTCACTTTAATGGGGGAATTAAGCAAAATCATGCACTCAATTTATAAAGTGCCACTTTACATAAAGTTCAATTAGGGATCTAACTAATCTGGGTTGCCTAATGTGTTGCCTAATGTGTTGATTTCTATTGTCTAGATGAATTAACTTGTTCTAATCATGAGATATAAAACTCATTCTTCTGTAATCAACCTAAACAAGGGAAACTATAAGTCTTAGTGTGAAGGCATCCTAAAACATCTCAGGATCCATAATCTCATACCTCATATGTATGAACTTGTCCCTAAACTTGGTAAACAATCTTAGAAGGCTAAGTGGTTTAATCAATGTGATCACATTGTTGGATTGATCAATTTACATATTCCAGATGCCACTTTGTATGCCATCATGGATATTGACTGTCCACATGCATTATGGATCAAAATTTGGGAGATATATGGAGACTCGAATGCTTCTCCATTCCCACATGATCCTGCTTTGATCACAACTCACATCCCTAATCATGGTACAGAAACAAAATATTCCAATGACATAGAAGAAGTCATCACTCCTACTATTGATTCATTAGATTCCAGAGTCACTTCTTTGAAAGCTTCCAGTGCCTCTTTGCAACAAGATACCAATCGTCCTAGCATTACTGATTGGGACAAATTTCTACCTGACATCACTTGTCTATTTGTAGAGTCCCACATTGCTGACAAGGAAGCACACATTGAGGACATCATTGTTCTCTTTGATGAAGCTAGACCTCCATTGTCCTCTTCAGATATTCATGCTCTACATTGTCCTACACATTGTTCTGGATTGTCATTATCCTTATCTATTGCGCATGCACCTGATTTGATTATGGCATCCTTTGGCATCGACATGGGGATACCTGAGCACTCTTCAAAGACATCGACATGAGTACCATCATCCTTGGATTAGCTTTAGCAGGATTCAAGATCATATATACATCTTCTCGCATGGGAAGATATCTTACATCTTCAGGTGGTTTCATTTCTTCCCAAGGGAAGGAACATTATTCAGCATTCTTGGATCTACATCTGTATCCTTTGTCGACTATTCAGCATCACTGCAACATGAGATGTATTATGGGGGGGTCTCATAGACCTTCTATCATTTTCTCTCCTGTGGGGAGAATCTTTTGGGGGGGCTTTCTAAGCCTTTCTTTCTTTTCTCTTTTGGAGGATAGTTTTTTCCCAGAGGGTTTTCTATCTTTCTCCAGTTTTAGAGAGTTTGCATTGTAATTGAGTACATTATTAGGCTTCATGTCCGAGAGTCATTTTTCTTTTACATTGTTCATGGGTACCTCACTAGACTTATAGCTAGGACCTATTTTTCATAAAACTCACCTAAGCTATGCTTAGGGGGGGTGTTGGTGTATACCTTTAATCCTAGGTGTATACACATTTGCATTAATCATACTTAGGCATTTTTACCACATGTTACTTTGAACATGTCAAAGTAGTTGGTCATTTTTAAGAGGTGTTGACTTGCATCAACACCTCACGCTATGTTTGTGGGAGGTTACTCGCCACATCTCCATGTACATGAGTCCTATCCTCTTTTCATGGAGATTTGGGTACCCACACTTACCTATTTATACTCGCCTCATTTGGTAATACAATTAGGTCAATTCATTGCAAACTCGTGTGCTTGTTGTTTATTCCATGATCTTGTTTTCTACACAGATAACTTCAAATCTGATTTAAACTTTCTATAAAAACTATAGAAACACATAGAAATCAGCAAGAGACAATAAACCATAACACAATGATTTATGTGGGGAAAACCCTTTTGAAAGAAACACCCCCACTCCAAAACCTACACAATGTATTATCAAATCAATAGAGGATTACAATACACTTGCAATGCAAGTTGTATACACCTAAAAATGGCTAAGTTGAATTAAATAAATATTTTAATATTTATTTTATTCTCATTCCTCTATCAATTAAATAAATATCTTAATTTATTTAAATGATTCACATTCCTCCAATAATTAAATAAAATTAATTTATTTAATTAAATTCCCTAATTCTTCTATAGTCTCATATAATTAAATAATCCCAAATTCCTCTATTCCAAAGTCCTAAAATTCCATAATTCCACATCATCTCATCTATGTCATTCTTCCACCTCATCTTCCACCTCACCATGTTACACACATAATTAAATATTTTAATATTTAATTAGCTAATATCCCCTCACCCACATGTCCCATTTATCCTCCAATCAAGATGAGTTAACTCATCAGTCAAATTAGTTATCTATTCAATCAATTCACTTAACTGGTTAGTCTATTCAGTTAACTCCTCAATCTATTCTGTTAACTCCCATAACTCATGAAAGGAGCTTGGACACTTGTCCTCTTCTGATTCATGCACATTCTCTCAAACTTCCTCATCCGTACACCTCACATGTAATTCCTCCAGTCATGGATCTATTGACACTTAGATTTGGCCTCTCTTGAGCCTATAAAATGAACCCTCATTCCCTCATTCCATATCCACTCAAGCTTTAGTAATCTTACTCTGCAAAAATCCTACCAGCATCCTTTGGCAAAGTATCTCCATTGCATTTGCATAACCTCATTATCATCATAATCATCCAACCATGTCTCCATTATCCATCATCCATCTTCATTATAATTGTATTGTTAGTTTAGTCTTCATTGCATTATCCATCTACAACCATTCTGCTATTGTCATCTTCAAGAACAAGGAAGTACAACTTCAGAGAGCTAAAAGCATACACAAGATTGGTATGAGATAGGCAACAATGGAAGCTACGAGGTAAATTGGTCTATGAAGGTAATATCTTTGTTTACTATATTTGCATCAATTCCATTGAGTTATTGGATATTTAGTTATTTAATATTGTTGTTCATATTTCCCATAACATTTCTGGTGCCCACCATGGAGCCTAGCCCCATTTTTAAATCTCCATTTGAGTGTTTTTGTGAAGGTACTGTCATGACAGGTCGTTTCGGCACATTCACTTTCCACTCTCGCACATTCATGGCTTCTTGCTGTGCATTCACCTTTCTGCGCATTCATGCCATCTTTCTGTGCATTCACCATGTTTTGCTGTGCATTCACATTTCTGTGCATCCACTGAGTAGTCTTGCGCATTCACCACTTCTTTCTGTGCATTTGTGCTTTCGATGCATTCACTGAGCAGTGCTGTGCATTTGCTTCCTGTTCCTGTGTATTCACATTCTGGCAGAAAGTTGTATTGTTTTGTAATGGCTTTTTCGTACTAATTTTTCTTGTAGGTGTGGTGCAGGAGCACCTTTTCTATGTCATGTTTTGTTTATGTTTTCAATAAGGCTTTTTAAGCCACACCATGTTTGTAATAAGGATTTTATGTCAATTTGGTCACTAGACCTATGTAGACCAAAATTAACCATCTTTTCCAAGTTTTTGCTATCTTGTCAATGGAGTGTGCTTGGTAGAGTAGAACACACCTAGTTTTTTTGGTTTTTAACTCTAGGAGGATAAAGAACCAGTGTCCTTTGCGCTTGAAAATGATGATAGGACTATGCTCTCCCCTTCTTAGGTGACTAAAATGCCAAACTCATCATTTTATTTGTGTAGCCTTTAGAAGAGGCCTGCCCTTGGGATTGCGTTTCTTCCATGTGGGACGACCTCGAATGATAATGGGCTAAAGCCAAGCCACTTCCTAGTCACTATAAATAAATTATGTTTATGGTGAAAGCCACAAACAATGGGTGCTATTGTGTTATCCAGATGAATGTTTCCCACAAAACCTTATAGAGCATAACCTCTGTAGGCTGGGAAGCCTCCTTATCAGATTGCTGCAGGTATAACCACTAGAACGGATGCCCAAACTAAAAAGCTAATTGTTTTAGAAAGCTAAAAACCCCTATTTTTTGATGCAGGAGGTCAGACCTCCGAAGCCATCCAATGTCATACACTCATTCAGTGTGGAGACAGAAAAGTTCAACTCTTCAGAGGAACTATAACTTGGTATGCATGAGAAGTGAGTGCCATGGAGGGGAGCCGGTGCTACCAAGTTACTTACTGTCTACCTTTATGTAAGTGGCTGGAGTAAAATCTAAGTTGGAATTCAACGAATATTGTCCTTGCCATCCTTACATTTGTACTTGTTTGTTTTTACTTTTATCAAAACTTGTATCAAATAATCATGACAACTTCTTGCTTACTGTGTTTTTTGGCAATAACTTGATTCAAAGACAGTACTTCAAACTTTAGAGCATCCTAGGAAAACATGCAAACAAACAAAGATTAACAAACTGAAATAAAAACAAAAAAACCTCTGCAGTCCTGCACATTTACACTGTATTCCTATGCATTTACAAAGTCTTGCTATGCATTTAAATAGTATTGCTGCACATTTAAATAGTATTGCTACGCATTTACACCATCCTGTTGCACATATACCTTATTGCACATTTAAAACACAGTGTTGCACTTTTGAAACACAACCCTGTGCATAAAGAGCTACACATACACAATACAGAGCTGTGCATTTGTTGAATATTCCTATGCATTTGATGCTGCGCATTCACAACAGAGAGTTGTTTTGTACATTTTGAGACAAAATTGAAACCATTTCTGGATACCCTTTTTTCTCTAGTTTACACTTTGAAAATAAGTTCAACCTTGCAGACTCACCTTCATACCATTTTCACAACATCACCTTTTGCATACCATAGTCTTGCTATCCAAACACATCAAAACTAAACCAAGATTTGTATCAAGGCATAATTGTTACTCTACCAAATTCAAACAGTACCTAGCTAGTTTCATAACAAGATTACAATCATCCTTCACATTGAAACTATACTTGTGTATCTTGATAAGAGAATAGTATAGATCAATAGTGGTGATCAACTATCCCTATTTTGACTACCTTTTAGCTCAAGAGCACATTGTTTGGACAACATAGATCAATATAAAACCTTCGCAAAATCTTACCAAAACCATATCCAACCAAATTCACCCTCACATCATTTTCATACCAAAACATCAAACCAAGTCTCCTAAGTCTCACAATCCAACTTCTCTCACATCCAAAAATTGCATGGTTCAAACTAGATCTAAATCTAAACAAAAGCAAAAAATGGGTTCCCTTCACAATAGTGGGCATAATTCTGATGATGAGGAGATTAGTCAAGAGGAAATCCTTAAACAACTTCAAGATTCAAAATTCCTAAAGATGATGGATAAGGTTGTTGCTACCAATCCTCATAAATATTTTCTCATGCTAGCTCAACAAAGAGCTAAGTTGCCCTTAGATTTTGATGTCTAAAATCTAAGAGAGAACAATTCCTCAAATGAAGCTAAGTCTTTGAAAGATGGCTCCAAAAATGACAAAGAGGCCCCCAAAATTGACAAAGATGCTTCTAAATCAAAAAAGGCTAAGGATACACTCAATCCCTTGGACACATTAACAATACAAATCCAAGCCTTACAAAAATAGTTGATGGACATCCAAAGTGGGACAACAACAAAACATTACTCTCTTGAAGATATTTCATCGTATCCCTTTGATAAATCTTTGCTCATGATACCTTTTCCCACAAGATTTAAGGTTCCAAAATTTGATAAGTATAGAGGAAAAGGCGATCCAAGAGATCATATAAGGGAATTTAGCGTAGCATGCCTAGAAGTTGCACACAATTAAACATATCTTATGCGACTATTCCCATGAAGCTTAGGAGGCCAAGCAATGGAATGGTTCTCCTACCTACCTCCCAGCATCCGTACTTTTGATGAGCTAGTCAATAAATTTGTAACACATTTCTCATACAATATCAAACATAAAATCTCCATGTTGGACCTTTGTAATAACAAGCAAAAGGGGGGAGAATCCTTCACCTCTTTCCTACAAAGATGGAGACAACTTGCAAGCAAGTGTCCCTACCACATACTGGAGAAACATATGATAGAAATGTTTGTTCACAACCTAACCATGGAACTAAGTTATCAAATCCAAATACAATGCCCAACTACTTTTAGTAAGGTCATTGAAATGGGGCTACTCATTGAGAAAGCCTTGATAACAAAGGGGCAAATTAAGCTATACAAAGACACCCCTAGATCTAACAACAATGCGGACAAGTAACAATTTTGGACCAAGAACAAACCCATTGTAAACGATGGTGTGCTAGATGCTAAAAATGTGGTGCAAAAACAACCAATCTTCAATCTATCAAAACCACAAAACAATACACCATCCAACAAGCCTCAAAGTAATGAGCAAAGACCTACCAACTTTCCTCCTAGGAGAAAATTCACACCACTAGGAGAGTCTCTCGAATCCACCCTTAGGAAGTTAATAGGGGGAAACCTCATAACACTTCTGTCAGTGCTTGATTATGAACCAAAATTTAAATCCTCTTGGTAGAGTAATTCAGACTTTTGCGAATATCACCAAAAAAAAGGGCATAAAACTAATGATTGTCAAGCGCTGAAACATTCCATTCAAGACTTGTTGGATCAAAAATGAATATCAATTGAAGGGCATACCTCTAATGAAGAGCACATAGCATTCAAAAATCCTCTTCCTCACTATGAGAAAGGAGGATCATCCAATCAAAACAACAACGGTGCTGACAAAGTAAACTATAATAACATTTCTTTCGAGTACACCGTTAATCATATCTTGCAAAGTGATTCACACATCAATGTAATCACTATCAATAATAATACCGACTACAATGTAACCACACATTGTGGAAACATTAATCTACAAAGAGATCCACCCAAGTCATGATCCACATTGAACCAATACATTATCCTTGACCAACTCCATAAAACACCTGTACACATATCCATTTTGGAGTTATTGTGTCTATCTTCATCTCACAAAGCCATTTTAGAGAAAGCCCTCTTGGAAACAACTATTCCTACAAACCTTGCTCAAGAGAAATTCCAAGCAATGGTAGGTCATCTAACCACACCACATTTCTTATCTTTCATAGAGAAAGATGATATGTCCATCAACCAACCACACAATGCATCCCTCCACATTAAGGCCCAAATCCACAAACACTAAATAAAAAGGGTCCTAATAGATGGAGGTTTTGGTTTAAACATATGCACGTTAAAGTTAATCCTTGCATTGGGGTTTTCACAAAATGCCTTTGATCCTAAAAAGAAAATAACTATCAAGGCATATGACAAAGAAGAGAGAACTTCCAAAGGAACTGTAGTCTTGCCAATATAGGTTGGACCAATAGAGAAAGATGTTGTGTGCCAAGTTCTAGACATGGAGCTAGCATATTACATTCTTCTAGGTAGACCTTGGATCTATGCAATGAAGGTTGTTCCATCAACATACCATCAATGTATCAAGTTCCCACACAATGGCCAAGAAATTACCATACAAGGTGACCCCGACCCATTCAAGAATTGTAACAACATCCTTGATCAAAACTAGAAGTGGTAATCCCCACCAATTGAGCAGCTTCCTCTTCTTCAAGCCATGTGGATCCAAGTTCTCTAGCTTCTACCTCCAAAACATCAGAGCTTAAAGTCAAAGTCAAGGACAAAGGTGTTGAAGAATATGTCATTGAACAAACGTTCTATCTAACACAACTGCGTATATCACCAAAATCATATGGAAAGCCATTACTGAACAAGGCCAAGTCATTGGAGACTTCTAAGGGTCCTTTCATTGGATGGGGAAACCTATCGGATGAGAGTGAGGAAAAAGATGTCTTATAGTGGCTTTACAAAGATGAAGATAGTGAAACCACACCAAATGATCATCAACCTAAGCTACCCACTACATAGTATGGTTAAGGGTTTTCTATTTTACAAAGGATGGGAAATGAGGGACATGGTCCCATAAGATTAAGGAAAGATGGTCTTATAGAACCAATTCAACCCTCTACTTCCATAGCCCGGGACACTACTGGGTTGGGATACTAGGGTAAAGAGAAAATCAAAGGTAAGGAGAAACTCCAAGAAAAAGACACACAAGTAGTTACCACTAACCTAGTGGAACAAATTCACCACTTACAAGAAGCTAGTGAAACAAATTCCAATGAGTATGAAAGGGACAACCTCTCAGAAATGTCTTGTGAAGATAAAGAGGTTGACGTGGTTCAACAGTATAGCTCAACTTATACGATGCATGAGTGACAAAGCTCAAGGGCTAGATCGCTAGACTTTGATCTGCAATATGACGAATGTGAACTTCATGAGGAGAGTATGATGTCACACTTGACGAACCAACTTAAGGAGAGTACCATAATAGACCTTGTCAATACCTCTACCTATTGAAACAACTCCTCCATTCTAACTATTACCAGCTTTGAACCAGATCAACCTAATGACCCATTACCCTTAGTGAATCCTGAACTCATAGACTGGGATTTGCAAGACACCACCCCTGAGCTAGATACTTTCCAAAATGATGATGCTATCATCGATTACCTAGAGCTTAGGGACCATCTACCCGCAGGGGATCACAAAACTAGTTAGAACATAGAACTCAATGACAAGGCTTATTTTGGAGAGAGTGCCAAGCCTTTGAATCATAAAAATGTGAAAATAAAAGATATATCTAATGGTGAAAACCGCTCTGCGATAGTGTTAGATCATGAAAATAGTAAAAAAATAAAAGGCGTATCTGACAGTGAAAACCTCTCTGAGGTGCCGAAGGATGAAAGGCTTGACACTCTTCCCAATTTGACACATCAGGAGAGGTCCTTAATTCTGATTGAACCAGTAGAACCTATCAGTATTGGAACAAAAGACAACCCAAGGATAATCCATATGGCACAATTGTTATCCACACAAGAAAAGCTAGAATTCACTGAATTCTTCAAGCAAAAACATATTAACTTCACTTGGTCATATGTCTATATGCAAGGACTAGATCCTGATCTTATCATCCATCATCTTTTAGTAGCTCTAGGAGCTAAGCCAGTTAAATAGAAACTGAGAAAAATGCACCCACAAATAGCATTAATGGTGAAGGAAGAATTGAAGAAAATGCTAGATGTTGGTTTCATCAGACCAATAGATTATCTAGAGTGGATTTCAAATATAGTTCCTATTCCAAACTAGATGGAAGAGTTAGACTATGTAATGACTTCAGAGATCTGAACAAGGCTTGTCCAAAGGATGACTTTCATCTACCAAACATAGACATCATTATAGATCTAACGATAGGGCACACCATGTTGTCATTAATGGATGGGTTCTCCAGCTACAACCAAATCAAAATAGCACTGGAGGATCAGCACAAAATAGCATTCACATGTCTTTGGGGTACCTATTGTTAGTGTGTCATGCCATTTGGACTAAAGAATGCAGGGGTAACATATCAGCGCTCAATGACTACAATCTTTCATGACATGATGCACACCATCATGGAAGATTATGTAGATGACATCCTAGCCAAGTCAATCACTAGAGAAGGTCATCTGTAGGTCTTAGACAAGATCTTCATGAGACTAGAGCAATTTAATGTATGGTTAAATCCAAAAAAGTGTGTTTTCAGAGTCACATCTGGGAAACTCCTTGGTAAACTCTATATCTCAACTACACCAATAGCTCTTGGAGCTCTGCTAGAACAACAAAACCATGAAGGAAAAGAGCAAGCAATCTACTACATTAGTAGGATGCTAGTAGGTTACAATTTGTAGTATACACCAATTGAAAGAGCATGCCTTGCAGTTGTCTTTGCTTCATAAAAATGGATACACTACATGGTTTCACACTCTATCAAGCTAGTGGCAAAGATTGATCCATTAAAATACCTACTCAACAAAGCTACCCTAACAGGTAGAATATCTAAATGGGTCATGATACTTAGTGAATTTGATATTGAGTATGTAGATAGAAGAGCAATAAAGGGGTAGGTCATTGTACATCAGCTGGCGGATGCACCTTTGGAAGATGACAACCCATTAAGCTTTGAATTTCTAGATGAGTCTATCTTCAACATCACTACCATAGCCTGGAAACTTCACTTTGATGGGTCATATAGTCAACATAGATATGGAGCAAGAATCTTGTTGGTAACACCACATGAAGATACAATCCCTAAGTCATACAGACTTATGTTTCCATGTACCAACAATGTCGCTGAGTATGAAGCACTGGTTATCGGCATAAAGATGACAGTAGTTTGGAAGGTCAAGGAACTTCATGTGTACGGGGACTCACATCTTATCATTAATCAAGTAAATGACGATTATCAAACTAAGGATGAGAAGCTAATACCATACAAGCATATGGTGGATGATTTCAAAGAGTATTTTGTTGTGATATCCTTCGAGTAGATACATTGGAAACCAAAGTAGCAGATGCAATGACTACTATTGCATCACTTCTTAACATACCTAAAAATCATTCTCATTATGAGTTCTTGGTGGAGCTAGTTTCCCATCTAGCTTATGAAATCCTAGAAACCAACACCAATTACCACATCGTAGGGTCTAATTCTCCCTTAAATGGAAAAGTTGACACCTTTCTAAAATATAATATCCTACCACCTGACCTATCAAACAACTAGAAATGAAGATTCATACGCCTAGCATCCTGATATACCATCATCGCAGACACCCTATATCAACGAGGTTTAGATGGTACTCTCCTTAGGTGTTTGGATAGTGAGGAATATCAGACCGCTCTGAGTGAAGTACATGAAGGAATATGTGGGACACACTCTAGTGGTCCTACCTTGGCGAAGAAGCTCATGCATCTCAGATACTATTGGTCGAGCATGGAATCTGACTCCTATCATTTTGTCAAAAGGTGCAATAAATGCTAGAGTTGCAACCCTTAACAACACCTTAGCCCTTCTGCCAATGGGGACTTGATCTAGTAGGTAAAATTCACCCTTCATCCTCCAACAACCACAAATTCATTATCACAGCCACTGAATATTTCACGAAGTGGATTGAGGTCATTCCATTAACCAACATCATAGGGAAACAAATCTCCTCTTTCATCCTTAACTACATCATATGCAGATATGGTATTCCACTATCCATTGTCACAGATAATGGGTGACCTTTCAAGAATCAGAATGTGAAAGAACTCTGTGATAAATTCCACATTTAGCATCGCTTCTCCACTCCATACTACCCACAAGGTAATGGCCAGGCTGAGGCATCGAACAAAACTATCCTGAAGAAGATACTCAAAAAGACTGTCAATGATGCTCGCCATGACTGGCATATGCAATTGAACCCCACTCTATGGGCCTACAGAACTAGTAGACAGACTCCCATAGGTGCGACACCATATGCCGTCATCTATGGCTATGAAGCCATCTTATCTATAGAAGTTGAGTTACCTTCCCTCAGGGTGTCGTCATAAATGATGTGGAATACAGAGTATCAAGACTCCAGGAGCTAGAGCTACAAGAAGACTGAAGACAACATGCCTTCAACCATCTTAAGGCATACCAACAGAGAATGTCAAGAAGTTATAATCATAGGGTCAAACCACGAGTCTTCTAGGTGGGTGACTTAGTTCTAGGAGAGAATCCAAGAAATCAACAAGATAGAGAGAAAAAGGGGAAATTTGAACCCAATTGGTTGGGTCCCTATGTCATAGTTGCTACCTATGGATTAGGTGCTTATCAATTGGCCACATCAGAAGGTGAACTGTTCGGTGATCCCATCAATAGCATGCATCTTTGCAAGTTCTACACCTAAAACCCCAATGCAAGGGAGTAAAAAAATAATTTAAAAATAGAAAAATAGCAAAAAAATCATCCTTTGGTGAAAATCTGGTAAATAGGCGCCTTGGATAGATACCATGATGAAAACCTGGCAAACAGGCATCATGTGTATTTTAACTATCATGAAAATAAAAAGCAAGTGGTGAAAACCTAGAAATAGGAACCATTTGTGATAAACCACTTCCTCCATCTTTTTGGACCTTGTTCCTCATCCATCTCTTCTAACTGCAAACCCCCAATCACTTCGGGATACCTACCATGGCTTGTTGTTCGCTTGTCCTTATCATCTTGTCCCACCAGGCTGTTGACCCAAACTTGAGTCCATCCTATCATCAATCCTCAAGCCAATCCATTAAACCGTTGTCGAACTATGTCACCTTTGAGCTATCACATAGGCAAGGCCATCTTGATGAGCCCCTGAGGCTTCCCATCCATTTCATCCCTTATCACCCATCCGTTTGTCCATCCCATTCCACCCAATTTCCCACCACCTAGGTCTTAGGTCCACAAAGTTTGTACCCCGAACTACGTTGCCTCTGCGTCGTCACATAGGCAAGGCCATTTATCAATGAGCCCCTGAGGCACTAGGTCAGTCCCTTAGGGCTTGTTTCTTTGTGTCTATTGTCCATTCGTCCATAATAAATTCATCCTTTACTTGACTGGGGGCAAATCCTCGACCTAGTTAGTGAACTAGATTTTTGAATGCTACAACTTAGAGGATAGAAAACCGGATCGTAGTTTTATCACTAGACAACAAGCAATGCAGTAAAGAAAGCTTTTAAAACATTATCTTGACAAGAAGGCATTTAAACTGCACCTGACAAATCCTAGCCTGCCTACAACATCAAATGTGAATCTATCAACTTATTGCAAGAAAACATATATCTATGGCAAGAAGGGTTTTAATGGTTGTTTAATATCTTATTATTAGGATTCTTGTTATTATCTCTCCTATGCTACTCAAGGATGTCAAAAACTAGAGATGCTATGATTGAACATGATTATTCTATTTGTCTACTATTTGTGGGTTTATCTTTAGTAATGTGAAGCCTCATCTAAAGACATGATCAACATATTGATCATCGAGGACATCAGAGGTCTAAACAAGAAACAGGTGTAATTCTTGTCTATTGATATGCAAGCAATACTCAGGTCATCTTGGTTCAATTATACTTAGATGCTTGTATTAACTTGCTAAATCAAATTCCATGTAAGTAATACTCAGGTCATCATGGTTTAATTACACCTAGATGCTTCTATTTCTTTTACAACATTTAAAAAGCTCAATGATGAAACAAAGTACTTCAAAAAATTGTACAAGAAGATGACAAAATCCACATCCATATCTACCAAATTGCATTCCATTTCATTATAAGCATTGCATCATTATCAAAATTCCAAGTGTCGAAAGATCCATTTATCCATTTTCACAAATCATTTCATCCATTAACCAATTCATTATTCGAGGTTTTCTTTCATTATTCAAATCAATTCTTCTAAAGTGTCTTGTTATTTTACGATTGAGTATACTTGGCATTTACAAAAAATAAACCATTTTTGCATATCATAAACATGTACATAATCATAGAAGCATATCACAAACATGATAAACCATAAATGCATATCATTTTAGGTCAATAGGTTCCATTAACATTAGACATCATGATTGTCCATAACCAGTATCATATAGTCATGTCATCCATCCATATGAGTCACACACATAGTGTATATCATTGAAAAATCACAAAAACATAGAGTGCATAATCATCACATGTAAGCATCAAAAACATGTATAAATCATCACACATAAAATTATCACATATAGAATCATCATCGTGTCCACCATAACCATAATAGTATCACATCATTAGGTCCAACATAAGCATAGACATTACTATCAAAAGCATGTCGGTCATATATAAGCATAAACATAAAAAAATCATAACATAAGTAAAGTCCATCCATAATTAGTACATCATAACATAGTCCATCAAACACTAGATCATATATATAATCATCATCAAGAGAATAATAAATGTCCAAGTGTACAATGATATCAAATAATAATAGATCTCGAAATATCCACAATGTGGTGTATACAAAATATTGCCAAAAAGATACATGTCCCAGAAGGCATCTAGGTGGCACTTCCTCTTGAAGGTGCTGGTTGCTATGGCTAACCATCTCCACCACCACCTGATGTCCCTGTACCTGGTGCTCCCCTGTGTGGCCCCATCACCCCTCCACTCTCTGTAAAAGTCCTTTGTGACCTACTATGGTAGCTGGGGTGAAAACTACCTACTCACCACTCTGGGGGCATAACCTACTCATAGAGTGACTACCAGTAGAATATCTCCTAGCCAGCCCTCACCATCTTCATCACTGTCTGCCCTGTGGGACCCTGTGTTGTAGTCTGATGTACCTACTCAAGCAGCCCCTCCACCCTAGTATAGCATTGGATCACGGTATCTCTTCAGTCTAGCTATTTGTAACTTAGCCTGAAGCTGGGTGATTTGTCCTTGCATTTGATCTAGCTGCATTTGTTGGTGATCTACCTAGGCTCATAAGGCCACCAACTCCTTTTCATCCTGTCCCTATCCCTGTCCAACCTGTGGCTGTACAGGAGGCTGCATCTATCCCTCTAATCCCTATCAACTCACTGTCTCACCCTCCTACCATCTCCATCATACCCATCACTCCCACCATCTCCACCTCCACCTCCTCCACCGCCTCTGCCACCCTGGCCACCTCGTCCTCTGCATCACCTCCATCGCTGTTGAGGCCCCTCATCATCCTCCTCCCGATCATCTAGTCTCGGGGCCTGCTCTCTAGGTCTTGAGTATCGCGGGAATGGATGTGCAGCAAAGTAGTCAGCGTAATCCTATGTCATGTCTACATCCACAACTATCCTCCTCATTGGCCATGGATAATATGGTATTTGTAAAAAATCTACTCGAGCTTTCTTAAAAGATGTAGCAGGACCCCATCGAGGATGCTCCTTGTATGTTCGGGCAAAGATGGCATTCCCCTAGGGCATCCCCTCAATCCTACCAAACTGCCGGTACACACGAAAAATGATGTGCCTCTCAAGAATGTAGGGAGTCCTCCCTATCAACCATCTCATCTAAAAACAAAATGGTTACTCTGAAACGTCATCATCCCATACCTCGCAATCTAAGTAGGGGCACCAAATAACTGAGTCGACATTATCAAAAGCATGCTACTAGTACTCTAGATTTCCTAACTTGGGCTGGGAAAGACTCTCCTGGAACATATAAGAGTAAGGCTGATCTCTGCCTTGGGGACCCATACCAATAGGTTGAGTAATAGCAATGTGACACCAATCACAAATCTGAAGAAGAGATACTCCACATGACAAACTCGAAGATCCATCATACACAAACTAGTGTAAATCATGTTAAAGATGAGTGAGCAAGCAAACACCCCAAGCATATCATGTGCCCTCTGTGGTGATCCACTCTAGAGCTCTCCCCCACCCAACTGCAAAATCATGTGACCTCCTGTCAGGGCACACTATCCCTCTGATCAACCCAACAACAACTGACGGAAGAGGCTCATAGTAAGAAACCATGTCGGCCCAGCTAATCTATGTACCCTCAATGGTATCATCATCAAAAACTTGGAGAGACTTGTCAAGTCCTACCCCGGAATGAGACTCATACTCCACAAGCTCTCCATTGATCAGAATCCATAGAATTTGATGTACATCCTCCAAGGTCACGATAATCTCCCAAGTAGGAAGATGGAAGGTACCATCCTCGCTGTGGTATAGCTCAGCAAGTGCAGTCAACATATTGAGATTAGCCCAAATCTTGGGCATAAGACAAACAAAAGATAAACCTACCAATCCCAGGATCAGATGATCAATCTCTGTCAAGTATGGTCTAAGCAACTGTGTCACCGAAAATCACTCCCGAGACATAAGTACATCATCAAGCTCCTCCTGCAATCAACCAAAAGCGCATTAATCAAAGTCAATCAACTAAACTACATATCTATCTATCAAACATCAAATACTTAGCTATTTTACCAGGATATCTATCCTATCATCTCTCTTGAGATTCTATCAATCTCAGAGATGAATTATCAATTGGCAAACATCGATCACGATGCCAACTTTATCAAATTTGCTAAGTATTTTTCTATCTAAGGTATATGCATAGTTCTATTCAACATTTGCACAGAAACAGGGCAGATGCACATAATCCCCTTGCATTTGCGCAGTAGCATTCAAATGCGTAGATTTAGGAGACATTTGTGCAGCATTAAATCAATTGCGCAGGCTTATGACAAATGCACAGTTTCTTAACAAAAGTGTAGAAATCCTTTGCATTTGTGCAATTCTGTGCCTTGTTTGCAAAAATCATGCATTTGCGCAGATTCCACTAGTATTTGCATAGAATCACATCATTTGTACCGATTCGTAGGGCAAATGCACAGATTCATTCTTTCGGTGCATTCACAAGACCTAAGTTTGACCTCAATTTTTGACCATAATAAATTCACCTAGCCTAAAATTGAAAGTGTACTTACCGGTGGGCCATACTCTGCTAGACAGTTGAACCATCAGATCCTCTCGAAGCAGTGTAATTAAACTAGAATTTTCTGCATTGTGGCTGACTCTCCTTAGCACTTGAGCTCTAATCTCCTATAAGCTCTCCACAAAAGGCAAGTGTGCAAATGACAAGGAATCTGACCCCACACTCCTATTATAGCCCATTTAAGCCTAATGGGAGATGTTTTAACTTTGTGGATGTTGGGGCATGGTTGTTATCTGATTTTTGCCCATCATTGGCCAAATTTCTTCTCCTATCTATCTGGTCAACCTATCTCATTGTGAGATTGTCTATCATCTTGTCATCGCATTCTTCCCGTCTAATCTCCTAAGGGGGCATCCTATCATCATTAACCTATACCAGGGGCAACCTGGGGCATGTATCAATCGTAAAAAAAAATTATTCTTTGAAACAACGTGATAAAACACATTGCATCAAAGAGGGGCAAAATGTATACACCTAAAAATGGCTAAGTCGAATTAAATAAATATTTTAATATTTATTTTATTCGCATTCCTCTATCAATTAAATAAATATCCTAATTTATTTAAATGATTCACATTCCTCCAATAATTAAATAAAATCAATTTATTTAATTAAATTCCCTAATTCTTCTATAATCTCATATAATTAAATAATCCCAAATTATTTAATTAATCCCAAATTCTTCTATTCCAAAGTCCTAAAATTCCATAATTCCACATCATCTGATCCATGTCATTCTTCCACCTCACCATGTTGCACACATAATTAAATATTTTAATATTTAATTAGCTAATATCCCCTCACCCACATGTCCTATTTATCCTCCAATCAAGATCGGTTAACTCATCAGTCAAATCAGTTATCTAATCAATCAATTCACTTAACTAGTTAGTCTATTCAATTAACTCCTCAATCTATTCTATTAACTCCCATAACTCATGAAAGGAGCTTGGACACTTGTCCTCTTCTGATTTGTGCACATTCTCTCAAACTTCCTCAACCGTACACCTCACAGGTAATTACTCTAGTCATGGATCTACTGACACTTGGATTTGGCCTCTCTTGAGCCTATAAAAGGAACCCTCATTCCCTCATTCCATATCCACTCAAGCTTTAGTAATCTTACTCTGCAGAAATCTTACCAGCGTGCCTTTGGCAAACTATCTCCATTGGATTTGCATAACCTCACTATCATCATAATCATCCAACCATGTCTCCATTATCCTTCAGATGTCCATCTTCATTAGAATTGCATTGTTAGTTTAGTCTTCATTGCATTATCCATCTACAACCATTCTCTTATTGTCATCTTCAATAGCAAGGAAGTACAACTTCTGAGAGCTAAAATCATACCCAAGATTGGTACGAGATAGGCAACAATGGAAGCTATGAGGTAAATCGGTCTATGAAGGTAATATCTTTGTTTACTATATTTGCATCCATTCCATTGAGTTATTGGATATTTAGTTGTTTAATACTGTTGTTCATATTTACCATAACACAAGTCTTTATAGGAGTAATACACTATGATTCAAATACAAACTAATTCTAGTAGCATTCTGGTAACACTTGTGTTCCTACAAACTCTCATAATATGAACTACTCCTCAAGCTCACAATTTATAGAACCTAGAAGCCATTGTGGTTTTAAAAAAACCATGTGCATCTAAAACTAGCTTATTCTCTTACGCTCTTACAATTGTCATAAATCATTAATTGCATCCACACAATATGAGTGGCCAAATTGGTCAAGGTTCTAGTCTAAAATTAGGCTCTTATAGATGGTCATTGATTCCAAAGTAATTCTCTCTATTCTTGGCTCTTACGTTTCATAGAATCCGTCATAACATTTGTTAAAGATAGTGTCAAAATAAAATATTAATATTCCACTGCTGCAAGGCACCGACACTTTGCATAACTATCACATCAAATTCCAATGCCTCAAGTTGTGCTAGAGCTAAAAATTAAATAATAACAATAAATAACTACGAGAAAATATTATTCATTCAAATCACTATGCCAAAGTTGCGGTGGCCTACCAAAGCATAAAGCTTGCCTATGACAGAGGTTATAAGAAGGTTTGGATCACGAGGGATTCCCTAAATATTGTTTTCAAAAGTCTTAAGCAAATTCAACCCCCTAGTTGGAATATTGATATAATTATTAAGGATTCCATCGATTTGATTAAATCCTTTGAAAATGTTTTAATATCCCATATTTTCTAAGAAGGAAATGGACTTGTAGACGTCATTGCCAATGAGGGAGTGACTTCGGACCGAGACATCATAAGGTATGATAAACTATCTGAAATGCCAAGTAAGGTGAAAATCTTGGTGATAAATGAAGGTATTTATAATAATTACAGCTTGGATTTCGAGAGTTAATTTCATGATAACTCTCTAGCTCCCTGCACACTTTCTGGGTAGGATTTACACCTTGCAGGTTAAGACTTGGAAAGTGTTTTGTCTTTTGCATTTGCTAGAGTCTTCTAAGAGAGACATTAGGAAAGAGACGAATATGGGAGGAGACAAGAATAGGATCAAGCCATGTTCTTGTGATGGGGTCCACAAGCAGCCCCATCTGTGGAAGATTATGTAGGAAGGCAAGCTTGTCCCCCTCATGGAGAAGCTTCACGACTTGGATCCTAGAGCTACTAACATGTTTGCCAAAGGGTGGTGGAGAAGAAAGGTGAGAGCATAAATTAAAATCTCTAAAGAGTTTTTAGCTGGGATTACTGGTCTGTCGATGGAGGGAAGGAAGTTCTTGAGATAGGAAAGCAGGGGAAGAAGGGATGAAAGCTTTCTTCAAGGGCAAGGAAAAGAATGTGTTGGTTCAATTCAAAACTAGTGGGTATGAGAGGAAGTCAATCAAACCCATTTGGGGGGAAGTTGCTGAGATTCTCATGTGATATGTGAACTTGGAAGGTAGGTTCACTACTATTTACAATTACCACTTCATTCTCTTAAACCATTTCAGGCATCATTTATTTGTGTCTTTTCTATTCTACCTATTAGCTTCCATGGAATTTTCTTTAAATGAACATCAGAGAAACCCTAGGATGTTGGTTATGCATGAGGGCCTAATTTTTCTCATAACGGAGCATATTAGAGCCATGGCTCCTATGGTTGAGGTGAAGGGTACTGTTGAGAAAAATGAGAAAAAAGGTAAGGTCCCCATTGTTGATTATTCTACCTCCACAAAAGGTGAGATTGGGGGACATGATACCAACCCTGACTAAGCTTGGGAGTAGGACACTATGTGGAGGTGCTCTCCACTCCTCTTTCCTCTAAAATGGAGGAGAAGGGTAACATAAAAAAATGGAAGAGAACTAGTGAGAAGAATGCTCCAACCTAACATGGCAAAACAGGGGACTCTTGGTCTATTGATAACACCAAGGAGGGAGTTGGTGATGAAGGGTTAATGGAGAAGAAAGGGGGAAATCAGAGGAAGGGTAATAATAAGAAGGGCAAACAAAGAACTAAAGATGTGGAGACCATTGAGAAGAAGAGAACAGGGGAGAGAGGTAAGGAAACTCATAAACTTAAGCTAAGATTGGGGAAGGACAAGAACCCTAATTGTCAACGCGAGGGTTTGGTTATGGAGGATCTTGGAATCAATGTCCCTTTTCCTCCTATTCTAGATCCCTATAACAAGCTCCCTAGGAACTTCTAGTTCCTTGTGTCTTCTACATTGAATAGGGAAGAGCTTTCTAAAGCTTTAGATATGGTGAAGGATGTTGTCTATGACCAGCACAGGTTAACTAAATGGTTCTTTATTGAGATAAATAGGATCAACATCAAATTGATGGCTATTCAGCAAAGGTTGGGAATGGGAGTCGAGATAGATGACAAAATGGATGAAGAAATTCTTGGGAGGCCATTTTGAAGGTCAACCAAATGGAGAAGGATCTAGTCTCTCATTGCTAGGACCATGATACCTGCTTAAGTAAGGTGGAAAATGAAATGAATGAGGTGAAGAAAAATATGGAAAGGATGATTAAAATTAGTGAATACAAAATTTAGAATAGTACAGAAGGCATTCACATTCTTATAGAGAAGCTTAAGGAGATGAGGGAGGAACACATGATAGGCAAGGGGGAAGAAACAGATGTTGAAGGTAAGCATCAGAACACCGGTAACAAAGGAAAACAAGGAAAAAGTACTGAGCAGGGGGCCCTGAGTTTCAGAGCTAGAGGTAGTAAGAAGAAGAGCTTCCATGAGGAGAAGGACAAGCTTCTTGGCTTTGCTAAACTTCATGAAGAATTCTACAAGCAGGAGCTAGCTGTTGCAGAAACTCTTAAGAGTATGTGATCACATGCTAATGGGTTCTAGGTGGATGGATGGATGGTGGGCTTTACTATGTTAGCTGTTAGTATAGTTTATAACTATATCTAGTCTCTTTTACTCTTTTGTTGTGCTTTTTGATGTTTGGCTTCTATCCTACAATGTTTAATCTTTGGGGCAGCTTATGGTTGTAGGGTTTCAGGGTCCCTTCAAAACCTGTTCTATCCCTTTAATCAAAAACTACAAGAAAATATTAAATGATAAATAAATAATAATTGGAATTTTGTAAGGTTGAGACACTTAATTTCCCAACAAATCTAACACCATCTCCTTCTTTTGATTTAGCTCTTTCATCATTATCAAACTAATTACCATTTAGAAATAGTACTACATGTGAATCAATGTTGTTGTTATATGAAATTTGATCATGTTCTAAATCTGGTTTCCTTTTCTAATTGCCAGTACCAAATTAAGATAATATTGTACGTGTAGAGCAGTAAAAACTCAAGAGAAATATTATAGATTTACATTCAAATAATGTCAAGGGTAAAAGGAATTTCATTATGTCAGTCGTGCTTGTTTTTACATTCCATACAATGGCTTATAAAGCCTTATTTTCCCCTATAAAACTGCCTATGGAAATAACTTCCCAAAAACTAACAACTAATCTAAAACTAATTTATTAAATGTAAATCTTATTTCCTAACAACCCCTCTTTAAGGTTTACATCACAAAAGAAAAAAACAAACAAAATATTGATCAGTATCAACCTAAGCTCTTTCTGTCTAGGTAAATATCTGATTAGCCAGCTCTGAATCAGCCCAAACTCCTTTGTCTAGGAAAATGTCTAACTCTGCATCAGCCCAAACTCCACTATCTAGGCAAATGTCCAACTCTGTAGCAATATCAACCTAAACTTCTTTGTCTGAGTAAATGTTAAAACCACTCCATCAGCATCAACCTAAACTTCTCTATCTAGGTAAATGTCTGATTATTCAACACCAACTCATCAACCTGTGAAGTGAGACACACTCAACTGTCCATAGATACCACACACAAACAACAACAATGTCGTGTCCCCCCTTACTCCTGAAGAGATTGAAGATAAATAATGATGCTTCTCATGCAATGAATCACCCCTGAGTGAGGAGCTAGCTCGGGATGATGAAGATCCTCCGGCCTCCATTTTCCTCCAACCTCCAATAATACTTTGTTACACTTTATGCATTAAATATCACATTAAAATCTTCAATAGCACAAGAATGTAAGTTTCTGAAATCTTTGTTAAGAGTAGCATGGATGGCTTTGACAACATAAACATTTTGTGACATAATGAACTCAAATATGATCAGGTTTGAAGGTGTCCGTTTCCACAAAAAATACACCTTTTACAATATGATAAAAGATATCCTAACCTTATCACTCCAATAATTTTATAAAATGCATTAAAGAATTTCTACAAGTTTCAAATCATAAGCATCCTTACAAATCAATGAAACTTCCTACCAAACCCCTTATTTCTCCTTAAAATTTTTATTTAGAATAACAACAATAAAATCCTTATACAATTTTTATTTTTAAAAATAATAACTCCAAAATAACAAATCCCACACAAAAACAATGGAACAAACTCCATATAAACTCCACTTCTTTGAATCACTAACCAATTTTAATGCTTTAGTCCTCTCCAACGTCCACTAATATTTCAACTTGCTTTTGATACATAAGTTCAACATCTAAACAAACTCTTTAAAACTATAATCTCGGATGAAATGATAACCAGTGATTCATTTTATTTCTTTCCTTATACAAGGACGAGTAAGACTTTTACATTAAAATTAGGGCTTGAATAAATCAATCCACAATCTCCACGCATTCAGCAATTTTCTACTCTTCTTTAAATCTTTCAGTACTACAATATTGCGCCCACAGAAAGAAACCATGGCGGCATCCAAAGGAGGCTGCAACGTTGCAGATAGGGTCGGCCTGGTTTTGAGGAGGAAATACAACAATAAGAGAGGAACGTCTGTAAGAGAGGTTCACCCTAAAAAGAACAGTAATAATGTTATTTTTAAATCTTCTCTTTCCGTCCCATTGAACACATCTTCTCTACAGATCTGAAACGCCTTTATATAAAATCGACTCCACGCTTCTTAAGTGCTAGTAGGAAGATTCAGATTTCAACTCCTTTTTTTTTAATAAATACGCTTAAGGAAAATGAACGCTGTCATTCAATGCCTGGAAAAATATCCACGTGCAGGTGTATCTTCATTCTTACGGCACAAAATCATTTTCTCTTCTTCAAACACACAGGCACACAAAATTCCTCAACGTTCTGATAGCAATGTAGCAATGTAGAGCAGCAAAAATTTAAGAGCAATATTATAGATTTACATTGCAAATAATATCAAAGGTAAAACAAATTTTATTATAGAATTAGTGTGTTTTTTTTACCTTCCATAGAATGGTTTATAAAGTCTTATTTTTCCCCTGTAAAACTGCCTATTCCAGAAAACTAACAACTAATCTAAAACTAAATTATTAAATGTAAATCTTATTTCCTAACACTATACTAAACTGATGGTATAAATTACCTTCTAATTCCTATTTAGATAGGATTAATTGATGCTTTTCTATTCTTTTGAATATATTGTAATTGTTTAAGTATAAATTCAACCAAATGTTTGGTTAGATATTCTTGTTGAAAAATACAAATGGATCCATCAACCCAATTCATCATCCCAACAAAAAGAAAAATAAAATCCCTTAGTACTAGGTCAAATTATATTTTATGAAATGTCCTTTTGAATTTGTTTTTTATAATCTAAAGATTAAATATAAATATCTTAAATATGAAATGTCTCTTATTGTAAGTTTTTAAACTCTACCATAACACTTATTAAAAATGAAAAATGAGAATGATAGAAAGTATAAGGATAGTAAAAATGAAGAATTGAAGATAGAATGCCAATCTAAAATTTATGAAACACAATCTATAAAAAAAAATTCAAATTCTTACAAATAACATATTAAAAACAAGAGTTGAAAATATCAACATACCTCGAATTTGATTAGACAAACCTGATATCCTTCCCAAGGTAAATCTTTGCACCACCGAACGGACAAATTTCTATCTAAGATATTAAATATAATGATTGTTTACAAAGAACATATGGTGAAGATAATGATTGTTAACCAAAAATACATAACGATTAAGTAATAAAATGACAAGAAAGTGAAAACTAATGTGAAAAAAAGAGACGCAAAACAAACAGATCACACAAATAACATGTTAGACAAAAGCATATAGATGCAACTAACCAGCAAATAAAATGTGAACGTATTATATACTAAAACACTAAGAAATATACATATAAACGAAATGTAATGGACATCCTAAATGCTTCTGACATCATATTGAAATAAGGGCTGCGCTGCAGCTCAAGTCCCTAACAAATTAACCAGTATTGACAGGATTTATAAAGGATTTTGATGTGTATTGCTGGATCTAGAAGGATTTCATTACATAATTTGAGGTGTTAATTTGTATAATATGATATTATATTTCTGCCCTAACAAATGAAGACTAGCTAGATTGAATCCAAAAACATGCTAAATGTTACAGATCAATCACCAGGGGCCTTTTTATCATATGCAGCTTGGAAGTGTGGCTATCGAGCATCCTTGCTTTCAATCATCGATTGATTGGCCAACATAAGGATTACCAAGTTAAACAAATTATAGCCAACTTGATCTAAAACTCGTAGCACTTCCTGCTAGCTCTATTGTATAGCATCCAATGCTGGCTCCCAGCTCAACTACCAGTTTACCCTCGAGAAGTGGTAAAATGTAGAGTATCGGTAGCACAAAGAAACATGAATATTAAATTTTTCAATTGATCAATTCAAAATTTCATTATGAGCTTCCGAGGCATATCTTAGTATATGTTGTGGTAGAATCATTGTAGTAAGTCACACTAATCAATATTTACTTTCATTGCAGGCAAGTTCCAATACCAGAAACTTGTCATTTTAAGATACTCTAATGATGCAATTCAGGATCAATGTCCCTTGATCTAATTAGGAGACTCAACAACTCAAAATGCCACAGTTTAATCTAATCAATGTACTATATCAGGATGAGTTACTAATATGGTGCAACCCAAGTAACAAAAAGCATGAATATGTGAGTAGGTACGAGTGTGAATTGTATTTGAACATAAGATTTGTGTATATTCCACATAACCTATTTAAACAGGGTGTGGGCTAAATATTACTTTAAGTTGCAGACCTCGAATCAGATGGCCGAATGAATTCCATTTGTCAACTGAGGTCTGATTCAATTTTTTGATGTTTGATCTAGATGCAAGCGTATAGCTCAATTTGAACGTGCTAGTGCTTCAAAATTCTGGTTCATACAATAACCGTATGGACTTGATTGGATATCTCTGGATAAAAGGCACATTGCAAGAAAGATTCAATTAAATCTTAGGTCTAACATAAGTTCCTAGACAACAATATTTATAATTCTCATCGATTCAATATAGTTCAATCAATGCACAGCAGAAATTAGATTGCTTATTGTTGTTATCAAACCATTGTCAACTATACTTTGAAATGGTATTCCTGCTAAGTCCAGAAACATTTGAGTTAGCACTATTCTACAGGCACACAGTCCAATTCCTGCTAATGCAAATCTCCCTCTAGGGACAGCCAAGGGTGTAAACTCTTCAGATTTTAATATATCATTTGATGTGTTCAATGCCCATGCCATTGCAAGTGGGAAGATGCCATAAAGTGTCATCATGCCATAAGCACCTTACAGAAGAATAAAACATTTGTTGATCTTAGCAGATAACCATTTTAATTTCTTATGAGACAATTAAACACTTTGCAGGAATTATATATTACACCTAAAATAATCAGAAAACATTAAATACCTTATGACCTAATGTTTTCGTGAAGAGAATATAATATAGCCATGAAATGTTGGTAAATAAAAGAGGATAGAATACCGTTGTTTCCAGATGTACTTTTCAAAAATGTTTACTTGCACTTTAAATCCAAGCTTTTCTCCAATGTCTACCATAGAATAATGGGTAGCATGATATTTATGATTCTTAGACCATCTCTAACGAGATTTTTGTTACTTAAATTCACTCTCTATAGAAATCAATTACACATTTTGCTCACACATTTTCAAAGGTGTGATTTTTGTTCATACATTTTTGTTATGATTATTCTATTTATACTATTTCAAATGTGTTTCTTGAAATCTCTGTAATAGTTGAATTGAAAGCTGCATACCACTCTTCTCAAGGTTAGCATAAGAAGCATTTTTGTGTTAAGTGTCTAGAAAATGATAGAATGTTTCTAAAGTTTTCTATAATCTAGAACATTCCTGGAGCTGTTCTAGAAAAGAACATTCTAAGATCTATTCTAGAAAAAGAACATTCCAAATTTAAGAGTTTTCTAGAAAGTTAAAAGCTTCCAGGCTTCAAAGGTTCTATAGCTATAAATATGTGATTGTAGACAGCTATTGGGTACAACATCTAGATAGCTACTACACACAGCATCTAGATAGTTGCTAGACACAGTGTTCTGGATGTCATATAATGAATGCTAGATGAATATAATTTGCCAGGTTATTCAACTCTGTTTTGCCCTGCCTTTTCTCTGTTAATTGGTGTTATGTTTTGCCCTATCTTTTTGGTGTTTTTTGGGCCTGATCTTACATGGTATCAGAGCCGGGTCACGGGTTTGAATCCGCTCGGGTAACGCTGAGGATTCAGCTAGAGATTCAGCTAGAGGTTCAACAAAAAAATATTGCTGGAGTGATTTGTTTGCAGGGCTGGTATATTGCTAGAGTGATTTTTGTTTGCAGGGCTATTATATTGCTAGAAATGCAAGTTGGAACAAGCTAGAGGTATTATTGGTAGTGCTCTCATGGCCAAAGTATTACATATAAATGATTCAATCTCATATGAGCAAGTTAGAAGGAAGAAAGAATGGGAGCAAGCCATGCTAGCAGAATGCTTGGTATGCTAGAGATGAACATTAAGGGGGGATAGTAGTATAAGAAATTATTAGTGAAGCTTAAACACAACACCCGTAGATGACTATAAGAAATATGCTTGCCCAACCACCTTTCCTCAGGAATGTCAAGATTTAACTGAGATGAGGGAGCTTGATTAATGAGATAAACCGCTATGTTGCAAGCTTCTGCCCAGAACTCTTTTCCCAGTCCAGCATTGGAAAGCATACACCGTGCTTTTTCCAAAATCGTTCTATTTAACCTCTCCGCAGCCCCATTTTCTTGCAGTGTATAAGGAACAATTTTGATTCTTCGAATACCATTATCAGCACAAAAACTATCAAACTCTAGTGAACAAAATTCACCACCATTGTCAGTTTGCAAACACATAATATTTTGCCCACTGTGATTTTCAACTAGAGATTTAAATTTTTTGAACTTGCCGAACACTTCAGATTTTTTATTAAGCATAAAAATCCAAACTTTCCTAGTGCAGTCATCAAGAAAAGTTAAAAAATAATTAGCACCTCCAAGAGAAGTTACCTCAGTTGGCCCAAAAACATTCGAATAAACTAGCTCCAAAGGTGAGGTGTTCTTCTCATGACCCGTCTCTATGAAGCTGATCCTCTTCTGCTTGCCATAGAGACAATGTTGGCAAAAATCCAAATCCACATATTTCAACCCTGGGAATTGTTCTCTTTTGATCATGACTTCAAGACCTTTCCTACTCATATGTCCAAGCCGTTGGTGCCAAATCTCGGTTTCGCTGTCTGTCACTGTCATAGTAGCTCCCACTTGAGAGTCATTTTCAAAAACATATAAACTGCCCTCTCTATTTCCTTTGGCAATCTACAAGACACCTCTAGTAACCTTCCATGAATCTGGATGGAAGGTAGTATTGCAGCCTTGTGAGAATAATTGTGTTATAGAAATTAGATTTTTTTTCAGTTTTGGGACATGCCTAACATCTTGCAAAAGCCATTTGCTTCCATTTTTGGATTGTAGGAGAACATCACCTTTACCAATGATGTCTAATGAATTGTTATCCCCCAAGTAGACTTTCCCAAACTATCCTCCTTGATAATTTGAGAAGGCATCCATACAAGAGGTGGCATGAAAGGATGCACCCGAATCTAGAACCCATGAATTTGAGGTGGTTTCACCTATGGAAAAAACCAAAATATTATCATCCTTGTCATAAACAGCATTGACCTCACTGTCTTTAACCTTCTCTTGCGCCTTCTTATAGGAATAACAATTTTTCTTGGTGTGAGTGGGCTTACCGCAGAACCAATAGTCGCTAACTCTACCTCTGGATTTTGACCTCTTCGCTGATTTTGATCTTCTTCTGTTATTGTCTTTGCCTCTATTCTGAGGCCTTCCTCTACTAACAACGGTTAAGGCTTCACCAGAAGATATTTCTTGGTTCTTTCTACGCATATCTTCACTAAGGAGTGTAGTTGCTACGTCATCAAAAACCAATTTTGTTTTGGCTGCAACTGAAGTACTTATGGCCATCATGACACCTTCCCAACTATTGGGTAATGAGCATAGCAGCAAGATTGCTTTAATTTCATCTTCTAACTTTATCTCCACTAAAGTCAATTGTGTAAGTAAGGTATTAAACTCATTTAGATGGTTTGACATAATTCTGCCTTCTTTCATTTTCAGGTTATAAAGCTTTTTCATAATAAAAACTTTATTGGATGTTGAAGCCATCTCATACATTTTAGAGAGTTTATCCCACAGCTCCTTTGAAGTCTTCTCCACTGAAACATTAAATAATACATTGCTAGATAGCGAGAGGAAAATCGTAGCTCTTGCCTTCTTATCCATCTTGTCCCACTCTTCATCCTTCATTGAGCTTGGCTTATTTGTTACCCCTTCAAGCGCAAGAGAGAGGTCTTGTTTTATCAGCAAAGACTCCATTTGTACTTTCCACAGTCCAAAATTCTAACCAAAGAACTTCTCAATCTTCGGTTCCTCCATGGCTCGAAAATCCAACACCAATTTTCGCAATCAGCTATACTGTCACCGTACAGCTCTGATACCAATTGTTAAGATTGAAAGTTCAACTCAAATTTTAGAAAAGAGTAATTAATAGTGTACAGATGTAATTAGAAAGCAAAAATGAAAGAGACACCAGATTTATCGTGGTTCACCAAACTTGGCTACATCCACACTGAGTAGAGGAATTATTATTGATAATGAATTGAGTTTTACAATGAGATGTCCAGCATATATAATGCTTCATCATACATCACACAAGGAATATGAATAGACAAGCAATTGGCAGGAAAATAATGTGTTTGGTCTTCATTTCTTTACAAAGATAATGTCTGCGATGGCTTACAAGTTGAGGAAAAAAGTGGGGGTTGGATCTCTGTTGCTCCTATTCTTGGTGCTCTTGTTAGCAATCTTAGTGAGTCCCTTGTGGTAAGTGTGAGTTAAACATTTTCTTTTACAAGGTTTGTGAATTTCAAGGAAACTGATGATACAATACATTTGTGACGGTGCAGAAACTGTGTAGATCTAAGTACAGAATTGCTCTACACAGAGGCATGGTGACAAACAAAACTATAGCCATGACCCTTGTGCTTCACTTGGATCCTCCGCTTAGTCTTTCATCTCATTAAACCTCCTCCCAACTATATCTCACTACAACTTGCAATAAAATACCGCTACATAAATGTAAGAAGTTTACGTTAACCCCAAAGATCTATATATTTTCTACAGTCAGGTTTAAATATAAATAATAATTAGCAATTGAAAATTTTAATGGTTTAGTAGTAAGTGTAAATGCAAGAAACAAACTAACAGAACCAAAATAGAGCAACAATTAAAAGGAATACTTAGAATGAAAGATTCTCAAAACAACACACACACAGAAGACATAGCAATTAACGTGGTTCACCATTTCTGGCTACATCCACAACAAAGGGCATTCATTCTAGATAATACATCTCTCTCTGTATTTTTCATACATCTGTGTATGTCTATCTAACAATAGCAATCCCTTGCATCCTAAAAGACTCCTATATGAAAACTCCTACCAAACTTCTTACATTTGGAATCATCAACCCAGAACCAGAAGCAGTTACAAGCCAAGAATGGCTATTGTAGATAGAACAGTTACAAGGAATAAAAGAAGACAAGAAGTTGGCCGTTACATTGGGCTTCAATAGTCCACGTGCGCAACAATCTCCTACTTGAAGACCAATGTGATTGGCAATGAAGCTACTCTGAGAGAGATCCCCTTCTTGGAATTCAGTGTCACAAAGGAACAAGACCGAGAGAAGATCTACAGAACTCGAACTTCTCTCAAGGAACAGCCTTGGTTAATGCATCTACCGGATTGACCTTTGTGTCAATCTTTGTGACCTGAAACTTGCCTTCGTCAATAACATGGTAGATAAAGTGGTATCGAAGGTCAATATGCTTGGTTTGGTTGTGGAAAGCTGAATTCCTAGCCAAGTGAATAGCACTATTGCTATCATAATGCAATGGAAATACTGATTTCAGACAGCCCAGTTCGGTCAACAAACGCTCAAGCCATATCATATCTTTTGTTCCTTCCGAGAGTGCAATGTATTCAACCTTTGTGGAAGACAGAGCTACAACTTGTTACAACTGAGAAACCCAACTAATGGCTGCCCCGGCAAATGTAAAGGCATAACCAGTGGTAGACTAGCGTTTATCTAAATCTCCGGCCATATCTGAATCAACATAACCACGAAGCTGAATGTCAGTACCTCCAAAACATAAACAATAATGTGAGGTACCTTTCAAGTACTATAGAATCCACTAAACTGCCTGCCAATGTAATTTGCTCGGATGACTCATGAATCTACTCACAACTGCAACTGCTTGTGCAATGTCTGGACGATTACATACCATTGCATACATTATACTACCAACTGCAGATGTATATGGAATAGACTCCATCTATTCTTCCTCTTCCTAGTTTTTTAGAGACATAGCTGAAGATAGGTGGAAATGATCAGCCAAAGGAGTATATACCAGTTTGGCTTGAGACATATTAAATCTGTCCAACACTTTGGCAATGTAGTTTGCTTGGGACAACCTGAGTTCTCTTTTATTTCTATTTCTAAATATGTACATCCAAAGTATTCTTTTGGCTGGTCCGAGGTCTTTCATGGCAAAAAGAAGAGTCAATTGTTGCTTCAGCTGAGCAATAATCTTAACACTAGTACCAGCTACTAACATATCGCCAACATAGAGCAAAAGGATGACAAACTCACTAGTATTGAGCTTCTTGTAGTAAACACAAGGATTTGATTCGCACCAAATAAAGTTGTTATCAATCATAAAGTGGTCAAATTTTAAATACCATTGTCTTGGAGCTTTCTTCAACCCATACAAACTCCGCTTCAACTTGCAAAATAAATGCTCCTTACCTAGTTGAGCAAAACCTTCAGGCTGCTCCATGTATAAATCCTCATCAATGTCTCCATGTAGAAACACTATTTGCACATCGAGTTGCTCAAGTTCTAAATCCCAAACAGCGACCAAACCCAACAGAACATGGGTTGTGTCCATTCTGACAACTGGAGAAAAAATTTCAATAAAATCAATACCTTTTTGCTAATCAAACCCCTTGATGACTAATCTGGCCCTGTATCTTTTACTCCCTCTATCTTCATCTTTCAAATGATAAACCTATTTGTTTTTTAGAGGCTTTCGATTTGGCGGAAGATGAACCAAATCCCAAGTGTTATTGACTCTCAATGACTCCATTTCTTCATTCATGGCTGCCATCTAATTGTGTGCATTTCATGCTTGCAGGCTTGTTTATATGTTGCCGGCTTTGCATAATCAAAGAGTAATAACTCATAGTCATTGTATTTTGCAGGTCTCTACTTCTCACGAGTAGACCTCCTCAATTTTGGACCTTGCTCTGGCTATATATTTGAGTCCAGATTTAGTCTCTGGAGTAAGTTTTGAACGTCGTCAACCTTTGATTGTAGAGGACCCTGAGGAAAGCTCCCTTGTCTCTATATATTGCTTTATGCACATATAGTGCTTGGCTCAGTCACACTGCCCTACAACATGTCTCCTATCTATGTTGAAGAATCACTTCCTCTTTGCATTAAAAATTCATCAAAATGTGTTTCAACTGGGTTTGGAGAGGTAGAAACTAGGAGCGAATGAGAAATTAGAGACTGTATATGACCAAGAGGAGGCAGTGTATGATCAAACATAGGAAACGTTTTATCTAGAAGAGGCTGCGTTGTATGCACAAGGGAGTGCATTTGGGGAAAGATAGACTACGTAGCACTTGGTGAAGGCAACAATGTTTGAAACAAAGGCTATGTTGGAGTATGTGTTGGCAATGGTATGTCAAACAAGGGTGCGTTGGCTATTTAGAAGGCAACGATTCAACTTGAGTGGGCTACGTTTTAGGTAAGAGAGGTAACATGGGAATTCCCACAGTATCCACTCAAGTGATGCCAATGTGGGGCGTTGGAACATTGATTGACTGTGTAGTATACATAGGAGGCAGAATTGAAAAGTGAGAAGGCTGCGTGGGTAAAGTGCATCCAACTGAAGGCAGAGTAGTGGTAGAAATAGGAGTAGATGTGGTATAATAATGAGTAGAGGTAACTAATGGCTAAGAGAAAGTAATGGTAGGTTGCTTTACCTTTCCATTATCAAACAAATCCATATCAACATACTCTGTCGAAGATGAATTGCAAGGTTGCCAGCCTGGAAAATGCTTCTCATCAAACACATCGTGGCTACAGATTATGGTCTTTGCAACTAGATCCCAAAGATGAAAGCCAAATTGATCTTCACCATAGCCAAGAAAAACACACCTTTTTGACTTGAAATCTAACTTAGTTCTTTGCTCTTTCGGAATGTGAACAAAGGCTGCACAGCCAAACAGCCGCAAATGATGATAAGAAATTTGTTTGCCAAGCCATGTCTCCTCAGGTAGAATCCAGCCTAGATGATGGAGCTTGATTGATTAGATGCACTGCAGTATTACATGCCTCTGCCCAAAACTCTTTTCCCAATCCGGCATTAGAGAGCATACATCTAGCTCTCTCAAGTATTGTCCGATTGAGCCTCTCAGCTGCACCGTTCCCCTGAGGTGTCTAAGGAATAGTCTTTATCCATTGAATACCATGGTCTGCACAAAATGAATCAAACTCTGAAGAGCAATATTCTCCCCCATTGTCTGTTAGTAGGCATTTAACTTTATGCCCAATCTAATTTTCAACAACAGCCTTAAAAATCTTAATTTTGAAAATAGCTCAGATTTTCTGTTCAACATATAAATCTAGATTTTTTGAGTGCAATCATCTAGAAAGGTTACAAAATAATTTGCTCCACCGAAATAAGTTACCTAAGTCAGACCGAATATGTCAGAATGAACAAGTTCCAATGGAGTAGTTTTCTAGTCATGCCCCGTTCTCAAGAAACTGGTCTGGCACTGTTTTCCATAAAGGCAATGTTCACATAATTCTAAATCAATGGAGGTGAGAACTGGAAGCTGATTGCACTGAAGCATAACTTGAAGACCTTTTCGACTCATATGACCGAGCCGTTTGTGCCATATTTCAGACCCACTATCCATAGCCGACAAGGCAGCTCCCACTTCACCAAAACATTCCAAAATATAGAGATTACCTTGCTTCTTTCCTCTTGCCATTACTAAAAGCCCCTTTGTAATTTTCCATGAATCAAGAGAAAATTTAACATTGTAGCTATTGGCAATAAGCTGACTAATAGAAATTAAGTTCCTTTTTAACATGGGTACATATTTAACATCCATCAAAGTTAATTTGTCTCCATTTTTTAGATTCAATATTATATCACCTTTTCCTAAGATGTCACATTCTTTATTGTCACCAAGAAACACCTTACCGAATGTGCCTTCATGAAAATTTGTGAAAGCTTGATGACATGAAGTGGCATGAAATGAAGTATCGGAATCAAGGACCCATGAATTTGTATTTGTGTCACTAGCGGATAGGACCAAAACAACATCACATGTAGTGTTTTCTTGATTATTTGTTCTCACTTTTCCTTGAGCTTTCTTGTAATTCCAGTAGTTCTTCTTATTGTGTCTGGGTTTTCCACAAAACCAACATGCACTGATTCTGCCCCTAGACTTCGATCGCAGACCAGATTGTGACCTTCTCTGGTTGTTGTATCTACCTCTATCTTGGCTTGTTCCCCTATTGCTTGTACTTACAACTGTTAGAGCATCACTAGATGAGGGTTACTGATGTTTTCTTCTCATGTCTTCACTGAGAAGAGTAGTTGCAACGTCATCAAAAACCAATGTACTTTTAGCTACTACAAAAGTGCTCACAACCATCACAACACCTTCCCAGCTATTTGGTAAGGAACACCATAGCAAAATTGCTTTAATCTTAGGATCTAACTTTATACCCACCAAAGTTAATTGAGTAACTAAGGTGTTAAATTCATCCAGATGATTTGACATAACCCCACCTTCTTTCATTTTCAAGTTATATAATTTCTTCATAATAAATACCTTATTCGAAGCCGAAGCAATCGCATACATACTGGAGAGCTTTTCCCAAAGCTCTTTCGTAGTACTCTCATTTGAGACATTAAATAATACATTACTGGACAATGAGAGAAATATAGTTGCCTTCCCTTTCATATCCAATTTTTCTCAGTCTTCATCTTTCTTAGAACCTTGTCCTTTGGCTTTCCCCGGTAAGGTGAGTGACAAGTCCTGTTTGATAAGAAGAGACTCCATATGTACTTTCCAAAGACCAAAGTTTTGGCCTGTAAATTTCTCTATTTCCCATTTTTCTATATCATCCATTTTGATTGCTATACAGGTTCCAAAAAAAAACTTCACAGGCTATCTCCTGGACCGAGCTTCACACAGAGCTCTGATACCAATTGTAAATGTAAGAAACAAAATAATAGAACCAAAACAGAGTAGCAATTAAAAGGAATACTCAAAATGAAAGATTCTAAAAACAACACACACAGAGAAGACAAAGCAATTAACGTGGTTCACCATTTCTGACTACATCCACAACAAAGGGCATTCATTCCAGATAATACATCTCTCTGGTGAAGGAGCACCAAGACATCCAGGACTTGTTTGATTTTCAAGTTGTTTTGTCTAGTTTAATAAGGTCCTTGAGACCATTCAATGTTGTAATAAGGGTTGAAAGCCATGCTTGTAATGGACTATGTCCAAATAACTAGAATCTACTGTCATGTTGTAAGTCCTAAAGAGGACAGTCATGTGGTAAGAGGCAGCCATAGGTTTCTTTGCATTTGTAGCCCTCCTAGGGTATGTAGGAGGCTATCTTATTGGTTGTTAGCATGAAGAAGGTTAGGAGGAATGTTAGAACCTTGTCCAAGGTTAAAGAGCATCATTTAAACATTAAAATAGTTGGTGTAGTCCAAAAGTTAGGACAGTTACAAAACTGTAATCTTGTGTAGATCAGGCAGTTGATGGTTTGGGGACAGTTTTCTTCTCCCTCCATCGATTCATCTACTCTCCATTATGTGCAAGGCATTAGGGCAGGCTTAATGAAGCCTTGAATCTATCCATTTTTGTGTGTGAAGGAAGGTTGAAGTGTAATGAAATAAAGAAACTGTTTTCCCTGCATTTTTGTGTGTTTTTCATCACTGTTTTCTACCGTACCTGACCCTGTACGGATTTGTCATAGCACATGAGCACATTGGATTGTTAGTGGATTGAAGTACCTTTGTTTTGAACTTTGTTTGGGGTCTTGACAGTAATCTAGGTGTGAGAAAATTGTTGTTTTGTGTTAGGCTATCCTAAACCCTGAGTTAGGGTTTTTTTGAGTAGCCCGATGGATTTATCCTCATTCCACTGATCTTCTCTGTTTCTGATCAGTGGAATGGGTTGTATACTAGACAATGCATAGGCTTGTGAAGGTTTTGGGGGCAGGAGGATGGTTTGGGCTGAGCTTACCATGTAGGTGACTCTACAGAGTTGTGTGTTGGGACTTGTAGAAGGACAACATCAACTTGGTGATGACCACTAATTGTGGAATGGAGATTTTGTGAAAAGACCTATGTCTAGCAATGATGCAAGATACCATGGATCTAGCAATGATCCTGTGACAAGAGGTAGGAAGCCTCTCTGAGAAACCAGTCCATTTTTATCTTATGCTGTCTCTGACAGTCCTCACTGGAGACAGTCACCACAAGGAAGAAATTACGTATGATTGACATGTTTTTGATTTGTCAAGGAAGACATTAGATGTTTGGCAAGTTATAGGTTTGGTATATTGTTGGGATTGAGTTTTTAGAGACCACCATAAGGGGACTACTGTGACTGTCTCTTTAAGAGAGCAGAAGTGTTGTGATAGTCTATGAGACTGCTGTCCTGTAGACCATGCATAGTGGATATGGTGGAATGTTAGATGGAGTTAGGAGTCTTGTGAGAAGTGTCTTGAATTCTACTCCCTTTTATGTCATGAGCATGTATAAGTTGTTGTGGTAAAGCCCTTCATTAAGAGATATTGGAAAACAATGAACCTTCAAAGAGACCTTTCATTGAAGTTTTGAAGTGTGCCCCTGCAGTCCTAGATCCTTTGCATCATAGTGGTATCAGAGCAAGCAAGTAGATCCTTGAGGGTGTAGTAGGGTCTTATGAAACAGTAAGGGTTTGTGAAGGAACTAGTAGTTCAAAGTTTGATCCACCTTTTCCAATGGATGGGATGGCTTCTAATACATGTCTAAACACCATTTCCAGGAAGAATTCAAGAGCCTTAACTGTTGTTCCCACTTTTCCATGAAGATCCTTGTTTTTGGGCTTTTGGGGTGAATAGAACCTTGTCTTGTTTGTCATTTTTCTTGTATCCACTGTGTGCTCTGCTAACAACAGATAGTCCAAGGAGAAATAAATCAGAACCTCAAGATGAGAAGCACAGAAGCATTGTAGCAGCAGGGTCCTAGGCAAGGACATCCAAATATGTTTTGGAATACTAACACTTTTGGTAAGCATCATGCAAGCTAGAGAAGGAGGAAGATAACTCTTGGAGTGTTCATGTTTCCTATCACCAGTCAGAGGAACATTCCAACAAGATGGAAGAACATTTGGAGCAGATCCCATAACTCTTGGGACAAGAGTTTTCATCATGCCAAGGAGTATGGTGCAGGAGCACCAAGATACCCAGGACTTGTTTGATTTTCAAGTTGTTTTGTCTGGTTCAATAAGGTCCTTGAGACCATTCAATGTTGTAATAATGGTTGAAAGCCATGCTTGTAATGGACTATGTCCAAATAACTAGAATCTACTATCATGTTGTAAGTCCTAAAGAGGACAGTCATGTGGTAAGAGGCAGTCATAGGTTTCTTTGCATTTGTAGCCCTCCTAGGGTATGTAGGAGGCTATCTTATTGGTTGTTAGCATGAAGAAGGTTAGGAGGAATGTTAGAACCTTGTCCAAGGTTAAAGAGCATCATTTAAATATTAAAACAATTAGTGTAGTCCAAAAGTTAGGATAGTTACAAAACTGTAATCTTGTGCAGATCGGGCAGTTGATGGTTTGGGGATAGTTTTCTTCTCCCTCCGTCGATTCATCTATTCTCCATTATGTGCAAGGCATCGGGGCAGGCTTAAAGAAGCCTTGAATCTATCCATTTTTGTGTGTGAAGGAAGGTTGAAGTGTAATGAAATAAACAAACCATTTTCCCTGCATTTTTTTGTGTTTTTCATCACTGTTTTCTGCCATCCCTGACCCTGTACAGATTTGTCATAGCACATGAGCACATTGGATTGTTAGTGGATTGAAGTACCTTTGTTTTGAACTTTGTTTGGGGTCTTGACAGTAATCTAGGTGTGAGAAAATTGTTGTTTTGTGTTAGGCTATCCTAAACCCTGAGTTAGGGTTTTTCTGAGTAGCCCAATGGATTTATCCTCATTCCACTGATCTTCTCTATTTCTGATTAGTGGAATGGGTTGTATACTAGACAATGCATAGGCTTGTGAAGGTTTTGGGGGTAGGAGGATGGTTTGGGCTGAGCTTACCATGTAGGTGACTCTGCAGAGCTGTGTGTTGGGACTTGTAGAAGGACAGGAGCAACTTGGTGATGACCATTGATTATGGAACGAAGATTTTGTGAAAAGACCTGTCTCTAGCAATGATGCAAGATACCATGGATCTAGCAATGATCCTGTGACAAGAGGTAGGAAGCCTCTCTGAGAAACTAGTCCATTTTTATCTTATGTTGTCTCTGACAGTCCTCACTAGAGACAGTCACCACAAGGAAGTAATTAGGTATGATTGACATGTTTTTGATTTGGCAAGGAAGACATTAGATGTTTGGCAAGTTATAGGTTTGGTATATTGTTGGGATTGAGTTTTTAGAGACCACCATAAGGGGACTACTGTGATTGTCTCTTTAAGAGAGCAGAAGTGTTGTGACAGTCTATGAGACTGCTGTCCTATAGACCATGCATAGTGGATATGGTGGAATGTTAGATGGAGTTAGGAGTCTTGTGAGAAGTATCTTGAAGTTTACTCCCTTTTATGTCATGATCATGTATAAGTTGTTGTGGTAAAGCCCTTCATTAAGAGAAGTTTGAAAATAGTGAACCTTGAGAGAGACCTTTCATTGAAGTTTTGAAGTGTGCCAATCCTAGATCCTCTGCATCACTCTCTGTGTGTATTTTTCATACATCTGTGTATGTCTATCTAACAACAGTAATCCCTTGCATCCTAAAAGACTCCTATATGAAAACTCCTACCAAACATCTTACATCTGGAATCATCGACCCAGAACCAGAAGTAGTTACAAGCCAAGAATGGCTATTACAGATAGAACGGTTACAAGGAATAAAAGAAGACAAGAAGTTGGCTGTTACATTGGGCTTCAACAGTCCACGTGCCCAACAGTAAGACTATTTGGTTTTTTCCAACATGGATTATTAGAGTTCAATACCCTAGTGTGTGTTTTATATGCAAGAGTTATATTATCAATTTGTAACAACTTATTGCTTCAAGATGCTTCCATGGCGGGTGAAAAAGGTCACTGGTACTGCAAAAGATACAATAAGAATGAATAAAGTGTTAAAAATATAAACTCTATTTAATCACACTCTTTAAGCATTTCTTAACATAAAGACACAGTTGTTATGTGGATATATATTTGTTCCTATGTTTTACTTATTTAAAGATCTTTGGATCCATAAATTGAATATATAGAAAATCTATTCAAACTCTCCAACTTCAACAATTTGTATCAAAGCTGATGGTCCCAATATTAATTCCAAAATAGGCAACCCCATCATGACCAATTTAAATTTATCACAATGCTGATTTAAGACTGAACATCTGCACCACAGAATAGCAATGATTTCTGGTACAAGGAGGAGTTTTTATATTTCCAAATCTAAGACAACTATATATAGAGAGGGAGAGGGAGAGGCAGAGGGAGGGGGAGATGAGACAATGATCAGATGTAGTAACAAAATTCGGTAGTAGTTTTATAGATTCAGTAGTAGTTTTATAGGATCAACAAAGTGGCAACTGCACATAAGAGGGAGTCAGGATAAATGCAGAAAGCCCAGATGATTTTGTTATTTTAAATTCCATGCCAATTGGGGTTATGGAGAATAATAGGTCCCAACTGCACAGACAAAAGTCAATATATTTTTTTTGCAACTTATTTCTACAAAATATTGCCCTATCAAGTGCTTTGAATAAACTTGGCATTTGCTAGAATCTCAGCAAACGCTCAATAGCTTGATTAAATCCATTTTCTCCACTCACATGATTGAAGATAATATAAAGCTCTTACACTATACTGTTAATAAGAATAAATACTGAACTATATATTAAATCCCATTCATACAACATAGTAGAAAAGAAGAGCACTGTTTATTAACTCATAAATAAAAACATAAATCTGTTGTTGAGAAATGATGAATACAATTCATAATATTGTTTATTACATGTTGTAAATAGTGATCAAAAGTTTGAGAAATAGAATTCTCCAGCAGTATTTAAATAACTAAAAATAAAAGCTTTTAACTAGTGCGAACACATGCAGTTATAAAAACTAAAAGTCAAAAAATAAAAAAAATAAAACATAAAGTTGAAAAAGCAATTTCATGCAATGCTCATGCACTGCTTTAAAAAATAGTATTAACCAATCAATCTCATCCAAACTGATTGCATGGAGGAAAAGCAATAAAAAATAAAACTATCTCTGCTCCTCCGTTGAGCATGCATGTCTTCAATCTCCCCCTGGATGATCAATGGGGATGATGCCTAACCGGTCTCATAAAGTGACAAACATAGCATCATTATATTGTACCTTATGGATCCATTTGACATCTACTTCCATCTCTTCATTCATAGCATCAATCCACACTTTCTCTTTTACTTCTGCTTCTTCATACATAGAGGGTTCAAATTGAATTTGACTATGCAAAGCAAAATTAACAACTAGATTTATATTTGTACTCCTCTGATAAATTTCATTTAAACTTCACACCTTTCTTGAAGAGCTTGGACTTGATGCTGGACTTGACCTATCACCTAAATTTGTGCTATTAGAAGAACTTGGTGAACTTGAACTTGGAGAACTCAAACTTGAGCTACTGTTGGAGCTTGAACTTCCACTTGAGTTTGTGGGGAGAGGAGGAACTTGATCATCTTCAATACCCATGATTAGTGGTGTAGTTTTATGAACTCCTTTTTGCAATTGCCATACTCCCCCTTCATCAAAAACCATACCCTGACTAATAATCCATCGCTTTGTGTCAAGGTTATAGAATTTATATCCTTTTGTGGAATCTGAGTAGCCCACAAAGATACAAAGTTGGGATTTTGCATCCAACTTCTTCCACTTCTGAACAGGAACATGAACATATGCAGGGCAACCAAATACTCAAAAGTGAGCTACTGAGGGCTTGTGTCCACTCCCGGCAATTTTGTTGGGCTTCAATTCAAAACATAAACGGTGGTTTCTACTGTGACTCCCCAATAGCAATTAGGAAGGTTTTTGGACTGCAACATTCTTCGTGCCATCTCCATAATAGTATGGTTCTTCCTTTCTACAATACCATTTTGTTGGGGAGTATAAGCTGCCATGAGCTATCTCTGAATACCATGAGTGTTACAAAAATCAGCAAACTCTTTGGAAGTGAATTCTCCCCCTCTATCTATTTTGAGTATTTTGAGAGAATACCCACTTTGATTTTATGCCATAGCCTTAAAGTTATTGAAGCATTCAAGTGCCTCAGATTTTTACTTAAGAAAATAAACACATGTGTGGCATGAGAAATCATCAATAAATGTTAGAAAATAAATATTCTTACCCAAAGATTCCTCTTGCATGTCACCACAAATGTCAGAATGCACAAGCTCTAGAGGAGATTTTTCCCTCCATGATTTGTTCACCAAAAAACTGTCTCGATGTTGCTTGCCAAGTGCACACCCTAAACAAACTTTTTCTTTTGCCTGAATTGTAGGAAGTCCTCTCACCATATCCTTCTTATGGAAAAAACTTAATCCTTGAAAATTCAAATGACCATACTATTGGTGCCATAACCACGAATCATTTGTGGTTGCCTTGAGGGCATGCATCTTAGTAGACACCAATGTGAGAGGAAATAATCTATTCTCTATCATACAAGCCTTTCCTGCAAGATGATGGTTAGCTGATTTATCAAATATTTTGCAGCAATTATCCTCAAACACAACCTTATAATTTTTTTCTACAAGCTACCCAATACTTAAAAGATTTTGCTGTAATTTGGGCACATGCAAAGTGTCATGAGTAAAAGTAGTTTTTCCTTGCTTAGTTTTCACTGCAAGGGTACCTTTTCCCATTACATCAACCTCTTTATCATCACCAAACTTTACTTGACTTCTCACATATTCATCTAATTTGACAAAGAGATTAGATTCACCTGTCATATGATTAGAGCAACTGCTATCCAGGAACCACACATCCTTCTGAGGTTCTTTTGCCAAATTACATGTGAATAATGTTGAGCACTTTACATCTTCAAAATACTCTTCAGTATAGTTGTCTCTTGACTTATTCAAATTAGATTTTTTTTCTACATTCAGATTCATAGTGTCCATACCTTTCACAATATCTACACTGGATGCTTCTCCAATCCATAGAACTTCTTCCTCTTCCTCTACCATATACTCTACTAGTAAAAGGCTCCCCTTGAGACTTATTTGATGCAGAAAAAGGAGTTGTAGATTTTTCTTCAATTCTTACTATAGATTGGAAAGCTTGTATGAAACTCTTGATAGAATGCTGCATATGCTCCTCATGAGATTGCAAAGAACCTATCAACTCTGCAACTTTGAATGTGGTTAGATCTTTACTTTCTTCAATGGCTATGATCACTAGATCAAATTTTGGAGGAAGGGATCTCAAAATATTTTCTACAAATTTTTTCTATGTGACACTTTCCCCTTGAGTTTTAAGACAGTTCACAATACTTTGAGTCTTAGTGATAAACTCTTGATTAGACACAGCTTCTTTCATCCTTAAATTTTCAAAATCTCTTCGAAGGGTTCAAAGTCATACCAATCTTACTTTGTTAGATCCTTGGTATGTAGTTTGTAGGGACTCCCATGCATCCTTTGACTTTGTCATTCCAGCTATATAGGAAAAAATTGACATACCCAATGCAGATTGGATGGTGAATATAGCTCGATTGTCCTTCTATTTGTCATCTTTCAACTGAGTTTGTTGATTTGTTTTTAAAGCATTCAAAGCATTTTGGTCTGCAAGTTCTATGTATCCCACTTCTACTAATTCCCAGAGATCTTGGGATAATAGTAGGGTCTGCATCTTTATACTCCAATATTCGTAGTTGCCTCTAGTAAACAATGGAAGCTAGAATGGAAAATCACCACCATTTGCCATTCTAATAATTCTTGTAGAAAACCGTTACCCTATTGTTACCTGCAAAAAAATTATTTTTGCAACATGCTCTGATACCAATTGAAGGTAATATAAAGCTCTTACACTATATTGTTAATAAGAATAAATACTGAACTGTATATTAAATCCCATTCATACAACATAGTAGAAAAGAAGAGCATTGTTTATTAACTCAGAAATAAAAACATAAATCTTCTATTCATTACACTCTGATGAGAAATGACGAATACAATTCATAATATTATTTATTACATGTTGTAAGGAATGACTAGAAGTCTGAGAAATAGAATTCTCCAATAGTCTTTAAATAACTAAAAATAAAAGATTTTAACTACTATGAACACATGCAATTATAAAAACTAAAAATCTAAAAATAAAAAAAACTAAAACATAAAGCTAAAAATGCATTTTCATGCAATGCTCATACACTGCGTTAAAAAATAGTTTTAACCAATCAATCTCATGCAAATTGATTGCATGGAGGAAATGCAATAAAAAATAAAACTATCTTTGCTCCTCCATTGAACATGCATGTCTTCAATGATACATAAGAAACATTAAGTATTTTCACCTAAAGCCTAGCATCAAACATATCAGATTGGCTCAATTAAGTTTTAAAACCTGCAGATCCTGCCAAGATTAAACTAGCAACATTTGGTTGTCTGGTGGCAAGATTAATAAAGAGCTAAGTTACTAGCTCTGTCATTCTCTTGAACATAATTGTGGTGTTTCTCCATATGAAGACATGCAAAATGCAAAGCTAATTGTCCTCCCCATCCATGCTTCTTAGGCAAAATCTACACTGAACTTGTGAAGCACTTCGCGAGTGTTACCACTCAAGGTTCTAAAAAGAGTGTCATTGCCATCCATATTCAGAATTCATCGTAATGGTGTGTTTGAGTTTTTTATATAATAAATGAAAGGATAAATATCCCGAGGGATAATTGTTGAAGATAGAAGAAATAATCATATACAAAGGAAAGAGGGGCGTGCAAAGCCACCAAAATCAATCACCATTAGGTATTATTTAATTGGTTTTTTTTGTATGGTTAAAAGTTAATTCTATAAGGAAATCATTTGTTCCAATGGGAAAGATTGGTAAAAGAGTGCAAAAAATAAATAAAAATTTAATGTGTCAAAAGGATATTTTGGAAGAAAAACTAGTGAAAGTTAAAAAGAAAAATAATGATTTGGAGGAAAAGTTGAAGTGGTTTGATAAAAAATCTAAAATCCTTGCAAAGAAAAATAGTTCTCAAAAGAATGAAATATCAAAATTGAAAGAACAAAATTATCTGTTAGATCAATTACTTGCAGTATACTTAAAGGAAAACATGTGTCTAAAGTCTAAGCTTACATTACATAATGTCCCATGTGATACAAATAATTTGTGGTATTGATTTGATGACTCATTTGATATATGTGATATAGCTAAAGCTTCTTTAGATAAAGAGTGTAAGGTTGGAGATAACAATGTTTTTGAATCTACAAATCTTGCTTATTGTGATCATAATAACAAATGATGTTTTGCAAAGAATGTTGGTTTTAAGATTATGAAAAAATGGATTATGGTGGAAAAGGTTTGGGAAAGCATGGGAAAGGAATTAGAGAGCCCTTTGAACCAAGTATGAGGCTAAAGAATAAAGGCCTTGGTTATGTGAAAGGTAAATAAAATACAAATGATGTTACAAGTAATATAGTTACAAACAAGTTAATTCAAGAAATACAATGTTCTCATTGTAATAGGGAAGGACGTAAAAGAGAAATGTATTGGGATCTTTATCCATTTACTATTTGTGGATTGAAGAATCATTTTAAAACTTTCTGTTAGAATAGAGAGTGGAAGAAACAATCTATAAAAGATTGTATACAGATGAATTATGGATGGATTGGTCTATCTAATTCGAAAAAGGTCGCAAATATGTTAAAAATGTTGTACAAGTATAAATATTAACATATTGAACCAAATAACAATCAAACAAGGTTTGAATTTTTGAGTTGAGTGACTGACGATTTTTTTATGACTCAAAGGATGCCACTATCTTGTTATACATTATCAGTCAAACAAACATTATGATACCAAGTACCATTTCATTAGAGAACTAGTGAACAATGAAGAAATCTACTTGGACTTTTGTAAATAAAATATTAGTTGGCAGACATATTCACAAAAACATTAGCAAAGGAGAAATTTGAACATCTAAGATTAAATTTGGGATGTTGAAGCAGCTAGTTGTAGAAATTAAGGGGGGTGTTGTAATAAACTAATTATTTCTCTCATTGACAATCAAATATTGCCACTGCAATTAAATGAAGAGGGTAAACACATTAAATTATTTGGAGGCTTGAACTTACTAGAGAGGATCACATTTAATAATCCTATAAAGTTGTAAGAATTTGAAAAGACTATCTAGAATTTTTGGTATGAGGGAGCTTGCAATATTAAGCATTCATGATTAGCTTGAGCTCAACCTTGAAGAGCTATGAAGATTTGAAAAACCACTATCAACAATCAGGGCCGAAGTATTTTCACTTGAATTCTATTCATGTTCTATGTGTAGAGGCATGAGATTTGTAGTTGGAGTGCTTATAAAGTACACCAATATTACTGCTAAAAAAGGATGTCAATCATAAATTGCATTTGGGGATCATTCAATAGAGCAAAGTTGTGGTGTTGATCACAAGGATCGTTCCTAAATCTAAAAAGTTGTAGCATTGATCATAAATAGTATTGCAAAAAGGTTTTGATTGCAAAGATCATTGCAAAAAGGTTTTAATCACAAAGATCATTGCAAAAGGTATTTGGATTGCAAAGATCATAACAAAAGGTTTTAATTGAAAAGATCATTGCAAAAGGTTTTTATCACAAAGATCATTACAAAAGGTTTTGATCACAAAGATTATTGTAGAAAGTTTTTTATTACAAAGATCATTGCAAAAAGGTTTTGATCACAAAGATCATTGCAAAAAGATTTTTTATCACAAGGATCATTACAAAAAGTTTTGATCACAAAGATCATTGCAAAAAGTAAATAATATATTGAGTGTTGTCTTTGTAAAGTTAAGCAGTGCTGACAACATTGGAGAATGGCATCAATAGATGAAAATCATTTTTTTCTTGTAATACTTCACCTCCTTTATCAATAGAATTACCAAAAGACATCTTATTTGAGCATAAGAAAATAAAGTTTCGATTACAACTGTATGATGTATTCTCTACTTCTATTATTTATATAAGTGGAGCTAGAGAAAGAGCATGGATAGGAGTCAAATATGGGGTTACAAAGAAGGGTAGGTTACTTTTTTTAGCCTCTCTGCCATCATCATCTTTTAAAATATGATTTGGCCAAAGCTTGTGTAATCAAATTTAGTATTATACTTATATGATTTATTTACTATTAGCCTTATCATAATGTATGTACATTTGCATTTTCTTACATGCCTGAAATGTTAGAGATATTATGTTGCACTAGATTCCTTCACGCATGCTAGCTTCAGTTTGTGAAACCCCTCATGAAGGGTTGATCTTCTCCAATTTAGGAGTAAGGTCGGGGAGGTGTATAGCCTTATGGATGGGAAGAAAATCACCTTGATGATGCTCTCTCTCCTCAGGGTTTAGTATCGAAGATATGGCAATATGTTGTAAAGGACTTAGTCCTAAATGTATTTCAAAGCTATGTTGTCTAACTTTTGTAATATAATTTATTAGATGATTTGTATTTATGGAGAAATTTTAATTTGCTTCTTCTTCCACATTATTTTATTGGATTAATATTATTTAATTGAGGATTAAGGAGTGGGTCCTTCCAACAACCCCTTACAACATGCAGTCTGCAAAATAATGATTATCATGAGCAGACCTATGAGGAGGAAATGAGAGAGTTTCTTCCTCCCATTATGTTTCTTTCCATTGTATTTATAGTAGATGCATATACCATACATATAGTAAGAGTATATAAAAGGTGCCATGACATGAGGGAATAATACCAAAAGGAGGAACAATGTGATGAAGGACAAAAAAGTTATATAATATCATCCTATAAATCATCATCCCTAGTATCATCCAATATATGAGTTCCATATCATGAGATAAGGGAAATGTGCTCAATGATAATACTACACTAAGATCAAGCACATCCCTAGCACTATCCATGGGAAAAATATAGGTCACATTAGTGTCATGGATAAATGAAGTGGGTGTGTCTAATTGAGAAGGAAATACAATAACAAGATCTATGGGGGATTCAATGATCACTCATGCATGATGAAACAACAAATTCTCTATAGATGAAACAAAACTATGCATATGATAGGAATCCATAAAAGCATCAACAATTGAATGATCAAATGTGATAAATTGAATAATCATGTAAAAATTATTAAGAGCATCAACTATAGAAGCTAGAGGTAGTGGAATATGAGAATCCATATTGAAATATGTATCAATGATACACAAACTGTGAGGGATAGGTGGTAGGGAATAAAGAAATAACATCCCTAAAGGTTAAAAGGTATGATACAAAAATGGCCTAAGGGCTGATATAAATTAGAAAAATAGTCAATAATCAAATCTAAAAAAAGTTTAAAATGCAAACCTTGAAGGCCAAATCAAGGGTGAGTAGAATGAGAGATAAGATCAAGAAAGGTAACTAAACCCCCAAAAGAAGTAGATCAATTAATGAACGCATAAGGACACAATAAAAACCCTACAAAAATCTAATATGAAAGATACGTAATAAATTAAATAGATCTAAAATTGTAATGAAGGAGAAGAAATCCTAAGAGGAAACCCTGGGTCATGTAATAAATTTTCTAGTTCACCAAAAATATAAAGAAAATCAATGCTTTTAATAAATTATCTAGCTTAATTAAATAAATTCCATTTAGGAAACAACTAACCTAGGTAATAGAGTTGGGACAGATAATATAATTTAAATAAATGTGATAATTAAATAGGAGGATAGGTGTACTTAGCTCTTAGATTGATTGTGGGTAAATGATCTAATGATATTCTAGAATGATTCACCATTGTCAGAAGATTAATACATTGGTTTGATGAATATCTTAGATTTTTAACTAGCACAAAATCCATGTGGATCAACATTATTCCTTGCATGATCTATCTCGACTACCACAAACATGATCTAACATGTGGAATTGATTTGGGATGTGTGGGAGTGATATCTAATAGAAAATATTATTGTAGAATATGCTTGCCTCTACTAGATAGATATCTAAGAAGCTAAGCTGGTGTTTATATACACTATTTATGAGCTTGTTGACTCAACAAGTGAACAAGTTCTCCTAGGTCAAATCAGTTGGTAAGACAAATTAATAGTGACAAAAGAGATAGAAGACAATATTTGTAGACATGTAAATAGACTTTATGATGATACATATCTGATTCCTTTAATGCCCTTAGAATCAAAAGTAAATTCTTTAATCCAATTCCATCCTATCATTTTCCCATATGTTTAAGTGCATAATGAATGTTTCTAAATACCATTCAACATAGCAACATGTTGCATGAAATGTGTACTAGGTAAGTTCACATTGACTAGTAGAAGGGTAGAGGAGAGTTGGAATTTGAATCTGGAGGCTTGGATTCTAAGAGGTGTCTCCAGGCTCCTCAAGGTTGATCTAGATCAAACATGTACCCCACATAAATTATTTGATGGGAATTTCAAAGTAGGGAATGAATGTATGGAAATTAGTGTAAATGAGGTAAAATGGTGATAAATAGGGGGTAAATTGTGAACCAAATCTAGCATAAAAGTATGCCCCTTATTGATATATTATTACATTAAGGCATTCTTGTTGGGAATTAGTGATCACGTAGGTGTTAGTAATTATGTAAATGTAGAAAGCTAATTACTATTGTAATAGTGAAGTTGTTAATATATAACTCACTAATATAGGTTTCATGGTTAGTCGTAAATATTGTTGAAATAATTTTATAGTTAGTGGTTAGTGTGTTATACCCATGAATGGTATTCCGAGATATTTGTTACAACACCTCCATAGTAAATAGGAGGTTGTTTGGCTATGTAAGTGGCTATATATTAGTGTGAGAATGAGGAAGCATGATATTATTTCTATAAAAGATTTTGTATGCTTCTATTATTTTGCCAAAATTCACGATATGGTATCAGAGCAAGTCATGGATTTTGCAAGCTATGAAGGTGAATCCATTTAATTGCATTATTTTATTAATTCATTTGAGGAAAGACATTTCAATTCAATTCCAAATAGAGCAAAGCATTTTTAGTCTTCCAAGCATGAGGTGTGACTAGTTACTATGACCCTTACAATCTATTTGTAGTTTTAGACTTTCATTTAGAAGGAATGATTAAGGGGCATAGATTTAATTTTTTGCACATCTAGGCAGAGAGACCTATGCTCCATTTTGTAGGCCATTTGATTTTCTGTAGGTGCCAAATCAACCTTTGGAGGCGCATTTGAAGGTAAAGAGCAACAACTCTGTCAAAATTTGAGCTAATTAAAGGTTGTCATAGAGTTGGGAGACAAAATTTTTTCCATCCACATGTGATATTTGTTCACTCCTGATCAATATCCTCCAGCGATTTGTGTAGAGACTCGCAATTTACTGTTGAGCAGGGGTGGGAGGCAGTGTTGGAATTTTTGGAGGCGTATCACCTTCAAAAGCCCATAGATCATCCATTTGAGGGTGCAATCAGACTCTCAGGCCATGTGATTTTGTGTTGGAAGTCATCTTCTTACTTTCATTTGAGAATGAATCTAGCTTGTGGATTCAGAATCATACAATTGTACATTGAAGTTATACACGGGAGTCTTGGCTATATATGTTGAAAAGTAAGTGTTATCAACAAAGTATGCACCCAAATGCTAATCTATCAACTTAGCTACCTGGTGACACATGGGAACACTCCTAGGCCTATGGGTTGCCTAACACTTGGAGTGAACCTCCAGAGCGAGCTGGTTCTCTTGGTAACTTCACCTAATCTAAATGATTTTCTAAGAAAAAAGGTTAAGAAGATAACTAAAAATAAAATTCTAAAACCTAAGGATATTTTACCAGAACTTTAAAAGACTTTGATGACATTACTCACAACAACTTATCAACACCTCAACTCTCACAATCTCACTTATACCATCCAAAAATAATTTGTATGAAGGTTCATAAGACTGAACACAAAAACACAACCTAGATTATATGAGACTCTTGCATGCAAACCTATAATAACAAGACATGAAAATGATTCTTTGTTTCGAGTCACAATAAACATCAAATTGATATTGCAAGTATGAGACAAGAAATGAGAAAAGAAAGCTCTGTTGTTTATTAAAACTGAAGGAGTGTCAAGCTCTAAATCTAAGTACAAAATGTGTTTACAAAACACTCTACAAGTGAACAAGAGAGAAAGAAACAATAATCTAAACTCCAAAAAAATAAGCTTTTCTCCAATATATGCCTCCAATGTTTCTAAGATGGAAAATAGAAAAACTCTGCAAAAGCAATCCTCCAAAGTCATTTTTGAGATCCATAAAAAAGCCTTAAAAAATAGATCCAAGATGCCTCCAAACTGAGTGTAAAAGCTATCAAAATCCCCTCCAACATGGTCCCACCAAAAACACCTAAAAATTAGGCTTTACCTGTTCAATAAAAGCTCCATTTTGTCCATATTTTCCTCAATTTCTCCTAGAAGAAAGTAAATCCAAAAAAGAAGAATCTCCTTATATCTACTTGCCTTAATTGCATTAAAATAGCAATTATTTAAAACTAATTTATAAAATATTGCTTAAATAATGCTTTACAATATTTTGTAGTTTTATTTCCAATTTGGTTTTGATTTGATTTTTTGCAAAAATACAAGGCTTAAATGAATTTTCACCAAGTATAATACATTTTGTTTGAGCATTTGATTTTCTACAAAAATCATAAAATTTCAAGGCACTATTGAATGGTTTGAAAAAATAAAAAACCCCTAAGGTCTATCCTCCATTTTGTTTGGAAACAAAACCCTATGGCATATTGATGTTGACTTACCTTCAAAAATGGCAAAAAGGACCTCAAGATCTTAAGGCATAAAGCCTAGGCACCAATTTGTGCAAAGGGAACATAATACCCCCAAGGGTATTAGTTGAGGAAGTGAAAATTAATTCAATGTGATAAAGTATCACCATCTAACTAGGGCATTATGAAACCCTAAGGCAAAACACTTGAATGCCCTAACTTTTCAGGCCCATTTTCACTTTGTCTTTTTGATGGAATGAGCTCTGCCCTAGCCGCTATGAGCTAGGGTTTGAGGTCAAAACCCTAAATTTCTACTATTTCAATGCAATTTTCTTTGAAGAACTCGCAAGGGAAACAAGAGGTAAGTTGTTCTACTGCCATTCTGGGTATTGGTTTCCATTTTCTAAGGTATTTTGGTCTTCCTAAGCTGTGGCTGAGGCTAAATCTCTAATGCATTTTGTCTTTTTATATCTCCTGTCGACATACTTTGCTCTTGGCCACCATTGGAGGGCTTGGTTTGAACCTTTGGAAGTCTTTCATGGTGGATTCTAGATGTATTTCTTGTGAGACATCAACCAGATGAGTTTAGGTAAGCTCTTTGTTAGTGTATTTTTTGCATCTTCTATTCACAATCCATGGATACATTACATATTTTGAGCTCGTAATACAAAGATGATGGACATCATGTATCTTTCATTCATTTTTTGTAGGTTGCGGCCATGCCTTGTATATTTCCTCAACTCTGAGTGTTTTCTAAGTGCAAATTCATGTGGGTTTTGATATTTGTGAAGAAAAATATGTTCTCAGGCCACGGCCATGAGAAACTAGTTATGCATATCCTTGGGGCTTTTGTGTTATACTCATGAGGCCGTGGCTTGATGATATTTCTGAGTATTGCTTTGTGCTTGAACAATATTACAAGCTGAAGGTTTATTGCTTAGTGTATCTTCAATAAACATGGCTCAAAACCCTTGTTTCGGCCTTACCATAGTCTCCTTGCATATCAATAGTAACATTGCATCTTACAACTTTGGCACTATCACTACCATGTCAACAATAATTTCATCTTAATTGCACTTTTGACTAAGACAGTCGTGCCATCCTTTGCTATTTCCTTGTTTTCACTTGTGATTGTATCTTCTTATTGTTACATATGGGAAACATTGTCCCCTAATTAATTAACACATAGTCCTTGAACATGAGTGCTGCCCACTGTACTTTCATGCTTTTCTCAAAATACAAGAGTTTAGAAGCTAGTAAAGTGTTTTATCCATGAGAGAATAAGAGACATAAAAACTCTATCATACTATGAATTGCTTCTGATCATGACACTATCACTATGCCTTGTCTTATTATAAAGCCAAACTCATATTCAACTTTAGACTGAAAATGACCTCACACATTGTGAAAATAAACCATTATTCAAATGATATTACTCTTCATACCTAGACTGTCCCTAGGCACTTTGGATGGATAGTAATTCTCCTGACATGATTGCTCCATGCTCTTTATGACTGTCACAGTCACTTGAAACTTTAATGTAGCTTTATAACTGATGACTGTTTCAACAATTGAAAAAGTCATTCTCTTTGATGGATGGGTTGTCTTTGGATTAAAGATGCTAGCTTTAGAGATTTGTGGCCCCTCACTATTCATGTTGTCTTCCTAATCTCTGTCATGACAGTGATAACTACTATCTTTGTTGATTTGGAAATGAATGGATTTATGTCTTCATGTTGATGATGTTCTTTATGGGCTGCACCTTTCATGCCTCATTGTATTGTTCTTTGTAGCACACATATGGAGCTTCATGATGGAATTACTCAGCCAATAATAACTACCCCTGTAAGGATATTCCATGGAATTGGTCCCTGATGCTTAGTGGTATTAATGGTTGTTTTTATATTGTTGATGTCTTTGTTGTTCCAGTATAGTGATTGCTCCATATGAACAGTATACTCTTTATTTTTCCTTCTATTTGGACATTTTATCATTACTCCTTGATTCTGGATGGCTGCACTTTCACACTTCATTAACAACCAAATGATTAATGCCTATTGTATTGATGTCCAACTATTTACTTGATAAAGAAATGAATGAGTCATCTGTGTATTGTCTCTTGTGCACAAATATCATTGGGAAAATACCTTTATGTTGGCACTGAAAAATTCTTCGATCAGTACAAGATTGTTGTCTTGAGCATGTGAGCACTTACAAGATGCATTCTGTCATTGCCTTCACTTGTATTAATTCCTCATCTGTAAGGCTATATAATGAGATAAGACTACTACTCTTAAGCACCTTAAATGCATGCAAATGATACTGTAACAACAAACAAATGTAACATCATAATATTGACAATGCCTTTACTTAGTTTCACACATTATTGAGTTATCTTGAATTAGCTCACTACTCATTGATGGTTCTCACTTCATCACACTTGAACTAATAGTCGTGAATGGGAAATGAGCTTGAAGCTCATGCACTCACTTAATGTAGCATTCCTTTAGCTGAATATTGTTCTATTTGAGCATTACTATCAATCCCCTCTTGAGATTCAGGGGCAGTATGTTGGGCTCAACCCTTGTGGGAGCCCACTTTACACCACATGCTATGATGTCTTCAGATCAGAAACATAACTTCTTCTATACTTGCATAGAAAACAAACATGTTAGTTTAAAAATAGTGAAACTCAATGATGTTTCATCTTTAGGCACTCTTACATATGGATGATCTGACTATATGATATAGTACATCATAGGCAATATATTATGTTTCTATTGATAGGCACATAGATCTCTAACAATCCTTCTTGTCATGATACAGGTTCATATAAATATTAGGAGCAAGGAGGAGCCAGTTGTAATGAAGATCAAACCAAGACCTTAGATAGACAATGATGAATATGCTCTTTTTCTTTCTTATTTTTAGATGCATAGTGTATTTCCTATGTTTATACTGGTTCAGCTATTCCTATGGCTTGTGTGGGTCATTTGATCTCTCTTGCTTTCTTTTAATATAATACTTATGTAGTTTTATGTATATCTCATTTGTAAAGATGAATGGAACATTGTAATGAGATGAAATGTCTCATATCCATGATGAATCTTCTGCAAAGCAATGAATGATAAACTGAGTTTCCTTATAATGAAAACTAAACCCTCTTCTTTTCAAGCACACCAAACTATGCAAACTATCATAGTAGAAAAGTGTTAAGAACTTTTCATCTTATAATGAAACCAATGCTTCAGCTCTACCAATTTGAGCTATAGGTGAAAAAATTGGTAACAGTAAACCACATTCTATTTGGCTATCAGTATTTTATGTGAAGTTTTTTTGGTATCATAATATGATATTTAGGGCATTGAGTCAATTAGTATTTCTTTCAATGGACAAAAATAGCATATTAATAGAAAATTTTGAAGGTACAAAATTCCACACTTGGCAAATCAAATTACAATTAATTATTATTGTGAAGGATTTGTGGGATGTGGTAAGTGGAGAAACAACAAAGCCAACTAATGTTGATGGAAGCACAAAATGGAATGCAAAAGATTGAAGAGCAATAGATTTGATTGGTCTTGCACTGTCATATGCATACCATCACCACATTGACTTATCGAAGACCTCAAATGAAATTTTAGATAATTTGAATACTTTGTTTGGATCAAAAGCATCAAGTGCAAAGATGGGTCTAAAGCATAAATTGTTCAGGTTAAAAATGATGGAGGGTGACAACATTGTTCAACATATCAATAAGTTTGGTTCTCTTTTGAATCAATTAACTGGGATAGATGCTAAAGTAGTTGATGATGATTCAAAGGCTATTTTGTTAAATAGCATGCCTCCTAGTTATGGCAACATTGTTTTCACACTAAACAAAGTAGATGCTACACTAGAAGAAATAATATCCACTCTAATTGATGAAGGAACTAAGAAAATTGAATCAACTATAGAGGAAACTGCAATGTATGGAAAAAATAAGCCTAACCATTCTTCTAAATCTAGTTCTTCTACATTAAAGGAAAATCATTTCTTCAAGAATAAAATTTTGTGCTACTACTGCAAGAAGAAGGGACACATTGTTATGAATTGGACTCAGGGAGCGAAGGATCTCCTTGATGGAAAGCTAATTACTAATAAGGCATTGGATGCAAATGATGATGAAGAGTTCCTTCATGGGGTGGCTACTGAAGACCCTCCACACGAAGACAGTGAGGAGGAATATGTTTTCTAAATTCAAGATTGGAGGATGGAGGCACAGGAGGTTGGAGGACACTCAGCGTCCTCTTGTCAATCACTAACAGTGGGGCTACTTAACAGCTTTGGTGGCATTGTATTTTCTATTGTGATGTGTGAGTTATTTCCTTATGTAACCTCCTAGTGTAAAATATTGTATTGAACAAAAGCACCAGTGTAATGTAGTTCATGGATCTTGAAAAGATTAGTGGTGATCTAGAAAACCATATGAGGTGAATAGTTGAGTGTGGTCCTATTTGTATCTAGGTTTGTGTTAAACCTATGTGAAAACCATGAATGGTTGATGAGAGGTGCCTTTTGTATTAATCAAGATCATGATCTAGAAGAGTTGGGCTTACTGCAGTTGAAAGTGTTAAAGTTTGAAAGGAGGAGAATATGGACATCATCGAGATTGTAAACAGTTGTATAGGAGAGTAGCTGGCTACAGAGATCCTCTGACTGCCAGACTTCTTGGAAGTATAGTTGGCCAGTGATGAGTTCACTGGAAGTGAAAGCGAGATAAGTTCCCATATGTAGGTGACCATGTGCAGCAAGATCTAGACAATAGTATGTAGACCTAAAAGTATGTGCAGGCATGTGATTCTATTTCCAACTTGTGTGATGTTCTTTCTCTCCATGTTCACACTAAGGGGGGGGGGGGGTGTTGGGAATTAATGTTCATGTAGGTGTTAGTAATTATTTAAATGTAGAAAGGTAATTACTATTGTAATAGTGAAGTTGTTAATAAACAACTCACTAATATAGGTTCGATGGTTAGTGGTAAATATTGTTGAAATAATAATATAGTTAGTGGTTAGTGTGTTATACTCGTGAATGGTATTCTGGGATATTTGTTATAACACATCCCTATTAAATAGGAGCTTGTTTGGATATGTAAGTGGCTATATATTAGTGTGAGAATGAGGAAGCATGATATTATTTTTGTAAAAGATTTTGTATGCTTCTATTATTTTTCCAAAATTCATGATATTCCCATCAAGGTGGACTCAAAACTAAATGGTAAAATTAGCATGGTAATGTTAGTGTTTAAAGTTGAAAATTATATACTTTGCAACTTCTACTCATGTATTGCACTCATTTTTGTATCCATTCCCTTATCTTGTTTTAGGTTGCATTTAACCCATTACTCAATATTTTTACATTTAGCAACTTGTTAAATTATGTCTCTTTCTATTTTTTATCAAATCATATGTTTTTCTAAGCATATATGTACTTAACACTTTCTTAATCACAAAGACATCCTTGCATTTGTAGTAGCATCCTTGACACTTAAAATAAATTGATAGGAATTCTAAATCCCATGTTTGGGCCTTCCAATCAACAAAATCCAATTGAAATGTGGCTCTTCTAATTTATTCTAGTAGACTAGTAGACTATTCAAATTGTTTCTAATATCACCCTTAGCTGTTTAACAAAGGAATGATTTTCTACATATTAATAAGATGGTTCTTCATTCATTTCTACATTTTAATAATATAGTTCTTCATTCAAACACATGCCTTTCTCTACCTTGATATGCGAAAAACATTCTAGAAACACTCACGTGAAGCTTCTTTGAATATTTTTTGTTGCACAACTCTCTTCTTGTAGCTCCTCGTAGCTGTTAGAAAAGAAAGTGCTTTAAAATTAAAACAAAAAATAAATAAAATAAAAAATAAAAATAGTGTCTCAACCTTGCATGATAATATAAAAAGAAAAAGAAAAAATAATAGTAGGAGCCAAGAATAGAAGATTATTATGATAGGTGTAAATTGGCTATTTTGAGAAGTATCTTGTAATGTAATTTTCTATATATTGATGCTTTTAGATAGTCATTTGTGAGAGTTTAGTTTGTGTAGGGATATACACAGGAAGCCATCATGAAGTTGTAGCCTTCAAGGATCAAACCAGGAAATTAACAACCACCAGAGAATGCTCAAGCAAGAGTTTGCATAAAGAGAGAGAGATAAAATGATTGAAGAAGATGCTTCAATTTATATGCAATTGATACTTTATAATAAATTTTACAAATGTACAATATTGGCTTATATAGCCTTACATTTCTCATAAATAAACTACTCGAACTTGTTACAGGAATAACTTCCCAAAACCTAACTATGAATTATTATGCAAGACTAATATGCAAAATGCAATATATGGGTCCCAGCAACTAGGCCATGTTAGGTACCCATGCACAATTAATCATGCAACTATTTATCTCTCACAAATAGAGAAAGGGAGAAAACCATGTGGGATAAAACTCCTCTCCAAAAAAAAGATAATGCAAGTGATAGATCATGTGATGTATGGAGGTCTCCACAATTCCCCCAAGAACTACATCCATCATGAGAATCCAATCAATAGCCCCCAAAAAGGATGGAAAGAGAAAGACTAAATAGCACCCCATAATAAATACTCTCCTGGTAGAATGGTAAGTGTCTGAAGGCAAAATAAAATCCAATGCTTACAAACCACTTGTCTCCCCTTAGGAAGAAGCAAAACCATGAATAGATGTAGGTATGCTTCCCATTCAGGATATGCACTGAAAGATGGAAGCATGAAGAATGATGATGATGTCTCTAAAAACTGCTCATGTGTCTCCTTGTCCAAGTACAATGATGATGCCATGATCCAATCAGGTACATTCCCAACCAAGAAAGTAGGTGACAAAGAGGAACTATGTGGAAACTGATATAGAACAAACTCCAAAGAGAAAAATATGGAAATGTGTGCTCCAACCATATCTAAAGGACCATGATGGCCTTGCTGATCAGGAATGATGGAAGTCTCAATCAATGACTCTAGATAAGAAGCCAATGGAAGTTAAGGTGGATCAACTATTTTTGAAGAAGAATCAAGAACCTTTGAAACAACCTCAATGGAAGTGTCAAAAGACTCCAAAGTATCACAATCATGGGTTATCTTCTCTGAAGAAGGAAGAGGCACATTAGAATCATCTAGGAATAGCTAAATATTATGATCTCTATATAATTCCCAAATGTGAGTCCAAAGAGAATGAGGACACTCAAAATCAACAATAGATTCCAAAATGTCATCATCAACATGTATAACAATGACTCAAAAGACAAGATGTTTATTGTTTGTCCAAGAACATTTCTGATGACAGGTGCCAGGTTCATGAACAAGATTATACAAATATGGCAACAAATGAATCCCTCTAAGATGAGTAATGATGCCATCTCTCCATTTTTCATAGTTCCTCGTCTTCAAGATGATCAAAGAAGAATGCAATGTAGAACCCATAGATAATTATGAAAATTCATAAATTCTCAAAGATAGAACCACCGCATGAATGTAGAAACTTCTAAATAAGATATGCAACTGAAAATGAAGTCCCCCCAAAAATTATACCTCTTCAAGTGTCAAGATATCCAAGTTATCAAGCAAATGCCCAAAAAGTACAAAACTCAATAGATAGTACCTAGTGCTACACTAGACAAAGCACATTGACTAGATGAAAGAGCTCTTCAATACCTTTCTGACGTTGCAAGAATCATAGAAATTAGAGATCGAGGCACCAAATTATGAGCTTGAGAGTCCAAAAATAAGGTTGAGTTCAAGATACAATAAATACTAATAGATAGTGAAATTAGGAAGATTGACCTACACCAATGCGAGGTTGGTCGAATCACCTTTCCAACGATATATGGAACTCAAAAATTTTACTTCGTATGCCCAAGATATCCTCCATGGAAAAAAATGTTGATATGGAGCCCATTGAATAAAAGAGGGGGCTGAATTGAGCCCTAGGGCAGAGTGACCCTTGGTCACGCACCTAACCACTTGCTAATAATGGGTAAAAAAATATTCTATGAGGTTAAAATTGGAGCAACGTGATTGGGTGCAAAATAGGTGGGGCAGGATACCTATGCCAACCAATAAGTCACCACAAGTCCGTGAGAGTCAAACGTCTCCAAGTCACCAACCAAGAGCACAAAAAACACATGCATGTCATAGAGGCCACCAAGCACATGGATGTTAGCATCTTTCAAGAGCTCACAATAGAATGGGAGAGTGGCGGTCTATAAAAAGGCCAAAATATCCCTTTGCACTAGGCATATGGGACTAAAGTCCCTTTACAACTTCCAAACAACACTATGTATGGGACCAACTCCATTTTCCTCTGTGCATACCCTAAAATGGTAAAATTTATTCATAGAATATGGATTCTTTTTTAGATGCATTTCTCAACAAATTCTAGAGAATCCTCTAGAAGCATGCCTTTGCCCTTATTCGTTGCCCTTGTTGCTATTGTGGAGGTGGCCGAATGCCAAAATCTGGGGTCTGAGAGTTGGGTAATGAGGGCTCATGAGGATTTTCTAGGAGAGAGGGCCTACGTGTGTAGGTCCTAAGAAGGCATTTGTGTTCTCTAGCAAGCATCTATGCCTCTGCCTTTAATCGACCCAATTTCACCTATCTATGCAGGGTTCCCAAATGTCAGATTTTGCATAGGCCAATTTCAAAATAAATGTACACAATCTAAGTAAATTACTCTGTCTATATTAGAATTAATTGTCTAGCACCTAGATAGTGGAAATATATGACTATTTCCACATAGAAATATTGCCTAACAGCACAAGTAGTCGATATGGAATATAAATTTCCAGTCACAACATATCTCCATTTGTATGTGATGGCCTTCACTTCAGATGTGGCACTACAGACACAAGGTATTAATGGAGCAATCTAATTATGCCTCACACTAGAATTCATGAAAGCATGGATTGATGCATCTTTGATCTCTTCTCAAGCAACTCAATTCTCCAATACGTGCAGAAAACTCCTTGGTTCATGCTCTGATACCATGTAGGGATATACACAAAAAGCCATCATGAAGTTGTAGACTTTAGGGATCAAACCAGGAAATGAACAACCACCAGAGAATGCTCAAGCAAGAGTTTGTACACAGAGAGAGAGAGAGAGAGATTGAAGAAGATGCTTCAATTTATATGTAATTGATACTTTACAATGAATTTTTCAAATGTACAATATTGGCTTATATAGCCTTACATTTCCCGTAAACAAACTACTCTAACTTGTTATGGGAATAACTTCCCAAATCCTAACTATGAATTATTATGCAAGACTAATATGTATAATGTAATATATGGGTCACGACAACTAGGCCATGTTAGGAACCCATGCACAATTAATCATGCAACTAAATCTCTCATAAACAAAGAAAAGGAGAAAACCCTCCAGGACAAAACTCCTCTCCAAAAAAGAGATAATGCAAGTGATAGATCATGTGATGTATGGAGGTCTCCACAATAGTTTGCAAGTTTGTATGCTACCAAAATTCTTCCAGGATTGAGTTGAGGTGAAGACTCCTATAAGAAATTGCATTGCAAGTGTATTGTAATTTGTTTCAAGATTTGATAATATATTGTGTAGGTTTTGGAGTGTGGGATTTTTCTCTTGATAGGGTTTTCCCCCATGTAAATCATGGTGTTATGTTTTATGATTATTTTGTTTATGCTATTTCATGTGTGTTTGTTGAAATATATGTAATAGTTGAATTTAAATTTTTAAAACAATCGTCTCAAGGTTAGCATAGGAATCATTTTGGCACACCTTTCCTTCCTTACAAGTGGTATCAGAGCTTGGCCAATTTTGGTTCTATTTGTTGGGTACATTATTTTTTGAGTTAATAAAGTTTTGAGTGGGAGCTTCTACAGAGAATTTTTTATTTTGTATTGTAGGATAGTAGAGATGGGGAGCACATCTAGAAGAATTAAGGTAGAGAATTTTTATGGCACAAATTTTGAAATGTGGAAGCTGGAGATGGAAGATTTGGTTATTGATCGATATATATGGGATGCACTGGATGATAATGTTCAGAGGCCTACAGATCTAAATTTGGTTGCAAGATATGATGTAATGGATATAATACCTAAAAGTCTCATAAGACTATGTATTGAAGACTTGATTTTAATAAATTTTCGTGAAGCACCCACTTTGAAGAAGCTATGGAAGATGTTGGATGAAATATATCAAGCCAAATCTCTAGTAAATAAGATTTTCTTGAGGAAGAAGTTGTATTTCTTGAAAATGGAAGGTGTACATATTTATGAGCATTTGGAAGCTTTCACTATGTTGGTGACTCAGTTGACTTAAGTTGGGGTTAAGATGGACAAAGAAGAAAGGTGCCATACTTTTCTATGTTTATTATCACACTCATGGGATAGCATAGTTATGGCCATAGGGAGCACTTCAGTCACCTTGAAGATGAAGGATGTTCTTAGTTATCTACTCTCTAAGGAAATGAGAACGAAGGTCTCTCTAAATGCCAAAGAGGCTTTGACTATTTGAGGAAGTCCAAAATAGCTCGAGGCAAGAATCAAAATCATCATGGCCATTCTAAGTCCAAGAATAAGGGGAGATGAAAATCTCTTGATAAGTCCAAGGTGATATGCTAGAACTGTGGTAAATCTGGACACTTTTGAAACAACTATAAAGAAGAGAAGAAAAAGAAGAAGTAAGATGGACATGCTTTTATTGCAGCCTTGGCCACTCTTGTAGATGGTATTGCATGGTTGATTTACTCAAGTGCATCTTTCCACATGACTCCTAACAGAAGTTGGTTTAGTAAGTATGAAAATTATGATGGTGGTAAGGTGTATTTGGCTGATAATTTGATCCTTGACACTGTTGGCCGTGGAAGTATTCATGTGAAATTTTTTGATGGTAGAGTTACATGATTTGATGGTGTCTTGCATATCCTAGGACTAGAAAGAAATTTATTATTTGTTAGTAAGCTAAAAGATGCGAGTCTACGTGTACAATTTTTTGAAGTAGGTGTGAAAATGGTGAGAGGTGCTATGGTGATAGAAAGAGGAAGCAGATTAGGTACATTGTACCTACTCAATGCATGCACAATTAAGTGCAATAGCGCTTTAGTTAAGATTAAGTCTTAGATTACTTTGTCGAAAAAGGAGATGGTTTCATCTTCAACAAATGGTCATGCTTTTGGGTACCCAAGGGTGTCTATCTACCGAATCAAGGTTTCTTACAGAGAAGACCATGTTATGGCACCAAAGACTTGACCACTTAAGAGAGAAGGGTCTACGGACCTTGAAAAATAGAAACCTTGTTAATGGGTTGAATGATTGTGATCTTGAATTTAACTTTTGTGAGCATTGTATTTACGGAAAGAAAAACCTTGTTCATTTTTACTCAAGTTCTCATAAGTCTTCATGTATTTTAGAAATAATTCATTCATATGTATTTGGTCCAGTTTATATTTCTTCTATTGGTAAATCAATTTATTATGTTTCTTTTATTGATGATTTCAGTAGGAGGACATGGGTTTATTTTTTGAAGAGTAAAGCTGATGATTTTAGTCATTTCAAATAATTTAAAGCAATGGTTGAGATGTAAATTGAAAAGAAGATTAAATTTATGAGGACAAATAATAGTGGTGAATCTTGCTCTAATGAGTTTGAAAATTTCTATAAAGATTGCGGTATCCAGAGACAGAAGACAACTCTGTATTCTCCACAATAGAATGGAGTTGCAGAGAGAATGAACAAGACTTTGATGGAGAAGGCTAGGAGTATCTAGGAGAATGTTGAGTGGTGATGGACTAGAACAAATGTTTTGGATTGAAGCTATAGCTACTGCCTACTACCTGATAAACAGGTCTCCTACATCATCTCTTGTTGATAAAATGACATCTAAGATTTTTTGGTTGAGATGAAGAGTTTATAAAAACATGTATTGCAAGTGTATTTTAATCAATTCCAAGATTTGATAATATATTGTGTAGGTTTTGGAGTGTGGGGTTTTTTTGCTGAAAGGGTTTTGCCCACATAAATCACGGTGAACTATGTTTTATGATTATTCTGTTTATACTATTTCAAATGTGTTTCTTGAAATCCCTATAATAGTTGAATTGGCATTTGCATAAAACTCCTCTCAAGATTAACGTAAGAAACGTTTCCACACACCTTTACTTCCCTACAATAGCTTCTTCTAGTAAAATTTACTTCAATTTATTTTGCATCTAGATTTTACTTCTTATATGATACTACTATTAACAGGGTTTTTCATTTTCTTTTACCATTAATTCTTGCAAAATTTTTAGGTGGCTTCTTATACTATTTGAAGATCTATGTATTATTGCTATCTCCATTTTTGGAAAGGCAATAACCCTTTTTCTTCTACAATTCTAGAAAGATTTTCTATATATTTTTCAGAAAAGCTATATTTCCTGCTCTTATGATCACAATATAAACAATTTCATTTGAATTAACATCTCACCAACTCCCCCATTTGCCTTGAGTACTTATGAGATAGTAGTATTATGAAGAGCCCCTAGTTTTATATCGTACAGTTCTGATGGTTGTACGCAGGCCCACAGGGCGTCTAGAATTTCCTTCTTTCACGGCGACATTTGCTCTCAGATCACTTTCATGATTATCCAGACAAAACTTATGCAGTGTATGTATACTCTATTTAAATGTCATAACAAAACTTATGCAGTGTATGTATACTCTATTTAAATGTCATAATGTATGTACATTCTGTTTAAATACTAACAGCCACTTTCTTATCTAGACAAAACATTTAAATAAGGTATGTATACACTATTTAAATATTAACAGCCACTTCCTCATCTAGACAAAACATTTAAGTAACGAATGTACACTTTATTTAAATATTAACAGCCACTTTCTTATCTAGACAAAACTTATATAATGTATATAGGTTCTCCAAACAAATTACACTCTTCATTAATCAAACAATTAATAAGAATTTTACACATTGGGCTTAAATATCCCACTCTTCATCACATATATACATAAGCCTAGAATTCATAGCTCTCACACACAGTTTCCAAGATGGCAAGCATGGTGGAGCATTACGTTCAGAACCTCAATCAAGTGCCTCGGGAGTTTCTTGTTCAAGCCAAACACAGGCCCTTGTTTGAAGATGGTTTGTTTGAGGAGCTGCCTTTAGTTGACATGAGCGAGCCTCCTCAGCAACAAAAGGAGAAAATTTCTGCTGCTTGTCAGGAATGGGGATCCTTCCAGGTGATATACATAATTAACACCAATTCGATTTAACCAGCGAATTTTAATTTATAATTACTTAGTTTAACACCCATGTGTGATTACAGGTAGTGAACCATGGTATTCCTCTAGATGTGGTGGAGAATGCAAGGAAAGCAGCAAGAGGATTCTTTGAGCTTCCAGTAGAAGAAAAATTGAAATGGGCTCGAGAGGAAGGGAAAACAGATCAGATTGCTGGTTATGGACGTACAGAGGGATTCAGAGGCCAGCACAGCGACTGGATGGATTCTCTCTATGCCTTCCTTGCTCCTGATTCCTCAAAGCTTGCCATTTGTGGCCCTCAACTCCCACAGACTATAGGTTACACAAAAGCTCAAACTAAATTCATGATGTTATTTCACAGTTAAGACATAATACCATGTATTTAGATATTAATGTGTAAGTATTTTTTATTTTGAAGTCTGAATCCCCTAAAATCCAGATTAAAGGAAATTACAATTCTGACTGGTCCAACACATGTTTGTATAAACAGCTCAAAGCTCTTCAGTTACTTATCTTATCGCTTTATTTTGTTATTTTGCTTTCACTCTACTTAAACATCCATCATTTTGGCCAAACAATCAATAGTAATTTTCACCCACCTAAAGTAAGTTGTGTGTCAACTGTTTTTCTTCAATTTTGACCTGTTATAATTTTGACTCTTTTAATGGACCCACGAATGGACAATCCTCCATTCATTCAACCATAGTGTTTGTCCATTAAAATTCACTCGTACGAGCTGTTTAAGCTTCACCATACTAAAAAGTGGTAATGTTCTTTTGGTTTTAATTTGCAGCCAAACAATAGAAGAGCTTGGAAAGGAATCTAACAAACTTATGACGCATTTGCTGAGTATAATATCGGAAGATTTGGGGATGCCCTCTGATGGTCTGGGCAAGGAATTTGCAGGTTACAATCTTTTCTATAGAACGAATTATTATCCGCCTTGCCCACACTCAGATAAAGTGCTGGGCACTCATGCACACACAGACCACTCTACTTAAATATCATCCACTTCAATGGTCAAACAATCAATAACAATTTTACACCTCATTCACAATAAAAAGTGTTAAATATTTGTCCTATTTTTATTGGCCAAAATTGACCTTTGACTATTGAAGTGGATGATATTTAAGAACAGCCACACAGACCACGGTGCAATTACTATTCTCATTCAAGATAATGTCTGCGATGGCTTACAAGTTGAGAAAAAAAGTGGGGGTTGGATCTCTGTTGCTCCTGTTCCTGGTGCTCTTGTTATCAATCTTGGCGAGTCTCTTGTGGTAAGTGTGAGTTAAACATTTTCTTTGCTCTGAGATAACTGTAAGGTTTGTGAATTTCAGGGAAACTGATGACACAATACATTTGTGATGGTGCAGAAACCGTGTAGAGCTAAGTACAGAATTGCTCTGCACAGAGGTGTGGTGACAAACAAAACTACAGCCATGACCCTTGTGCTTCACTTGGATCCACCGCTCAGTCTTTCATCTCATTAAACCTCCTCCCATCTTGCAATAGAATACTCCACACCGTCTTGCAATAAAACACCGCTAAATAAATGTAAGGAGTTTACGTTAACCCCGAAGATCTATATATTTTCTGCAGTCAGGTTTGAATATAAATAATAATTAGCAGTTGAAAATTGTAATGGTTTAGTACTAGTAAGACCATTTGGTTTGTTCCAACATGGATTATCAGAGTTTAATACCCTGGTGTATGTTTTATATGCAAGAGTTATATTATCGGTTTGTAACAACTTATTACTTCAAGATGCTTCCATGATGGGTGAAAAAGGTCGCTGGTACTGGAAAAGATGACAATAAGAATGAACAGATAAAATATTAACGACGAGCATGTACCAAACAGATAATTAATTTCATGATATAATTGGTTAAGTAACGATGGCCAAAAAAACAAAAACTTCTGTAATGCTAGAAAGTATTTATATCAGCTTGGTGTAATGCGAATCAACATAAAATGTTTTTTAAATGCTGTATAATTTTTGGCATAACAGCATCATTCTTAATACGAGACTAATATTAAGCTTGGTCTACCAATATTTTCCATTGCTCCGCTGATATATCTTAAAAGTGTAGGGAAAATAAATGTAATGGTTTGTAAACCTGGTTACTCTTTTTTTTTTTTCCCATTTAAGTATTATCTTAATCTCTATTCAATATATATATGTGTTAGATTCATAGTCTTATCAATTATAGTCATGGCAGCAATTCTATGTTACAAATTTTATATACTTGTACTAAATATGGTAAACTTTCAAGTCGGGGTCATACCTAGACCCAGATCTAAACCTTGAGGGAGAGGGTTCATTCGTAAAGGCACTACTTACGTATTCCTTTTGAGAATCAAAGATTCCATAGTTCGCATACCAATAGTAGAGAGACTTCATCCTCTCCTCTGATATGTTATCTTCAATCCTATTTTTAAATCACAACCATTAATTGATCTTATGCTTCCAATTCAATCCATACACAACCATTGATTATATTCATACGACAATCCATACATGTATAATAGTATGATCACAAATATATTCCAATCAAATGTTAGTTCCATGCCAACATCAATGTATGAACACACACAGATCTACATAGTGACCACCTCATACACACATTTATAGATGATGATTAGCTCATGCATACAACACATTACACCATGTGACTAGCTTATGCATACGTCACATATACATAGTGTGATTAACTCATCCAAACAACAAACATACACAATGTGAATATATCATGTATGTGTCACATATGCATAGTATAACTATCTCATGCATACAAGACACATATATTATGTGTCACATATACACAATGTGACAAACTCATACATATAACACACATATACACAATGTGAATAACTCAACAACCTCACAATTACACATAGTAACTAGCTAGCAAAAATGAAATTGTAAGCATCTTCCCCTTCTCCTAGTTCGCTAACACAAGCCCTTAAGTACATCCCAACCAGAAAAAGGAATAATTCTTGAGAAGAAAGTACCGTCTTTCATAAAACACATCCTTATTATCATGAGTCACAACTCCTCCCCTAACAAATCCTAGATCCCCTTTAGAATCTCTATCAAAATTAGGCTTAAAAAATTCATGAGGAGACTTTCTCTAATGAGATTTTTTTCTTACAATTTGTTTGTTAATTATCATGTTAACAAGAGGTAATAACTTTCATCAATAAATACACCAAGAGGCATAACTTACAATAGTAACAAGGGGTGGAGTTAATGGCATGAGCATGCTAACAAAAGACATTAAATAGTTGACATATCAAAATAATAAAAATATAATAAAATGTAAGGCCAACAAGCTCAACATTAGTAATAAAAGTTATATGTACAAAATAGAAAAGTTTTATATCTCTCTAAACCCAAAAAAAAATTCAAAGCAAAACATCTAAGAAAAAAGTAGCAAAATTGAGAATTAGAGCAAAACACCACCCCTAAGAAAGCAACAAAATCCAGTGCAAACATCAAAGTGTCATTCTAAAAATAATATGTTTTAATTTCATTTTAAAAATAAGTTTGAATTTTCTAAAAATATGATTCATTCATAGTGCCATTACAAATACAATGTATACAAATTTCATTTTAGAAATAAGTTTGAAATTGCTAAAAAAAACTATTCATCCACTACCATGTCCATTCTGTTCTAAAACCCTAAATAAAATAATAAAATGAAACAAATATTCCCAAACTATTGAAAAATAATTTAAAACAAAGATAATCATCTCAAAACTCTTTAAACTTGGGCAAATTTTCAAATGCTGAAACTTGAGATTCAATCCAAAGGGCTTGGAGTGCATTTTGTAGAGCGTAGAAAAATAAATCATGTAAACGAATGATTAGCAAATAGAGATTGACAATTCTAATTGAATACAAATATTCTCCTCTCGAAGAATTTTTCTTTAACAAATCATGTAAGGAAGTAAGGTATGTGGAAACAACTTCCTCTGCTAATACATGAGAGGAACATTATGTAGATAACTTCAAATCATAGAAACTATAGAAACACATAGAAATCAGCAATAGACAATAAACCATAACACAATGATTTATGTGGGGAAAACCCTTTCGGAAGAAAACCCCCTACTTTAAAACCTACACAATGTATTATCAAATCAATAGAGGATTACAATACACTTGCAATGCAAGTCTTTACAAGAATAATACACTAGCATTTAAATACAAACTAACTCTAGTAGCATTCTAGTAACACTTGTGTACCTACAAACTCTCACAATATAAACTACTCCTCAAGCTCTCAATTTATAGACTTCTAGCAACCTGGAAACCATTGTGGTTTTACAAATCCATATGTATATAAGAATAGCTTATTCGCTTACGCTCTTACAATTGTCATAAATCATTAATTACATCCACCCAATATGAGTGGCCAAGTTGGTCAAGGTTCTAGTCTAAAATTAGGTTCTTACAGATGCTTACACATCTTACAAATGGTCATTGATTCCAAAGTAATTCTCTCTATTTTTGGTGCTTACATGTCATAGAATCTATCATAAAATTTGCTAAAGATAATGTCAAAATAAAATATTAATATTCCACTGCTACAAGACACTGACACTCGACATAACTGTCACATCAAATTCTAATGCCTCAAGTTGTGCTGGAGCTAAATATTAAATAATAACAATAAATAACTACAAGAAAATATTAAATGATAAATAAATAATAATGGGAATTTTGCAAGGTTGAGACACTTAATTTCCCAACAAATCTTACACCATCTCCTTCTTTTGATTTAGCTCTTTGATCATTATCAAACTGATTACCATTTAGAAATAGTACTACATGTGAATCAATGTTGTTGTTAGATGAAATTTGATCATGTTTTGAATCTAGTTTCCTTTTCTAATTGTTGGTACCAAACGAAGATAATATCCCATGTGTAGAGCATTAAAAACTCAAGTGTAATATTATACATTTACATGTTGCAAATAATATCAAGGGTAAAAGGAATTTCATTATATCATTCATGTTTTTTTTTGACATTCCATACAATGGCTTATAAAGCCTTATTTTTCCCTTGTAAAACTGCCTACGAGAATAACTTCTCAAAAACTAACAACTAATCTAAAACTAATTTATTAAATGTAAACCTTATTTCCTAACAACCCCCATTTAAGGTTTACATGACAAGAAAAACTAAAAGAAACATTGTATCAGTATCAACCTAAGCTCCTCCTATCTAGGTAAATATCTGATTAACCAACTCTATAACATCCCTTGAACTCCTTTGTCTAGGAAAACGTCTAACTCTGCATTAGCCCAAACTTCACTATCTAGGCAAAGGTCCAACTCTGTAGCAACATCAACATAAACTTCTTTGTCTAAGTCAATGTTAATACCACTCCATCAGCATCAACCTAAACTTCTATGTCTAGGTAAATGTCTAATTATTCAATTCCAACTCATCAACCTATGAAGTGAGACACACTCAACTGTCCACAGATACCACACACAAACAACAACAATGTCCCATCCCCCCTTACTCCTAAAGAGACTAGATAAAAATACTGATGCTTCTCATGCAATGAATCACCCCTAGCGAGAAGCTAGCTTGAGATGATGAAGATCCTCTGACCTCTATTTTCCTCCAACCTCCAATAATATTTTATTACACTTTATGCATTAAATATCACATTAAAATCTTTGATAGCACAAGCATGGAAGTCTCTAAAATCTTTGTCAAGAGTAGCATAGATAGCTTCGAGAACATAAGCATTTTCTAACATAATGAACTCAAATATGATCAGGTTTGAAGGTGTTAGTTTCCATGGAAATGCACCTTTTACAATATGATAAAAGATATCCTAACCTTATTACTCCAATAGTTTTGTAAAATGCATAAAAGAATTTCTACAAGTTTCAAATCATAGGCATCTTTATAAAACAACCAAACTTCCTACCAAACCCCTTATTTCTCCTTAACAAATTTATTCACAATGACAACAATAAAAACCTTATCTCTCCAACACATACAATTTTTATTTATCAAAATAATAAATCCAAAATAACAAACCCCACACAAAAACAATGGAATGAACTCCTTATAAACTCCACTTCTTTGAATCACTAACCAATTTTAATGCTTCAATCCTCTCCAACGTCCACTAATATTTCAATTTTCTTTTGATACATAAGTTCAACATCTAAACAAACCCTTTTTAGCATCTTTATAAATATAATCTCTGATGAAATAATACCTAGTGATTCATTTTATTTCTTTCCTTATACAAGGACAGATAAGAATTTTACCTTAAAATTAAGGCTTGAATAAATCAATCCGCAGTCTCCATGTAGCCAGTAATCTTCTAGTCTTCTTTCAATCTTTCAATACTACAATATTGTGCCCATAGAAAGAAACAATGGTGGCGTCCAAAGGAGGCTGCAACGTTGCAGATAGGGTCGACCTAGTTTTGAGGAGGAAAGACAACAATAAGAGAGGAATGTTTGTAAGAGAGGTTCACCCTAAAAAGAACAGTAATAATGTTAATTTTAAATCTTCTCTTTCCCTCCCATTAAACACATCTTCTCTACAGCTCTGAAACACCTTTATATAAAATGCACTCCACGCTTCTTAAATGCTACGAGGAAGATTTAGATTTCAACTTCTTTTTTTGAAAAAACACGCCTAAGGAAAATGAATGCTGTCATTTTTTTTAACCAGAAAAAGGTGACAGAGCACCCATAAATTGAAAATTAACTGTTTATACACAAAGTTTTAGCATTCAAAAACTAATAGATAAACAAAAATTTACATAGCAAGGCCTTGAAATAGCTAGATATAACAATAGAAACAAAATAAGCCATAGAAATAGAAGGGAATCCTAGACCACAGAAAAATAAGAGCCAACTCCACCAAAGCAACCCACCAAAAATGGGACTGAGGGACAACTACCAACAACAAAACCATGACTAGTATCCTGCCAAAATGAAAATGCCACCCACACACTACTACACAACTAACAGGAGGATCACCCAGACTTGCATGAACTGCCAATAAGATGACAGAGCCATAGATTGCCAAAACACTTAGACATTGCACCAGTAGGCTTGACCATGCTCAAGCTATGGGGCTGGCTACATGCATATTCTACACCTCCAACTCTATAGCTACTCCAGCTTCAATCTCCTCCTCCGGGATGTCAAGGGCATTTCTAGGTATACGTGGTGCCATGTCAGGGGCATGGAGCCTGAGAAACCTTATGGCCGTGAAGACATCCTTAATACTTTGGGCCCTTTTCTTAGAAATGAGGAAGCTGTATGAACCCAACTCATTGTTAATTTCATAGCTGCTTAGGGACTTGAGGCTAGATTGTAGAGCCCTATAGATAGCTTGCTAATGAAGTGTAGTGTGCAAAGTGTGAAGATTGAACAGACCTCCAATTAGTGCCTCACCCTGATCCATATTATAAGCCTCCACAGTTGTCTCCCATCTTTTGACCATATAAATGTTACTGTAGAAAAGACCAGAAGCAAGGGCATGTACATAATCCTCATCACGAACCAAGTTCATTATATTAGATAGGAGCTAGGAAACGATGTCTGAATAGTTCAGTATACGCTCTGTGTATCCTTTAATCCATGTGTGCCCAACAATGTTTCTCATCGAGAATTGCATAAGGGTGCAGTCCCAGTCTAGGAGCATCATCAAATCAGATGACTTGACCCTACCCCTAATCTTAGGCTCCCAGTCAAAGGCTAGAAAGAAAAGTCTTTGATTCAGCCGTGTGTCTACCATGGTTGCCTGTGAAAAAGAATCAAATAAGAAAACTTAAGAAAATATTAGAAGAATCATAAACACTGCTTACGAGGAGGATGCTAAAAAAGCCTTTAAGACAAGGTGTCATCCACATAATTGAAGATAATAATAGCATTCTTTGAGGATCCCAAAGCCATCTAGGTTACGATATGGTTAGCATCAGCAGATCAAGAAGTATATAGGAGATGATTTATGGGCATATATTCCATTAACCACTGGGTACGGTGATGGGGACGTGTTAGGATTAAAAGCCTCCCAAAAGTAGAAAGGAAGCTCACCATCATTCAAAAGAGCCTACCATTAAAAGCAATCACTGTTGAGCATGTTGACATGAGCAAAACTTCTACATCTATAGCTTGATCAATGGCTAAGTTGGCTTGAATGAAAAATATGGCAGTTTTCAATGGCTAAGGGGTGTAGTTTTCATAAGTTGGCCTAAATGAATGGCTAAGGATGGAAAAACTTCTAAGAGAAGAAGCCTGAAAGCCAAAGCTAACCACCCACCTAATGAAAAGACATATACTGGCTAATCAGCTTAAAGGCTTGAAATAGGCAATGGATGAAAATTGCACCCCTCGTGTCAGCCTGAGAAGTTATTTAAAGCAGATGCATCGAAGGACAAAATGGATCTGCAAGGACGGTGGCAGTGGGAAAAGTGACCAACGAGGAAGAAATAGCTGTCTAGAGAGATATTACTTGGAGAAGAGCATAACCTTTTAGGAGCTTGGACAATGCGCTTGGCTAACTTAGACATCCAAGTAGGAAAACTTTTGCATCTGTAGCTCAAGATCAATGGCTAAGTTGGCCTGAATGAAAAATATGGCATTTTTCAATGGCTAAGGGGTGCAGTTTTCATAAGTTGGCCTAAATGAAAAATATGGCAGTTTTCAATGGCTAAGCAGTACAATTTTCATAAGTTGGCCTGAATGAATGGCTAAGGAGGGAAAAAAATCTAAGAGAAGAAGCTCAATCAATGGCTTGAATGAACGTTGTCATTCAATGCCTGGAAAAATATCCACATGTAGGTGTATCTTCATTCTTATAGCACAAAATCATTTTCTCTTCTTCAAACACACAGGCACACAAAAATCCTCAACACTCTGTTCCTAACACTACTTGTTGGTGGTATAAGTTTCCATCTAATTCCTATTTAGATAGGATTAATTGATGCTTCTCTATTCTTTTGAGTATATTGTAATTGTGTTGATAAGGGCATGGTTCAATGGTTAAGTCGCTCTGTTGTAGTGGCAGCCACTAGAGTTCAAACCCCAGCTGGGCCAACAAGCTCGCAGGCTTTATGCCTTTGCTGGGCCAATGAGCTCATAGGTTTGAAGTGTTCTTGCTAGGGGATGAGGTCCCTCGTGTTGTGGCCTCATCGGTTCATTGCTCCTAGCAAAAAGCATTCACGTGGAGTCGGAGGGCGTGTCACACCAGCATCACCGATCACATTAAAACATTTACCAGGCGCATTATCTTAAAAAAAAAGTATATTGTAATTGTTTAAGTATAAATTCAACAAATTTTTTGATTAGATATTCTTGTTGAAAAATACAAATGGATCCATCAACCCAATTCGCCATCCCAATAAAAAGAAAAATAATATCCCTTAATATAAGGTCAAATTGTATTTTATGAAATGCCCTTTTGAATTTGTTTTTTATAATCTAAACATTAGATATAAATATCTTAAATATGAAATGTCCCTTATTGTAAGTTTTAAAATTCTACCATAACACTTATTAAAAATTAAAAATGAGAATAATAGAAAGTGTAAGGATGGTAAACATTGAAAAATTGAAGATAGAATATCAATCTAAAATTTATGAAACACAATCTATAAAAAAATATTCAAATTCTTCCAAGTAACATATTAAAAACAAGAGTTGAAAATATCAACATACCTTGAATTTGATTAGACAAACCTGATATCCTTCCCAACATAAATCTTTGCACCACCAATTAGACAAATTTCTATCCTAAGATATTAAATATAATGACTATTTTCAAAGAACATATGTTAACCCAAAAAACATAACGATTAAGTAATAGAATGACAGGAAAGTAAAAATTAATGTGCAAAGAGAGATGCAAAACAAACAGATCACAAAAATAACATGTTAGACAAAAGCATATAGATGCAACTAACCAGCAAATAAAATGTGAATGTATTGTTTACTAAAACACTACAATGCATTGTTTATTGCAAAAACTAAGAAATATACATATAAAGGAAATGTAATGGACATCCTAAATGCTTATGACATCATACTGAAATAATGGCTGTGCTGCAGCTCAAGTCCCTGCCAAATTAAATAGTATTGATAGGATTTATAAAGGATTTTGATGTGTATTGCTACATCTAGAAGGATTTCATTACATAATTTGAGGTGTTAATTTGTATAATATGATATTATAGTTCTTCCCTAACAAATTAAGACTAGCTAGATTGAATCCAAAAACATGGTAAATGTTACAAATCAATCACCAGGGGCCATTTTATCCTATGTAGCTTGGATGTAATGCCCCGCCAAGGAACTCAGAGGATAACACAACTAAGCTTACAAAAATGATAAATATATATATGTATATTTTTTAAATGAAAGAAATAAAAATAATCATATATTTATTCATAACATTTAAATTAAGCTTTATCCTCTAGAGTTCCACGGCTGCATTACTAATGACCTAAAACAAGATCTAACCAACATTATGAATTAACTAACAACCATAGTTATTCTAAGTCTAATTGTATCAGATGAATAAACAAATACAATTCCATATTATATCATCAGATAAGTTTAAGCATCAAGATCCTGCACATAGGATCACAAGTATATAAACAAGTTCCTTTACAAGAGAGTACAACATTACATTGTTTACAATATCACTATCCAGATTACATTGGAGAACATACATTAAGATAATAGTACATGATTCAACTGACATACAAGACCAGAACATGATCATAAGTATCTGTCTCCTCAAGCTAGAACAAGATCTAAAATTTGCCACACAAGGTACATCCTTCTTACACACAAACAATAGTAAGGGAAACCAATGGAGATAAAAGAACAACCACCCAACCATGTGGAACCCTAAGGTCCACCCCCCATGCTAGGAGATAACAATAAGGTCCCACTAAGAAAACAATCAAGAAAGATAGTAGACTAACAGGTGCAAGGACTACACAAGACTTCAATACAACACGGGTCAAAAAGAACATCACAAGCAACTCAAACATCACTTCTAGAGGCATTCACAAAACAAAGGGGAGAACACAATTAGAGAATGTTAGACTACAGTAGGGATGAGTGTCATCGCATGGTCCTAGCATGGGTTACCCTGATAGTCTCTAGCTAGACGCCGGCCCCCATCCATGGGTTACCCTGACAGTCTCTTGCTAGGCGCCAACCCCCATCTATGGTTACCCTGACAGTCTCTCACTAGATGATGGCTCCACAGGGTGAAACATGTGGAACCAACATTCCTTTCATGAGGACAAGGAAGTTGATTTTGCCAACCACGGCCTTCTCATATCATCCTTAGCCTCAACGAGCACTATAGGCATGAGTGAGGTATTAAATTATCTTGATTAGTGTGAAAACTACCCAACCCTCTAAATTTATTATTAAGTTATCACTGGATTAACAAATTCTGATGGGTTGCCCTGACAAGCCACTTTGGGCACCAACCCCACATTGAAAGCCACTCCCCCTTCACTGCATCTAGATTCTCAAAGCCCAAAACAAAACCTAAGCATGAACTACCACATTCTCATCATGATGCATTTACAACAAAAAATATACATCATTTCACATTACACAGAGCAAAGTATTACCCATCTTGCATAGTTATCATAACCACATGAATAGGTACACTGAGCAAGGCATTATCCATCTTGCACAGTCATTATAACCACATGAATAGGTACACTGAGTAAGGTATTATCCATCTTGCATAGTCATCATAACCACATGAATCCATAAACAGAGTGGAGTCAACATATAACCAATACATATTCAACCATTAGCAAAATTACTTAATCATAGGAGTCATACACACGACTACCCCTCTTGGCCTCTGGAATCAACTTTCCCAAATGACACAAACACTTGACACACTGAACACTATGGTCTCCCATCACATTCACTCTCAAATGGACATCATCACCTAATAGACCAAACTAAGATCCTTCATCAATAATTCAAATACAACACCACAATTGCGACATATGACATAATGCACTAATTATGGATCTTGAAGAATGTAACAATAATTGAATCATGATCAATCATCTAACAATCATAAAGTGAATCTTCCTCAACAATATAAAACTATCATATTCCAACCACTAGTAATAGTTACTTTTAGGGTCATAAGATATAAGAGTCCATGAGTAACAATATTTTAACTAATAGTTCCCAAGACTTATGTTAATTTCATTTAATTAAAATGACTGCGAACAAACTATAAATAACTCTAAGGCATACAAATTAAACACAACAATTATTTACACTATTTACACTGATGTAGATTTCATTAATAATCTAGACAATTGTAAATACTATTAAATATAACTGTATAAGCAAGGCTAAAAGCCTATAATATTAGAATGCTATAAATATCTTACACTAGTTAGAATCACAAGATACAAAACCTGAAGCTACAATGAAAGAACCTTGTTCTAAAGTTAGCTTGAGAGAAAAGGAATACAGAACAACAAAACATTCCTATAGATCTAACATCTTCATCAAATCTACCACATTTTTAACCACATGCATATGATAGGATCATCACAAAATGAATTTGTTGAGAAGGCTTTAGAAGCTACCAACAATGCAAAATGTGAAAGCATAGACAGAACACACAGACTGATTGGTAGAATGCCTCAAAGAGAGTCATATGATGGAAAGCAATGATTGTAAGATATGCACAAAATGAATTTTTTAAAAAATCTTAGAGAAACCCAGTTTGAAAATATAAAGTTATTAGTGATGCAACTAACTGTTTTAACAGAGACGATATGGGTGAGAGGTAGACAGTCATAAAATATTCATATCGTAAAAATGACAAAGTGGGTAAGGCTAATTTTTGGATATAATTTAGATATCTAGGCCGTCCACCAGATATAAAAGTATTAAGGAAACCCAGTTAGTAAAAATAAAGTTATGGCTAACGTAACAGACTGCTACAATAGAGACAAAATGGGTGAGAGGTAAACAGTTACAAAATATTCATATCTCAAAACTGACAAAGTGGGTATGGCTTATTTTTGGATATGATTTAGATATCCAGGCCATGCACCATATATATAAAAAAATTAGGGAAACCTAGTTCGTAAAAATAAAGTTATGGCTAATACAATAGACTGGGTTCAGAAAATGTAGAAGAGAATTCACATAATATTTTACTAAATCTAATGCAACAATAAATCAGATTCATATCTCAGTCCGTACCAAAAAATATTACTTCTATCACATCTTCACAAAATTTCCAGCTCACATCCATTTTCCCCCAAGTCTTTTCTTCTGGAATCTATCAGTTATGGTGCCAAAAGAAAAATGAAAACTTCCTAAGAGAGAGATCCCCAAAACATAAAACATATTCCCTATTTGAAATGCACGCTCCCCCCAAATTATGTCTTCAAATTTCAAAATAAAGTTGAGCATGCATAACCACCCCCATAATTTCTTCCAGAAGATTCTCCTTTATTACTTTCTTACATTTTCTATTTTTAACCAAACAATAATTTCTCTCTAATTTTATTTATTTTAGAATTTGCTATTTATTTCATTTACAACCAAACAAAAATAGTTTATTTCTACTTTTCTAAAATTAGTCTCTTACTAAAAAAAACAATAATTTCTAAAATTCTCTCTTTAGATGCGTAAGAGCCACTTCTTCCAAGTGGCCAAAATAGAAAATAATTACTCAAGACAATAATAATAAAGAAAGAGAATATTTTTCAGACATAATAATACATATTTCCCCACAACTATAATTTACATAAAAGCATCTATATTTATTAATCAAAGTGCCCTCTTGACTTAATAATTTTATTGTAATGAAGCAGTTAACCAAAACATTAATCAAACGATTCCAAAGAAAATAACCACAATGCTAAACAATATTTGACACAATGCACGATCTAAAGTATGACCACAATGATAATGACTGACCATTACTCCCATATAGACAACACTATCTGGGTACAAAACTAGATACTCATCCTTTTCAAGGATGATGGCTAACTAGGGGACCACATGTTATCTCCGTTCAACAGTTTTCATTAGGTTTAAGGCATCCTCAGACCTATCAATTTAGGTGGAGTTGATGCCTGGTACCTGCATCCTATAGCAACCAACAGTCAAACAAATAGACATATATAATCATATAGTCAAATACACCGTGAAAGGGAATCACAGTGCAATAGGGTACTCACGCATGAGTAATGCAACACTGTCCCTTTCACCATCACATCAAACACGTAATCACAACACACATAGAAATCAGTTATTGAATGACTAAATAAGAACCATCATCAGATAATCACATGATACACATAATAAGATTAATCCACACAAAACATCACAACATAACATCCTATGATACAAAATCAGTTGTACAAAAATCAATTCTAACATATGACAATCATAGTAAGATCATTATATTCACCTGAATGTAAAACAATGTCAGAGCATATAAATTATCAGTGTCGCAACAAAGGTTATTGATAAAACATACTAACTGTCATATGAAACCATACATGAGCATAATTAGGAATGTCATCAACATGAATGTAGCATCTACCACTATCATATAATGTACAACATCAATTGTCTAACATACCCTAAATATTCCTATTATTTTACCTTCATCTTCATGCTCCTTAGCTAGACCATATGCACATCCAAGATGAGAATGGAGGGGCATTACATCCTCCTCCCCTAAGACTTGACTTACTCCTGGAAGTCTCAGACTAGGGTGGAAACATAACATATTAGTATTGCAATTTTCTATTGCCAACATAAACATCCATTTTATGCAATTGTTCTTAAGACAGGCATAGTCGTTTAATAAAGACAAGAAGAGCATCAATTCCTTACCACTAAGACATATCATGTGATCTACTTATAATCCAATCACACATATTTTGGAAATTTCAAATGATTTAGGGAATTGCATTCACATATTAACAAAGAAAAATACATCTCATCTCTTATTTCCACTATGGTTCCCACTAATTACCGAACATGCAAAGTACAATCCTCCATGGAGTCCTCCCTTGAACACACTATCAGAGGTTCAAAATGAACATGATAGAAACAACACTTAACACGAAATGGAGCCAACAGATACAAACATTCAGAATAGGCACCATAGAAATTTTAAAAATGCAAACCCAAGTGGGGAAATAATCAAATTCAATCTTAAGTCAAAAAATGCCAGCAATTTTCAACAATAAATCAAGTATAAAGAAAAGAGTATTGGTGAGCACTCCTATCATAAAAAAGTTCAAAGAAAATAAATTCACTGTTAGCCCACCAATCACACATGAAACAACTATCAAAAATTCCAAAACAACCAAATTACAAACAAATCCACATCATGGTGTGGCTAATTTTAGCCACAAAAGGGAGTATCCGCCACACAACACCCAAGGACATAAGGTCCAGAATGCATTAGAGGGTGTACACCAAACACACGGACAACTAGGTTTTCTACATCTTCTTATCTAATCAACTTTTATACAAGGATTTAAGGCAACACAGTCACTACTTATTTACAAAAATTTTCTATCTTTAATGCAATACAGTTCCTTTTTACCAAACTATGAACATATACAATTACTTCCTTATGTAAAAAGATACTTACAGAGGAAATGTATGATGTCACACACAAGAATAATTCAAAATTCTAATTGACTTACAATATCACATTCATGATATCCTAGGTCCAACATAGGCTCCAATTTGATCTCCTGCACACATTTCTTACATAGGCATACACAATGATAACTTTCATAAACCACAACAAAACTTCTACATGAGGTCATGGCCAACTAGGAAATAGATATTAGATTATCAAGAAACCACACAAAGTTACCCCCACACATGACACCACAACATAATCCTCATGACTCGCAATGCATGATGCCATTGAGTGATTAAATCATTCCAATACTTACACATATAATGAAATTAACATAAAGATGGTATGGTGCTTCTACACCCAAAGTTAAACATAACCCCCAAGTATGATTACTTCACCAAATGAGGGAACACAAAACACCACTGGCCTTTCACAACACCCCACATAGAATGGGTACAGAACATTTACATCACTAGAGGGGGCAAATACCACACTCCTAATTACATGCACTATTAGTAATCATGCTTCTTTCTTCTAAAGCACTAAAGACCACAAGAGGAACTCAAGGCCTTAACAAATTAGCAGGCACTAACATTCAAGAAACACATATTGTTAGATATATCATCACATTTTCAGAAAAGGAGGGAGAACACATAGCAAACACATAAGTAAAACAAGGCATAAAGAATTTATTTCTTCCAGAGTCAAAGAACAAGTCTGTAAGTTTATCAACCTTCTAACGTCATACTAAGGCACATAGGTGAGAGCTACTATTACCAACTCTCTACAAGGAGAAAAATGCTTAACCTAGAGCAACAACAATCTAGAGATCCTAGTGTTGCAACCTAGGCTCTGATACCAAATGTAATGCCCCGCCAAGGAACCTAGAGGATAACACAACTAATCTTAGAAAAAGGACAAATATATATTTTTTTAAATGAAAGAAATAACAACAATCATATATTTATTCATAACATTTCAATTAAGCTTTATCCTCTAGGGTTCCACGGCTGCATTACTAACGAACTAAAACAAGGTCTAACCAACTAACCAACATTATGAATTAATTAACAACCACAGTTCATTCTAAGTCTAATTGCATCAGATGAATAAACACATATGTAATTCTATATTATATCATCATATAAGTAAGCATCAAGATCCTGCACATAGGATCACAAGTGCATAAATAAGTTCCTTTACAAGAGAGTACAACATTACATTGTTTACAATATCACTATCTAGATTACATTGGAGTACATACATCAAGATAATAGTACATGATTCAACTGATATACAAGACTAGAACATGATCATAAGTATCTGTCTCTTCAAGCTAGAACAAGATCTGAAATCTGCCACACAACATACATCCTTTTCACACATGAACAATAAGGGAAACCAATCGATATAAAAGCACAACCACCCGACCATGTGGAACCCTAAGGTCCACCCCCTGTGCTAGGAGATAACAATAAGCTCCCACTAAGAAAACAATTAAGAAAGATAGTAGACTAATGGGTGCAAGGACTACACAAGAGTTTAATACAACACGGGTCAAAAAGAACATCACAAGTAACTCAAACATCACTTCCAGAGGCATTCACAAAACAAAGGGGAGAACACAACTAGAGAATACTAGACTGTAGCAGGGATGAGTGTTATTGCATGGTCCTAGCATGGGCTACCCTGACAGTGTCTAGCTAGATGCCAGCCCCCATCCATGGGTTACCCTGACAGTCTCTCGCTAGGCGTCGGCGCCCATCTATGGTTACCCTGATAGTCTCTCACTTGATGCCAGCCCCATAGGGTGACACATGCAAAACCAACATTCCTTTTGTGAGGACAAGGAAGTTAATTTTGCCAACCACGGCCTTCTCATCTCATCCTTAGCCTGAACGAGCACTACAGACATGAATAGAGCATCTAATTATCTTGATTAGTGTGAAAATTACCCAACCCTCTAAATTTATTATTAAGTTATCACTAGATTAACAACTTCCAATGGGTTACCTTGACATGCCACTTTGGGCACCAGCCCCACATTGAAAGCCACTCCCCCTTCACTGCATCTAGATTCTCAAAGCCCAAAACAAAACCCAAGCATGAGCTACCACATTCTCATCATGATGCATATACAACACAAAATATACATCATTTCACATTACACAGAGCAAGGCATTACCCATCTTGCATAGTTATCATAACCACATGAATAGGTACACTGAGCAAGGCATTATCCATCTTGTACAGTCATCATAACCACATGAATCCATAAACAGAGTGGAGTCAACATCTAACCAATACATATTCAACCATTAGCAAAATTACATAATCACAGGAGTCATACACACGACTACCCCTCTTGGCCTCTGGAATCAACTTTCCCAAATGACACAAACACTTGACACACTAAACACTATGGTCTCATATCACATTCACTCTCAAATGCGCATCATCACCTAATAGACCAAACTAAGATTCTTCATCAATAATTCAAATACAACACCACAATTGCGACATATGACATAATGCTCTAATTATGGGTCTTGAAGAATGTAACATTAATTGAATCATGATCAATCATCTAACAATCATAAAGTGAATCTTCCTCAACAATATAAAACTATCATATTCCAACCACTAGTAATAGTTACTTTTAGGGTCATAAGATATAAGAGTCCACGAGTAACAATATTTTAACTAATAGTTCCCAAGACTTATGTTAATTTTATTTAATTAAAATGACTGTGAACAAATTGCAAATAACTCTAAGGAATACAAATTAAACACAACAATTATTTACACTATTTACACTGATGTAGATTTCATTAATAATCTAGACAATTGTAAATACTATTAAATATAACTTTATAAGCAAGGCTAAAAGCCTATAATATTAGAATGCTATAACTATCTTACACTAGTTAGAATCACAAGATAAAAACCTGAAGCTACAATGAAAGAACCTTGTTCAAAGGTTAGCTTGAGAGAAAAGGAATACAGAACAACAAAACTTTCCTATAGATCTAACATCTTCATCAAATCTACCACACTTTTAACCACATGCATATGATAGGATCATCACAAAATGAATTTGTTGAGAAGGCTTTAGAAGCTACCAACAATGCAAAATGTGAAAGCATAGACAAGACACACAGACTGATTGGTAGAATGCCTCAAAGAGTGTCATATGATGGAAAGCAATGATCGTAAGATATGAACAAAATGAATTTGTAAAAAAATCTAAGAGAAATCCAGTTTGAAAATATAAAGTTATCGGTGATGCAACTAACTATTTTAACACAGATGAAACGAGTGAGAGGTAGGCAGTCATAAAATATTCATATCTCGAAAATGACAAACTGGGTATAGCTAATTTTTAGATATGATTTAGATATCTAGGCCACACACCATATATAAAAAAATTATTGAAACCCAGTTCATAAAAGTAAAGTTATGGTTAACGCAACAGACTACTAAAACAAAGACAAAATAGGTGAGAGGTAAACAGTTACAAAATATTCATATCTCAAAACTGACAAACTGGGTATGGCTGGATTTTGGATATGATCTAGATATCCAAGCCGTGCACCATATATATGAAAAATTAGGGAAACCCAGTTCGTAAAAATAAAGTTATGGCTAATGCAATAGACTGGGTTTAGAAAATGTAAAAGAGAATTCACAAAAATATTTTACTAAATCTAATGCAACAATAAATCAGATTGATATCTCAGTCCATACCTAGAATATTACTTCTATCACATTTTCACAAAATTCCTAGCTCGCATCCATTTTCCCCCAAGTCTTTTCTTCTGGAAACTATCATTTATGGTGCTAAAAGAAAAATGAAAACTTCCTTAGAGATAGAGATACCCAAAACATAAAACATTTTCCCTATTTGAAATGCACGCTCCCCCCAAATTATGTGTTCAGATTTCAAAGTAAAGTTGAGCATGCATAACCACCCCCATAATTTCTTCTAAAAGATTCTCCTTTATTACTTTCTTACAATTTGCTATTTTTAACCAAACAATAATTTCTCTCTGATTTTATTTATTTTAGAATTTTCTATTTATTTCATTTACAACCAAATAAAAATAGTTTCTTTCTACTTTTCTAAAATTAGTCTCTTACTTAAAAGAAACAATTATTTCTAAAATGCCTTCTTGAGATGCATAACTGCCACTTCTTTCGAGTGGCCAAAATAGAAAATAAGTACTCAAGACAATAATAATAAAGAAAGAGAATTTTTTTCAGACATAATAATACATATTTCCCCACAACTATAATTTACATGAAAGCATCTATATTTATTAATCAAAGTGCCCTTTTGACTTAATAATTTTATTGTAATGAAGCAATTAACCAAAATATTAATCAAACAATTTCAAACAAAATAACCCAAATGCCAAACAATACTTAACACAATGCACGATCGAAAGCATGACCACAATGACAATAACTGACCATTACGCCCATACAGACAACACTGACTGGGTGCAAAACTGGATACTCATCCTTTTCAAGGATGATGGCTAACTAGGGGACCACATGTTATCTCCATTCAACAGTTTTGATTAGGTTTAAGGCACGCTCAGACCCCTCAATTCATGTGGAGTCGATGCCTGGTACCTGCATCCTGTAGCAATCAACAGTCAAACAAATAGAAATAAATATAATCATATAGTCAAATACACCATGAAAGAGAATCATAGTGTAGCAGGGAACTCATGCATGAGTAATGCGACACTATCTCTTTCACCATCACATCAAACACGTAATCACACCACACATATCAATTAGTTACTGAATGTCTAAATAAGAACCATCATCAGATAATTACATGATACACATAATAAGATTAATCCACACAAAACATCACAACATAACATCCTATGATACAGAATCAGTCGTATAAAAATCAATTCTAATATATGACAATCATAGTAAGATCATCATATTCACCTGAATGTAAAACAATGTTAGAGCATATAAATTATCAGTGTCATAACAAAAGTTATCGATAAAACATACTAACTGTCATATGAAACCACACATGAGCATAATTAGGAATGTCATCAACATGAATATAGCATCTATCAATATCATATAATGTACAACATCAATTGTCTAACATACCCTAAATATTCCTATTATTTTACCTTCATCTTCATGCTCCTTAGCCAGACCATCTACACATCTAAGATGAGAATGGAGGGGCATTACATTGGAAGTGTGGCTATTGAGCATCATTGCTATCAATCATTGATTTATTGGCCAACATAAGGACTTCCAGGTTAAACAAATTATAGCCAACTTGATATAAAACTTGTAGCACTTCCTGCTGGCTCTGTTGTATAGCATACTCCCAGCTCAACTACTGGTTTGCCCTCATGAAGTCATAAAAGGTAGAGTATCAGCAGGACAAAGAAACATGAATATTAAATTTTTCAATTGATCAATTCAAAATTTCATTATGAGCTTTCGAGGCATATTATATTCTGTGGTAGAATCATTGTAGTAAGTTACACTAATCAATATTTACTTTCATTGCAAGTAAGTTCCAATACTAGAAACTTATCATTTTAAGATTCTCTAATGATGCAATTCATGATCAATGCCCCTTGATCTAATTAGGAGACTCAACAACTCAAAATGCCACAATTTAATTTAATCATTGTACTTTATCAAGCTAAGTTACTAATATGGTGCAACCCAAGTAACAAAAAGCATCAATATACCATGCAAATCCCTGAACCTCATGCTAGTCTCAAATTTCCTGAAATCATCAGCCCTTCAAAAAACCTCCCTGAGGATTTTGATGATTTGCTAGCCCAGGCAAAAAATAGAGATGAGGTCAAGGAGGTTTTCGAATTGGTTAAGAATGCTATCAATTCTCAGCACAAAATGACTAAATGGTTCTTCTTAGAAATAAACAGAATCAACATCAAGCTCCAGTTGATGTAGAATAGCTTGGGGAGTGGTATCAAGACTACAGTCGAGCAGGATACCCTTATCTTCAGAAACTGGGAAGCCATTCCTAAAATGGAGGAAATAGATCGTGAGTTGAACAGGATGAGAGAAGAATTTAATACTAGGGTCCAATACCTGGAGGAGAAGATCATTGAGGTGAACAACAACTTAGAAAAAATGATGAATATCAGTAGACTTACCATTTAGAATAGCCTCAACAGAATAAGAGTGTTGACAGAGAAGCTCAAGGAGCTTAGAAAAGAATAGTTCAAGGATTTCAATGCTGAGGGCATCATGAATGTTGAGGAACTGGGTAATCAGGACAAGGGTGAAGAAACTAAAAGTTCTAGTAAATAGGTGGCAGTTGAGGATATAAGTGGACCTTCTACCCATAATAGGGGGAGAAACAAAAAGTAGTTTGACGCTGAGAAAAAAGAACTTATGGACATTGCAAAAATGCATCAGGCATTCTATGAATAGGATTTAGAAGCAACTGCGACTCTTAAGCAGATGAACTAGTTTAGTTTTGTTTGTTCTCTTTTTTGGCTACTCTATATATGCTTATGTATTTTGGTAGGTTATAGTTGGCTTTCAGTTGGCTTTCAGCTTTTTGTTAGCTTCCTTTTGTAAAGGGTTTCAGGGTCCCCTTTCAAAACCTGTTTGACCAAATTAATCAAAAATAAAAAGCATCAATATGTGAGTAGGTACGAGTGTGAATTGTACTTAAACATAAGATTTGTGTATATTCCACATAACCTACTTAAACTGGGTGTGGGCTAAATATTACTTTAAGTTGCAGACCTCATATCAGATGGCTAAATGAATTCCATTTGTTAACTAAGGTCTGATTTTATTTTTTTATGTTTGATCTAGATGCAAGTGTATAGCTCAATTTGAACATTCTAGTGCTTCAAAATTCTGGTTCATACAATAACTGTATGGACTTGATTAGCTATCTCTGGATAAAAGGTACATTGCAAGAAAGATTCAATTAAATATTAGGTCTAACATAAGTTCCTAGACAACAATATTTATAATTCTCATCGATTCAATATAGTTCAATCAATGCACAACATAAATTAGAGTGCTTATTGTTGTTATCAAACCATTGTCAACTATGCTTTGAAATGGTATTCTGCTAAGTCTAGAAACATTTGATTTAGCACTATTCTACAGGCACATAGTCTAATTCTTGCTAATGCAAATCTCCCTCTAGGGACTGCCAAGGGTGTAAACTCTTCAGATTTTAATATATCATTTGACGTGTTCAATGCCCATGCCATTGCAGGTGGGAAGATGCCATAAGCACCCTACAGAAGAATAAAACATTTGTTGATCTTAGCAGAAAACCATTTTAATTCCTCATGAGACACTTAAACACTTTGTAGGAACTATATATTACACCTAAAATAATTAGAAAACATTAAATACCTTATAACCTAATGTGTTCATGAAGAGATAATACAATACAACCATGAAATGTTGGTAAATAAAAGAGAATAGAATACAGTTGCTTCTAGATGTACTTTTCAAAAATATTTACTTGCACTTTAAATCCAAGCCTTTCTCTAATGTCTACCATAGAATCATGGGTAGCATGATATTTATGATTCTTATACCATCTATAACAAGATTTCTATTAAGTAAATTCACTTTCTATAGAAATCAATTACACAATTTGCTCACACATTTTCAAGAGTTTACCAAGCAAGACATTGATTGATTCACAAGCATAAAGAATACCACAATTGGTTTGTAAAATTGATTCCATGTTCATGCATATGCAATCTATCAAAAAATTGCTTTAGTATCATTTCAATAGGACAGACAAAATCCATGGAAAAGATTTTATGTAAATGGCTTAGATATGAACATACCACTTTTGAAAGCTCACTTCCAATATCAATTGCAGATAGACAAACTTCCATAATGTTGTTTTTGATAGCCCATCTGATAAATTCCATCTCTCCAGACTTTGTGTATTTTTTGTGTATTAGTAACAACATTTCAAAGCATTAACACTATAGAATACATGCAAAAGAAAATAAATTGTGAGCACTAAACCTGAACAGTGATCCCAATGACAGAGAGTGCGATAGATCTAACATTCTCAACAAATTCCTCTATGTTCTCAAACAAAATGAAGGGTGCCAAGTAATTTGGAATATGTGCTAGTATGACCAAAGAAAGGTATAAATATTTATCTTAACAATCAACAAAATGAAGGGCATTAAGTAATTTGGAATATGTGTTGGTATGACCACAGAAAGGCATAAATAATTAGCTTGACAATCAATAGATGAAGCCCTTAGCTTTGATAACCTTTAGCATTACTAAACCTTTCTTTGAACAACCTTTGGCTCTGATACCCGATGAAGGAAAATGCATAGGAGAAAAAAAAACACACAGAGCTACTACTCTTTTAAATTTTCATGAAGATAGAAAACAAACCATTTCATTTTCTTAGTCTGCACATACAGAGTGCTTTCTATTCTTCAATAATATTAAACATAGCATAAAAAGGACCTATAGAGGAATATTGATCCCTATAGGCATGTAGGGCTCTTTACAGAAGCAAAAGAAGTAATATATATATTTTTAGTTTAAACAGAGCTTCAGCTCTTCCATAAACTAACTCAGAAAACTAGAGAATTATATCTCCTTTTTGCTTCGCTGCACATAAGAAGGAAAATAGCACACACACTTCTACAAAATGACATGACTAAATTTTTGGAATTGTGCACAAAGTCTTCCTTTGAGTTGTGTGGTGGAGAAGTTGGGCCATACGTAGAGGATGTTAGGCCATACCTCCAAGACCATTCCCTGTAGAAAACATTAATGAAATAGGACAGAGACAGGGGAAAACACAAAGTAGTCATAAGCAAGAGTCATCTTCTTTAAATGAAGCAGTGGTTGGGATTACTATTCCAACACTCCCCCTTAATCACAACTATCACCTTCTTTGATACCCAAATGATCTCTTTGAAACATAAAACTTTCTTTTCCTAATGCCTTGGTGAAAATATCTACACATTGATCTTTAGACCTACAAAGAACCAAAAAGATATCTCCATTGTTGATCAACTCTTTAATGAAATGATATCTTGTGTCAATATGCTTACTTCTCTTGTGAAAAACTAGATTCTTAGATAGTGCTATAGCTGAGTTGTTGTCACATATACCTTTATTGCATCCTCTTGTTCATGTTTCAACTCTTTCAACACTCTTATCATCCATACTTCTTGGCATGATGCCCATGTTGCTGCTACATACTCTACTTCAGCAGATGAAAGTGTGACAATTGGTTGTTTCTTTGAAGCCCATGATACTACACCAGTACCAAAATGAAAAACATAACTGGATGTGATCTTTCTATCATCAATGCTTCCATCATAATCACTATCTGTGTATCCTATGAGCTTGAACTCATTTGTGCTTGAATATTGAATGTCATAATTCCTTGTTCTACTCACATATCTTAGGATTCTTTTCCCTACTTGCCAATGTGAGTCTTTTGGAGACTCCATGAACCTTGAGATCAAACTTACACCAAACATTATGTCTGGTCTTGTGGTAGTTAGGTATATGAGACTACCAACAAGTCTCTTATACAAAATTGGATCTACATTGGATCCTTTGTCATCCTTGATTAGCTTCAAACTTGCGATAATTGGTGTTGGTGCTGATTTATAATTCAACATATTAAACCTTTTCAAAATTTCATTTGCATACTTTGTTTGAGAGATGAATATACCATTTTCATTTTTATTCACCTCAATGCCTAGAAAGTATTTCATGAGGCCCAAATCAGTCATTTCAAATTTCTTTTTCATAGTTCCTTTGAACAAGTCAATAGATAAGTCACCCGTGAATATCAAATCATCAACATATAAACATACAATTAAAATTTCACCTTTTTCATTCATCTTTGTATATGATGTAGGCTCATTGCTGCACCTATTGAGGCCATTTTGTAGGAGATATGAATTAATTCTATTGTACCAAGTTCTTGGGGCTTGCTTGAGACCATATAGAGCTTTCTTAAGTTTGTAGACCTTGTCTTCATGGCCTAAAATCTCATACCCATGTGGCTGTTCCACATAAACTTCTTCTTCAAGATAACCATTCAAGAATGCTGATTTTACATCCATTTGATAAATAGGCCACTTTTTTTGAGTTGCTAATGTAAGTATCATTCTCACGATGTCTAAACATGATATGGAAGAAAATGTCTCATTGTAATTTCAACTCCGGGCTTTTGTGAATAACCCTTAGCAATTAGCCTAGCTTTATGCTTTTGCACATCACCATTTGCATTCGACTTGGTTTTGTAAACCCACTTCACTCCTATGACATCTTTTCCTTTTGGAAGGCTTACTAACTCCCATTTGTGATTCTTTTCTATGGCATCTATTTCTTCATCCATTACATATACCTATTTTCATCTTTTATTGCATCTTCGAAATGAATTGGGTCATCTATTTGTGAATATAGAGCAAAAAGAGAAATCAGACCTGCATTGTTATCACCTTCATTTTGCTCATAAATGTCTCTTATACTTCTGATTTTTTGTCTCCTTAATCTTGCCAATGTTGGATATGACATGTCACTTGATGTAGAACTTGTGGAATGTGGACTTGATGGTCGTGCACCAAAAATCCTTGTTGTAGATGGTGTTTGTTGTCCACTTGTTGGAGTGCTTTCTTGAATGCGTGAGGCTGCCCTTACACTTGATGATGGTGTCACTTGTGGACCACTTTGTTGAGCTTGAATGGGTGTGGAAGGAATCACATTAGAAGGAGTACCTGGTGGTATAAAAACTTCATTGTCCTCTTGTGGTATGCTTGTTGATATATTGACTATTTTTTCTACACTTCCATCCCATGCTTCCTCTTCTATGAACTGTACATCTCTATTGATTATAACCTTTTTGGTTATTGGATTATATAATTTGTAAGCCTTTGATTCATCACTATATCCCATAAATATGCATTTTTCTCCCTTGTTGCCTATTTTCTTTGTCAATTCATCCGGGACATGTGCATATGTCACAAATCCAAATACTCTCATGTGAGCAACACTACATTTTCTTCCACTCCATGCTTCTTTTGGAATCATATTCTTAACACTCTTGGTTGGTCATCTATTCATTATATAGGTTGCACATGCTACAACTTCAACCCAATATTCATTTGATAAATGTTCTACTTTCAACATACTCCTAGCCATTTCCATGATTGTTCTATTTTTCCTTTTAGCTACACCATTTTGTTGAGGTGTGTATCTAGTTGTAAATTGCTTTTGAATTCCATATTCACCACCTCTATCCATTCTCAATGTCGTGATGTAGTGACCACTTTGCTTCTCAACAAGAGCCTCGAATTGACAAAAATATTCAAACACTTCATTCTTATGAAGTTTTCCTTGAATAGTCATCAATGAATGTCAAAAAATAGATCTTCCACCAATTGAAGGTGTTTACATTGGCCCACATAAATCTAAATGAACAATTTCTAAAGGTGCTTTTGCCCTCATTGACTTACCTACTGGAAATGATTCTCTATGTTGCTTTCCCAAGATGCACCCTTCACATACTCTTTCTGATTTCTCTATTAGAGGCAATCCCTTCACCATACTTTTTCTATGAAGCAAATTTAGACCTCCAAAGTTTAAGTGCCCAAATCTTAGATGCCAAAGCCAATTTTCATCTTTTATTTCTGCTTGAAAGATTGTTTGCATGACTGTTGTAGTTTCTTCTTTATCCACTTGTGGAACCATTGAGTGGTGTGCTTGAGAAAATTCTACACTCAAATCTACTTTCAACCTTAGGGGAAACATTCTATTGTTTGTCATTTGGTTTGGCAATGAACTGATTGCTTGGAAATTTATCTAAAATTGTGCACTCTTTATTTTTGAAAAAAGCTCTATGCTCCTTTTGAACAAGCTACCCAATGCTTCATTAAATTGTGTTTCAATCCGGGAACAAAATAAACATCGAAGATATACTTTTTCTCCCCCTTCTTGGTTAGTATGTTGATGTTGCTTTTTCCTTTGATTGCTACTTTATTGTCATTTCCCAAAGCGACATCTAAATTTATATTTTCATCTAAACTTGAAAACATTTCTAAGTTCCCTATCATGTGGTTGTTGTAACCTAAGTCTAAAAACCATACATCTTTTTCATTTTCTTGTGCAACATTGCAAGCTAAAAACATAGTACTTTGTTTTGATTTTTGGTTTTTGTTTTCTCTTGAAAAATTTGCATTTTGTTTACCAAAATCATATTTATTTTTCCTACATTCATTTGAGTAATGCCCAAACTTTTTGCAATAGTGACATTGGACTTGAGATTTATCATACCTTTGGCCTTGAGGCTGATTTTGAGTTGCATTTTGACTTGGGTATTGGTTGCTACCTCTTTCACTTGGGTTTGATGGGTTGGTTCTTCCACCTCTATACAAATTTCTTCCTCTACCTCTAAAATTTGTTCTTCCTCTACCTCTTCCAAGGTTTATTGAAGCCTGTGTCTTGAAAGCATGCTCCAATGATGAGTTTTCTAACCTGCTTAGTCTATGCTCATGAGAAATGAGAGATGCATGGAGATCATCATCTAAAAATTGTGAGAGATTCTTTGTCTCTTCTATAGCCACTACTATGGATTCAAACCTTGTGGGTAAACTCCTTAAAAAATTTTCTACAATTCTTCTATCTTCAAGTATGTCACCATGAGATCTAATTTGATTAACTAGACCAATCACTTGTGTGAAAAATGAGTCTATGGAATCTGAATCCTTCATGAAGACTGTTTAAAAATCTCTTCTTAGCATTTCCAACTTTGTTGTTTTCACCTTTGTCATTCCTTAGTATCCTATTTGGAGGATATCCCATGCTCGTTTGGACTTTGTTGTTGCTACAATCCTTGGGAAAATGTTCTCATGCACTGCTTGAAACATGTAGAAGAGAGCTTTTGATTTTTTCTTCCTATTATCTCTTAATAATTCCTTCTCTACTTGTGATAATGCATTATATGCTACTGCATTAGGGATTTTTTTAGTGGCAAATCTTCACCAATTGGCGAATAGTTCATATCTGTGAATTGGGAAATGGCGAATACATTCCCACCGGCGGGGGTTTTTCAGATTTTCGGTCCAATGTGTTTCAATTTACCACCCTATTAATTTTTGAGTCATTTATAGTTAGTATTTTCATCATAGTATTCTATACGGTTCTAACAGTGATTCACCTGGAATTTCAAAGGCATGTTTTAATTCACCCACATATTCGCCAATATCATTAAATGGTTGACATGCATGAGGACCCATTTCACCAACATCATTAAATGGTTGACATGCATGAAGACCAATTGTGCCAGTATAATTAAACAATTCACATGTACATGAGGACCAATTTCACCAATACCATTATAACTCCATGCTAATCCGAGGGCCTTATTCGCCTTGAAAATTACAACATATGTGTTTGATGGAGGTCCATTTCGCCTAACATTTACAAGTGTCATATTAATTGTACATGTGATTTGCCAAATTATTACACTACCATTTGAAAATCCTGTGGCATTTGCCAAATATGCATTGATATAAATGCATTTGAAACTCTAACTAATCCTTTAGACATTTTGTTCATCTCTGAGCTCTTGAATCCTTAATTCATTTTAGATCATAGAGAAGTTCTAGCTACAGGCATTGGCAAGTCACATAAAAGGTAAGTGATAATTTCTTTATTATGTAATAATATAAGATTCATGTTGATTATTTGTCTTTGTTTGGTTGCATTGTAATTTGTTACAGATGATATTGATTGAGTAGTAGTTAGGAGTCTAGGACTAGGGAGATATCTTAATCTAGGACCCAGGGAATCAGGGATCTATATTCTATCATCTATGATTCCTTCTTGAACAAAATGACAGTTTTTCTGTAGCTTTTAATTCATGAGAGATGTCGAGCAAGAAGAAGTTGTCTAAGGGTGGTGAAGGGAGGTCAAGGTCATTAAAAAAGAGAAACATAAAGTCATACTTTGGCAATGTCAACGGTCCATTTGATGGAGCTACAACATTAGAACCTGTACCATCTATTGACTTGGATGACAATGCCATGGATGATATTCTAGGGAATACCCAAGGTAGAAGGAATGATGACAATGCCACAAATGATGTTCCAGGGGCAGAGAATACCCAATCTACCAGGAATGATGAGAATGCTATAGATGATGTTCAAGGGAATACCCAAGGTAGCGGGAATGATGACAATGCCACAGATGATATTGATGTTCTAGGGAATACCCAAGGTAGCATGAATGATAATATGAATAAATCAAACTCAACAAATAATAATGAAGTTAATGAGTTATAGAAATCAATGAAGATGAAAATCCTGCAAGTGCACACAAGGGGAAAACAAAAGCCAAATCAAAAAAGGGGCATGAGTGGGAAATGTCAAGGAGTTTTTAGATTGATTGGGTGTCAAAATTCCCGTTGATTGAACCGGTGGAGAATGTAAACAAAGATGAACCTCCCACAGAATGCAAGTGTAAGGTTTGCAGTTGCAAATATCGTAGGGACAAGAGGTTGTAGCTAAAACTTGACACCATAGAAAAACATATTGGCAAAGTTTATGAAAAACAAATCATAGATGGACAAGAAAAATTAGTGATAAGATGGAAAATGAAGGATGAATGTCTTCATGTAAAGAATGCCCTTGAATATGATGCACATATGCAAAGAAAGGCAAAGATTCATGCAGGTGGAGGTTCAATTGAAGCTCAATTTGGAAAGATGATGGGAGAAGCACAAATGGAAAAAACTATTCATTTGGGTGTTGTTTTTCATATTTTGACCAGAGCGCATCCTATGATAGACTACCTAGAATATAATAGTTTATTATATTTTATGGGTGTTCCTCATTTTCCTAACACACATTCGTCAATAAACAATGGATGGGAATGGGCAAGTTGTCTTGCTGATGTAGAAAAATATGATTCACAGGAAAAAATAAAAGAGTCCACTTTTATTGCATTATCTTTAGATGAAGTTATAGCAATAGATAATACTTCTTGGGTATGTATGCATGTGTTTACTGTGGAAAATCATGTCCGCCAACCTCATCTATTCTCTGTTTATAAAATGAAGGAGAATACAACATTACAAAATCTCTTTGAGATAGTTAATAAATCTTTGATTGAAATTGGAGGTATGGATGACTACACAATTGCCAGAAAGTTGGTGTGTGTAGGGGTGGATGGAGCTTTAGTAATGCAAGGTCATAGGAACAGTCTGTGTGTAAAGATACAAACTTCTATTTTACGATACATGATTGGCATCCACTACATGGCCCACAAAATGAATTTAGCATTTAAAATGGTGAGCAAGTTTCCTGCAGTATCAAAAGTTGAAGATCTAGTCTGCGAGCTCTACTCATACTTCTGTCAAAGTCCCAAACATTTTTTGGAATTTCAACATTTTGCTAAGGGAGTAACTGCAGGAAACAAGATTCTTAAGGATGTTGATACTAGATGGATCTCCTTGCATGAACCAGTGAAAAGAGTTTTTGCAGAATATCAATCCTTGATTGGTGTAATGTATGACCATCACTTCTTAGTTGACAGGACTCCTGACCTCTTACATACGTTAAGTGACATAGAGACACTACTCATTTTAGTTGGTATTCTTCCCATGTTGGAGGAAATGAACATGCTTATGAAAAAAGCCCAAGAAAGAACTATGTATATTTCTAAATATACTAAACTGCATCGAATGATATGCATGACCTTTGATAATCTATATCTATCAGACAGGTCCTTCATAAGTCCAAAATTTAGCAGCTGGCACTTGATAACAAATGTGACCAATCTTACTACTTTTTTATAGTTTAATGATAGTGGGGAGTTATGTGTCTTTATAAAGGGATTTGAGATACCAGTGCACTATTTTAACAAGGTCAAGAATACTATTAGAGAAGAACCTGTTTCAAGGGAAGCTTTTGACAAGATTGTTATTTTTGTAAGTACTACTTTAAAGAATATTGCAAAATCTCTTTCCTTAGAGATTAGTTCGATTCCCTCATGATGAACTACTTGAAGCCATGTCTATAGTGTATCCTCAATATTGGGTCAACTATGAGCCAAGTGATTATAACAACAAGATAAAGACCTTAACAGATCATTTTTGCAGAAGTACATAACTCGATGGACAACAAATAGAAGGAATTTTAAATCAAACTAAGCTTACGGAGCAATCAGGTCGATTTGCAACTTCAATTATTGAACAGTTTAAATTCATGGAGGCTCCCCACCAAGAGGGATCAATAACATAGCTTTGGGCAACCTTAAGTCAAAGTGAAATACTATGTGATGCATTATCAAAAAAATTCAAACTTATTGATTTATGTCAAACCATGATATTGGGGTCGATGGAGGATGAGAGAGTTTTCAGTGCATTAGGGTTCTTGAAATCAAAGATAAGAAATAAACTTGACAAGAATTTGGAAAATTGCTTGAGAATGTATACAACTAGACATGATATCTGGAGTTTTCCTTTTGATAGGGCACTTGCAATTTGGAGGTCCTTATGTGAAAGAAGAGGGTTGTATAACACTTCAAACAATAATAGCACAAATGATAGTGACGCAATGAATACCAGAACCACATGTAGTGGTAGTGGTGTTGATGAGACACTCTTAAGTGGAGATATGGAGATAGAAGAAAATGAAGAACATGATCTGGATGACACTGGATATCATGGTTAAAGGTAGGAGAATGAGGATGACGAGATGATTTGGCAATTTGAAGGGAATTATAAGTTATTAAGTATTTATATTGTATTTCATGTTCCAAACTCCAAAATGTTGTTGATGACATTTTATTTGTCTATTAGTGATGTACATTCTTCATTTTCAATATAAAAAATTAATATTTTCATATTATTATTCTGTGATAATGATAAGTTTTACAAGCATTCAACTAAATGGAAAGTAATTTTTCTTGTATGTAACCACAGTAGTGTTTCATTTGTTTTCCTTGATTACATTGCATAGTAATCAACAACATTAGCATATTAATATACAACATTAGTAAATTTTTAATGTGTATGTAGAAACCAGAGTTTTCCTGAAGTAGGCAATTAAATAGTACAGATAATTTGAATAATGAACACATAAATGGATTTTAGTGTTATATAGATTTCAAATGAAGGTCCGAAGGAATACATTGAAGTATTACATTTACAATGTATAATAACATACTCAAAACCAACTCTACATAATGCTCTGTTGGAAACACATATTACTAAATCATTTTATCATCTTTTGTAGAGTGCTCCACTCTTCATCTAATGGAAGTGTAACTTTTCTTAACCTAATTTGAGTGAGTTGTAAGTGTGATAAAAGTTTATAATTATATTTCATATATTTACTTGGCTTCAATATTTCACTAAAATTTCCATTCAAGGTTATCAGTGGTGAGATAGAATCCAAAAAGTTTACCTCATCAAGATTTTGAGGAAACTGGTCCTTATCCAACTTCATTTTATCCTCCATATTCTTTTTGAAAGTAGCCTTTCCAATGTATCAACATGATGGGTCAAAAGCCCCAAACAAACCAAGCTTTCTGAAGTATTCTTCCTTTGTTTGCATCCTCTTTGTCATTATTGCAACTTGTTCCAAAAGATGTTGTGCTTCTTCTAGCTTCTCACATTTTTCAATGATAGATGAGACCTTTATTATTGCATCAATACGGTTCTCAATTCCTTTCAATCTCAATTCTTCACCAGTAACATTGCAGATTGATTCCAAAATGTTGTTTGCATCTGATAATTTTGAAGTTGCCATGTATCCATTTTCAGCAATGTATTTTTGGAGTGTATTACTACATATTAGTAGATCATCAGTGAATTAAAACATTTGAGACATATCATCAATCCTCTTCATAATTTTCTCCCAGTTGTTATGTTTTATATAAACCATTGTGTTTCTATAAAATTTAGGTACTTTCTTTTTGGAGGATTTTATTTCATTTTCTACATTCTTCAATTTTATCTACAAATTTTTAGAGTTTTTTTCTCTCTCTCTCCACATTTTCTTCCCACATATGTCCTTTTTCTGCTACCTGCAGTTTGTCTTTGGCTTGATTCAAGGATTGTTCTAATTTTTTTGAATTGGCTTTTTCAATATCATAATTTTTTTACTTTCACTTAACATTCTCTACAGTTTATTCACTTCCACCTCTATTTGTTTATTCACTTCACTTGTAGATGTAGAGTCAGAGTTTTTTATCCTTTTCTCTAATTCTTTGGTCTCGTTCTCTGCTGCTTTCCTCTTGGCTTTTTCATTTGATATGTCTCCCTGTAACTTTTCTATATGAGTCTGTAACCTGTTACGTAAATCACAAAGTCAAATGAAAATTAGCAATTTGAATGGAATTAACATCACTGAATATATTTTTCTTCTATTGTAACTCAATTACGGGAACCTATGACCTATCTATATTTCAACTCTAATTTTTTGACAATATATTCAACAAAGTTACCAAGAAATTAAAAAACAACCATACCTTTTTTGTTCTCTCTCTTGCGTTAGCAATGATGTGTACACCACTTCATTGTTCTTTTTTGATACATTAATTTTGTCAAAATTTTTCATTCCAAAAAAATCCACTTGGATGGTGCTCACCTTATAGTCAGAGTGTTGCATCTGGTCCTCTGGTTTATTTTGAACTTTGGGCACAATAATCATGTAATCCATTTTTTCTATTTCTGGATCAAATGTAGTCAATACCTTGGTTGTTGCAGGCTCTGAAGTTGTAGTAGTCTCTACCTCTAGCACTTTTTTCTTGTGTGTTTTAGATATTTTGGCTTTCTTTTCAAACTCAGCTTTGTAATCAGAATCTGTGACACTTGACATAACTTTGAATGGTGAAGGAGTAGTTCTAGTGTTGGTGGCATCTTTAATTAATTTATGCCGAGGATTAGCCATTCTTATCCCAGTCATGCTAACGATAGGAGGGGGGGTGCCTTATAGAAACAATTGCTTTGATGTGGATGTGGAATCAAAACCTATCATAATCTTTTGCTTCTTACTATTCAAAAGGTCTTGTTCTCTAAGTTTGTCTATAGTATCATCTAACTTTATTGATGGCCTCTTGTGAGTTTGTTGTTGCATCTCTTTCTAACCAGTACTATTACTATTACCTATACCATCACCAGATTTGCCACCAGTAGCACTAGAATGTCCACCATCTCCTGCAGGAAAAGAATGAGAAACATGCAGATCAGAAAACCCTTGTGGTACATTTAGTGATTGGATCTCACTTTGAGGATTTAAATCTGGAATAAATCTAATCTCTTGATCTGTATGTGTATGCCTTTTGGCTTGTTCATCACCTCCAATGTCGAGTCAAAGATCATTAGGTTTTGTAGGGTATACATTTGGTACAATCCAAATGCCTTGTCCTATGGGCTCCAAACCACCACCTTCATAACCCAATTTTTGGGCTATTGATGCCCCTGTAGTATATGTTTGTCTTGTGGTCTCACTCATACAAGGTTTAAATGTAAAGGCACTAAAATATCTAGGTTTTTCTTCATCCTCATCATCACCTTCATCAATAGTGGGATGCTCTATATCCCACAATTTGTTAAACTTTTCATCTTCTGAGTTTTCTTCAAATTCTGCAGTAGCTTTTGGATCATCGAGATCCTTCCTCATAGACCAAAAGGCACTAATTTTTTTATTGTGACCAGCTTTTGTTTATACAAGCCTCTTATATAGTCTGTGGAATTTTTGTGTATGTAGATTTTATAGCACCTTTTCTATAGAAATTGTTATATCTCTTGTTTTCTAGTGCCACCTCTGCATCTCTATATGTTTGTGGAATTGGATGTGATCCCACTATTTCTGATGACAATATTTCAAAAGAAATACCTCTTTGAGCAGCAATTTCTTCCATGACTTTTCTGACCTCATCTGAAGAATTCTTGTTTCTCAACATTTCTAGCAGGGGTTTACTTTCATGTTGAATTCTACTTGGAGCATTCTTATTAGCCACAAGCCTTGTTTTAATCACATCACATGGGTCATACTACTAGTGAGAGTCAACATCAAATTTAAAAAGTTGTAAAATTTTATGTGCCACAGTGAATGCTTTTCCCTAGAATGTGAACCCTCCACATAAAAAAGGTAAGGAAGGAAATATGCTCTTCATTTGCTGACTAACAAAGTGCAGTTTATTTATACTCTCCATCTGTCATATGTATTCCAATGCAAAAATCCTCTCTGTAACATGTATTGGAAGTTTGTGGGGCTTTACTCTCGATCCATAAAATCTTAGGACAGTATATTCCTCCATGAAGTACCAGTCAGCCAATTGTATTTCTTTTCTAAGTTGAAAACAATTTCTACAAGACTTAGGCAATCTAGGCATTAGAATATTTGTAATGGTTTGATACAATGGAGTCAAAAAGTAGTCCACAAAATGATTGTAGTTCTTTTGATTATGATACATCTTTATCTTATGGGTCCAATCTAGTAGTCCATTTTTATTTTGCGGACACTGAATTTCAAGCTTGTTGTCTTGAAACATCCCAGCAAATTGCACTAGAGAAAAATAGCACAAGTAGGTTGTGAACTTAAATGTCTTTCTATTGGAACCAGGAGTGGGAGCTTCACTTTGAGTTTGTTTAATCATTAAAAACTAATCTTGCATGGATCTTGCAATGTGCTCAAGAAATCTGTATTTAGCAAGTGGATTGCATTGATGGATATTGTATACCATTTCAAGGAGTCTTGCATCCACTTGACTATTATTATCCAATCTAAGGAAAAACACTAGCATGGAAACAATATCCTGAACCCATGGTTTAAAAATATCAATGTTATAAGGAGGCTTATGATTCTGATTGAGTAGGGTACTATCCAATGTTAGAGATTTGATAAAAAATTTTATCATGTTTAGTAACTACTTCATAAGTTCTAGGAAGTCTTTCTCGGTTTATGTACATTGTTCTACATTCTTCAGCTGTAAAACCCAATAATTTGCCAAAATATTCTCCATTAATGGGAAGCATTACTTCTTAGTTGTCTTTTATAACTATTGCTTTTCTTTTTTCATCATAATTTTGGGCACAGACCATGATAAATTTAGGGCAAGGGAAAACCTCAGGGAACATTAGGCGTCCCAATCCAACCACCCATGTTGCAGTTAACCCACTATTTGGTATTGGTTTTTTGGAGTCAGTTTGCGCTTGATGTACCTTATTCTCCAATGAATATTTGTGTGTTGAGGTAAACCTTCCAAAGATTATAGGGTCATAAATATCATGGCATTCATCTGTAAAACATGGGCTTTTAAGTAGTCCGACATAGTCTGTTTATCTCTTTCTTTTGTTTTCCCAAATTTTGGTTTGGTAGTGGTGGTAGACATGCTTGTAAACACTCAACCCTAATTTCTAAACCGTAGTCCCCAAGATTGAAAAAACTGAAGTTCCAAGGAGAATAATAATAGCAATAGTAATAGGAATGAAGTATTTCTGTATTTCACTTACCCAGAAAAGATGAATACAAAGATTGGCACTGAGTGACTCCGTGGCATCACACAATCGATATTAAAATTTCTAGTGCACTGTAATCTCCTTGAGTCCTTGACCCTCTTGCTTCCAAATCATATCAATTAAAATTGCTAAATGCTAAGTGCCAACTGTGAAGTAAAGTGAGTGAAATGTGTTACATTCTTTTATTAAAGTTATATAAATTTTATTTTATTCTCGAGTAAGTTAATTTTTTTGAAAGTTATTATATTCTATTCTATTCTTCACTTTCCATACAAGTTTGTAGTTGTATTTGTACTACTATTGAGTACTCCCACTTCAAACAAATTAATAATTTAATACTTATACAACACATATGTTGAGCCGTGGAATTGAAAACTATCATATAATCTCAACCGTTGATCTTTGTAATTCTAATGGCTCTTTTTTTATTCCAGAGGTTTGAGTTCCCAAGTCTAGCATCTCAGACTTTCATTCTGGAATTCAACTTCAGTCGTCCATTTGGCATCGAAACATTCATCGAACGGGTGATACATGGCGCTAAAGTCTGAATATAATATAGGTTAGATATATTATATAATAATTATAATTAATATTATATAAAATATTATAATATAGGTTAAAGGTTAGATATATTATTATAATATATTATATAATAATTAGTGTAGACACCCAAAATTGTCCCATTTCATTATCTATGCATTAAACTCATATTGCATCACATACATCATTTATGTCTGACATAATTAATTAAATCATTTTCTTCTTAATTAATTAAATAAATTTTATTTAATTAATTAATCTTCATTATTCTTATTCTTTTTGTCTATGGTTAAATAATTTTTAATTATTTAATCATTTCATTATTCCCCTATTAATTAAATAAATTGTCTTCATTTAATTAATTATCCTTATTCCTCTATTAATTAAATAAATTATCTCTATTTAATTAATTATCTTTTCTTCATCTCTAATTAAATAATGTTAATTATTTAATCATTCCCACTTTCTCTATATCAATAAATAAATAAAATTAAAATATTTTATTTATTTCCCACTTGCACATGAATTAAATGAATTTTATTTATTTAATTCATTTATTCCCTCCACTCTTATCCCACTCCTCCACTCTCTCCTATAAATGTGTGAGTGTGCTTTTTTGCCCCTAAAATAGGAAAAACTCAAATGTGTGGGAAAAAGTCAAAAAGAATTCAAAAATCAATCCATAACTCATCCAACTCTCAAAATAGTTAAAAAGCGTGCTATTTTGAGAAAAGAATCTTATCCTCTTCAAACCCCACTAAGCCTCTTTCAGAAATAACCTCTTTTAGAGACACTTGACATGTGCACATTCATCCTCTCCTCTCGATTGTTCTCATCCATTGATTTATTCTTTTATCCTCCACCGTTGATCAAAAATCAGCCCTTGCCTATAAATATGGCCTCTCCTAAGCCATTTGTTATGCATTGAGTTTTATATCCTTACGCTATCGAAATCACATTAGAACCTTTGCATCATTCTTCTTCAATCTTTTCATCCATCTCTATCTATCCTTTTCATCCAATTGTTAGGCTGTAGATCGGAGCAACCAACAATCTAAAGCATTCAAGCAAATCCAACATGCATGTATTAATCTGAGGTATTCGAAAAGGTTTGGATTAAGGTATTGCATTTAATTTGTTTTATCTTCATTTGTCCAAATTTTCTCATCTACAATTAGAACTATAAATTTTATTATATACTAATTATATTATATTATATTAATATATATAATAATTATTCATCCATTGATCTTTGTAAATCTAATGGCTCTAGATTGATTCCGGAGGTATGCATTCGCTAGTCTAGTGCTCCAAACATTTCATTCCAGAATTCAACTACAACCATCCATCTGGCATCAAAACATTCATGCAAGTGTTTTACTTATTTTTCTTAAGACCCTAAGTCTTATAGTCTAGAGTTTACTTTATATTCTATTTTTTTGTTGACCATCTAGCCTAGGTTCCCAGTTAGCTAAGTTATAACCTTATGCCTTTTATGTTGTGAGTTAACTAGCCCTCAGGTCTTGAGTTACTTGTTCTAGCCCATCAAGTCATATGCATTACAAAGTCTTAGTCTCATATCCTTGTAAGGGTCTAAAAGTGTCACTTGGCAAGATCTCACAAGCCCGCACAATGCTGAAGGTGACATCATTATTGCACCACGAGGTCGCGAGGTGAAGATAGGTGTCAAGGACATACATCATGGCCTATGGCCATAATATCGACGATTCAGTTGAATGAAGGATATGGTGCTAGGTGTTGAACAATTGAGTGAAGTAGTGGGGCCGTAGATATTGAAGATCCGTCAGTAGCGAATTGTCATAGGAGAATCTTGTCTGAGGGGAAGATTCTCTACACTAGTGCAAGATTTTGACACCTAGCTAACTCCTGGAAAAAACAATAAGGTTTGCATAATGGATTTCCACGTGGAAGCCTTAGCACGCACCGGCGGAGCCAAAAGGAGGTGAACTATTTTCTACTGTGCTGCTACAAAATGATGCCATGTGACCACATAAGACAAAAAAGTTGAAAAGTTAGCAAGAAGGCGCGTTTGAGATGGAGTGATTTGATTGGCTACTGGGCCGGCTGCTTTTCACAATAAAGGCCTATATTTCCAAATCTAGACAATATGAATTCTGCATCAATGGTTGGAATTTAAATTTTATGTGTACACGTATCATGAATTCGTAGTGATGGCTAAAAAGATGCTTAGACATGCATTTATGCACCAATCCCTAATCTGTAAGCTTGATTAAATTTGAAGGTAAGGGGGTATGTGCAGGATCATGATGGGTCAAACTATACCTCTAAGTGGCAATGAAAATACAAAAAATCAGACTTAATCAAGTTCATGTGAAAATTTGAATGGATTATCTACACAATTTGAAAAAGATGTAAGAACAAAATTTGTAGAGAATTGAATCTAGTTTATGGACTACCATTTTAAAAAAAACTAAATTTACTTAGTGAAAAATGAATATTTCAATGAATAGCTGTTAAATTTTTTAGAAAAAATTAAAAAGTGGGTGTCATTCCAGCCAACCTAACTATGAGCAAAAAAATTTTTTTTTTTTTTGAAACTTTCAAAATAAGTAGAGGACTCATGCCTGGATGTGGCACATAGTTTTTTGAAATTTTTTTCCAATAAAATAATTAGTTATGATTTTTTTACTATGATTTTTTAAAAAACTAATAAGTAATTTTCTAGCCAACCTAACTCGATAAAAAAATTGGAATTCATTTTTTTTTAACCTATAGCTAGAAAAGCATAGAGTGTGACACAACTTTCGGATCTCAAAAAGGTAAAACAATTTGAAAGTTATGGATGTTTTTCAATCAATGTGTCCATCAGGATTTTAGACACACACTATATAAAAAATTATTAATAATTATTTAATAAAATGATAACCAAAGAAATCTTATATTTTTAGAAAGATTGACAATTTTTTTATAAACCCTTTTCATTTTATCAATTTTGCATTAAAAAAAAGTCGTCAGCACGAAGGGTGAAGTTCGAAGAAGAGAGTGAAACCTGCAAAAATGTTGAGGGAAAGTCAACTATGATAGTCCCAAGCCTACATACAAGGTACAACCAAAGTAAAATGGATATCCGTTATTAATGGATATCCATTTTGCTTTGGTAAAATATTAGTTTCCTTTTTTTATGTTTTACAAAATAGATATCCATTTTGCATTATAGATATCTATTTTAGGTTGCCGAAAATGGATATCCGTTTTGCAAAAGGGATATCCGTTTTGATTTACCCTATTCTTTTCATTATTTTAAAGTTTTTTAGTTTGCAAGGTTAAATAGAATCAACCCATATAAGCTTTCTATTGGATTTAATCTGGGTTTACCTTGGGTCAGTGATATCAATTAGTTTCCTTGATGATTATATTAATCTGAAGTTATTTTCTTTATCTCAAATCTATTCTTCATTGGTATAAAGAATATACACCTTTATTGGTATAGATACCATCATAAATTTTATATATATCTATGAGTATGTCTTTTTTGTTAGGCGTCTAAGGAATTTGCTGGATGACCATCTATTAGTGCCTTTTTATAATCAATTGCTAACTTGCTCACTGGTGCTAAATCTAAAAAATATTGATGAGTCTTTTCATTGCAATCTTTAATTATTTATATGATAGCTTTCAGATAAGTTGTAATTATTTTCAAGTTAACGATTTAGATAATTGATTATATCATGCATTGGTCATTGATTAAAAGAGATACTTTTGTTGTTAAGTAGGAATATGGGTTTATTATTATCTTATGTGTGTTCTTATGTGAAGAATTACTACAACTAAAATTATGCGTAATTAATCTTTTCCTTAATAGAATAGAGGATTAAAAGTCTTAGAAAGAAAATATCTTTGGTTATTTAAATGATTTCTTATTCTTATGTAGCTTTCTATCTTAAAGATGTAAAGAGCTATAAACATCTAGTAGGAAATAATAGATAGGCTATTAGCCTCTTCTTAGTTTACTTAGTTCAATTGATGTAGTATTGTTATGCAGTAATTATATATCAGCTTGGTTTCCTTACGTGAAATTATAGGTTGACAACATATAGCATGGAGGGTGCCACTTCTTAGGGTTTCCTTATATTATGGAACTTAGAATATCACAAATATTGTTTTTATCTTCATTAGTATATTAGTCACTTATTGTCAACAAATGAAGTTTGCTTATTTAGTACAATTTGAGTAGAGATTGGAAAGTAATTGTATGGTTAGGGTTACGTTGTAATTAATTAAGTCACTATGAGAATTAGAACCACTATAGTACATTGACAATAAACATTTCACCTATTCTTTTGTGGATCAAGGAATATGATTGTATGTTTGGATATTTTCAAATGCATGGTGTTGTTTTAAATGCTAACTATTTGTGAAGATATATATGTTAATTTGTAAATCAAAGCTACCCATCTTGTGATCTTGTATACATTCGATATAATAGCTATTACACATGATATCTAAAGCTTCAGTCATGATCCTCATAAGGTACTTTTATAATTGAATTGTATTAATAGGACCTGCATTTGAATTATACATAGTAATTTTATTTGATTGAAAAGTGTATAAAGTATTAACTTCTTATTAGTATTGATAGTCCTTAAGATAGATAAATAAGAATGATGTAGTTCATTTAGTGATGTTAGGATAAACTATAGTCACATTTGTATTCATGTCTTCTTGTATAACCACCACTACCAACCATAAGTTTGTGGTAACACATACAACCATTTAACCAATTCTTTCAACTTGTAGTATTGTAGAACATTCTCTTAACATAACCAAGCTGCTAGATTGTTCCACATGAACTTCAACTCTACTACAAGTGCACCTGCATTATTATTTATGCTTCTACTAGCACAATTAAATATGTAACTTTGTGAGTACTTCTTTAAATGACTCATGGCTAAATTTCCATAGCATCACCACATGTAAACATATCTCCATGCTATATCGCAACATCTAAAACTCACCAAATCCTACCACATTACATTTTATCATTATTCAATAGCTTCCATATAAACTCTCTCTCTCTCTCTCTCTCTCTCTCTCCTTCCTAAAACCCTAAATAATGCCCCTAAACCCTAAACCTAAGAAACCCTAAATCTCTATCTCCCTATCTCTATCATCCCTCTACCTCTCAATCCTTCTCCCTATCTCTCTAGACATCTCGCTCACTCTCTATCTCCCTATCTCTCCCCTCTGTCTCCTCTATCTCTCCATATCTATCTCCTCTCTATCTAGCTATCTCTCTATATCTTGCCTCTCTCTCCCCTCTATCTCTCCATCTCCCTTATTGACAAAGGAAATGAAATAAGAAAACTAGGACTCTCTTTCTATCTCTCTCTCTCTTTCCTATGGAAATTGGAAAGGAAAAGGAAAACTAGGAAAAGGATTTAACTAGGAGGTAGATAAGTCAGAGAGAGAGAGTTGCTTGGGGTTAGGGGTTAGGGTTTAGGGGCATTGTTTATGGTTTATGAGTTTACCATTGCTCAAGTTTAGGGTTTAGGGGAATTATTTAGGGTTTAGGGTTTAGGGGTTTAGGGATTAGAGATAGAGAGATATAGGAGTGATAAGGGGGAGAGAGGCAAGAGATAGAGAGAGAGAGTTGTATTGTTTGTCAAGTTTTATTGTGTCCAAGTTGTATTGTTTGTCAAGTTTTTAGTAGATAATTGTTAGTCCTAGCTCTCATGGTTATTAAAATGTTAGTATAGTTTGATTTATCCTTAGGTAACATTAATTTACACATTGTTGCACAAACAACCACACTAAAAAATAACCTTACCTAATTAAGGTTAACCTTTAAGGTTCTTTCATTTGGTGAGCCTAACAGGTCCAACTAGTTCAATATTATTATAGTCCATGCTTAGCCTTCCAAGAGAGTTCATGCCATGTTAATTTTACATTATGTCCTCACTTTCCTCTTGCTAGTTGTAGTACTCTTTTTTTCTAATCCTATCCCTATATCATACCATTGTTGTTGACTTTTCTTTCCATCTTCATTATCATAGTCCTAGTTATCCTATTTTTCAGCCTACCATTTATCCTTAGCCATGTCATGTACTTCTTGTATTCATGTCAATTTTAATGACCTCCAAATTTTCCATAAATTCTTCTCCACCAAGCCCTAGATCCTCACCCAAATCCTTACTTTCCTAAGAAAATCCCTTCCCCAAACATCATTTGATCATGTGGCTCCTTCCATCACTAGACATGTGCCCCTACTTTCTATTATTCATCCAATACAATCCCAATATCATAGCTCACATTCCCACACCTACATTCATAGACTCAATTCCCCCTATTGACACCATCATTGATAATCATTTTAAGGAGTCTCCCTTGAATAATGATTAAACCGTGGATTATCCCATATCCCAATCTTACACTTTCCTCACATTTGAACCCTTAGAAGATGACATTTAGCTATTCCCACCATTACTAATCACACTTTCTAGAAATCCCACATAAGACATCTTACCCATCACTTTACCTAGGTCATCACCAATTAAATCACCTTAATAGTCAATAGGAAATCCGACATAAGACACCTAGGTCATCACTTTATAGGTTTTTTATGAGGAAAAAAAATAGATATCCATTTTGTAAAATGAATATCTATTTTGGGGAAGTGATAGCCATTGATGGATCTCCATTGCCCAAAGAATTGAGCTTTCAGAAATGGATATCCATTTTTGAAATGCCAAAAAAAAAAGATAAAAGGAATGTTGTTGGGCCCGACAACTGCATCCACAGACCCTCTGTTGTCTAAAAACTTGTGATTTCTACATATTATAGTCAAAAAAACATTTTTATGCACTTTTGGAGACACAATTTGCTTCTTACAATCATAAGGGTGATATTTTTGTTCCCCTAATGGGGAGCAATAGTCATCGTAAAGTAAAAAGGAGGAGGAAAGTTACATTGGAGGATATTGAAGCAATTAGGGAAAAGGATAGGGCAAGAAAGAGGATTGGAAGACTGTGTTTGGTAGATGCTCATCAAGTTGAAGCTTCCTTTTTACCATCTAACATGACATGCAAATTGAACATGTTAATTTTGAGGGTAATGAAATGTTAGATAAAAATGAAATTGACCATGATATTGCAAATGAAAATGTTGCAAAATGTTATGAAACACCTATTGATAAGAGCAATACCATAGACAAAGATGAAGAAGAAAGATAAAGATGTGCACTTGAAGAAAGTGGATATGAACCTCATGATGTTGAATTTGCACTCCATAATCCATTTGTTGATAAAATTGATGAGGTTGATAACATGGATGAAACAATAAAAAATAATGTATCTCCAAATTACATAAGAAGAGAGGATGTTTGTCAACATGATGAAATTGGAAAACATCCAAGAACCTAAAAATGATTACTTAAAATCGATGAGAACATAATGGAAATACTTGAAGACAGGAGGTCATCACGAACAGTTCGGTTGTGGGTTTCAAAACTCTTCAATGAATACTTTGAGAATAAAACATTAACAGAACAATGCCAACTTTTTGTGCAATTACTCAAGATGTACAAAATGAGACCTTTACTAAAGAAATTAAAGATTTGGTTAAACAAAGTGTCCAATCGGAATAAAATTATTGTTAGAAGCGTTTTCAATGCACTCAATTCTATTGGAAAGACTAGAAAGGAGCTAAAAGATAAAAGAGTTTCTCATAGAGTAATAACAACCTCAATAGTAAGAAAACAATTAAAAAAGGCTTGATTAATGAAGCAAACTTGTGTTGACTTAAGATTGAATTGTAGAACATTGTCAAAAGCACTAACATTAAGATCAAGACTAGATAACCCTCTTGGAAATGATACTTGGGATTTTAGTGGTAGGCTTCCACGAGTTGAGAAGAAGATAATCAATAGCAGAAAGGAAGAAATTGAATTATTTTGGAAAACTAACTCTAGGGTATCACTGAATGCAAAAAATGTTTTAAAGTTAAGAATTGGTGGTAAAGACCGCACACCACATCCTAAACATTACTTGGAATGTAGCCAAACAACATTATACAAACAATATTGTGAAACACACCCTGGTATGACAATCTCACAAAGAGCATTTGAATCTCTTAAGCCATTTTTTTGTGTTCCTCTTAAAGTTCATAATACATGTTGCAAATACCATTGATGAAGGGGGGCTAAATCATAAAACACACAAAAAAAATGGTACACAGAAAATAGAATATTTATTTATTGATTTGGACAACTTATTACATTACAAAAGCTCAATTACAATCAGAGGAATCAATCCTCCACAGGTTGCAACACACTACAGCTACACATCACCAGGCTTTGGAATCTTCTACCTACTGTAACCCCCAAATCAACTAGGGTTTCTATTTTCCCACCTATTCTTGACTCTACACTTTCCTCCTTAACTCTCCTCCTACCCAGGTTCCCAAAATAGTCATAAATAGCACTTTTTGGCGGCCTCCAACTAAATTTTGAAATTTGTAACTCCCTCCAAAAGTAGGTCAACTTCTGGGAAGCATAACTTTTGATCCGAGTGTCCGATTGACTAATTGTTTTAAGCACTAGAAAGCTCGCGATGTGAACTATCATGCCAGAAATATGTGAATAGATTTCTGTCAAATTTTTGGGATGTTATGGGTGTTTTAGTGCCTTTATCTCATTTCAAAAAATTTTAGGGGTTTTTCAGAAAATAAAAACTTTAAAATCTTTTAGCTCACAAATAATATTTGTCTGATTCCTTCACCAAAGGTCTTATATTTCCATTATGAAGCTTTCTATAAGTTTTCACATGCCCAAATGCAAAATTTCGTAAAATGGGAGGTAAACTTTCCAAAACTAGCAGTTTGCTATTTTTAGCAAGTTTGGAAAAAACTGAAAGTCCTACATCATTATTCAAGAGATTATGGAACCAGAAATACTAATTATGGAAAGAAATAAAAACAACTGTAATGATTTTGAAGTAACATCTTTTTGGGTGATGCAAGATTGCCCTTACACCACTGGATGCTCCTGCATTAGACACCCAGGGTAGTTTGAGAAGTGACCTTGTCACGTCTCAAGTGTTTGTTTGAGGAAAACCCAAATGGTCAACCTCTACCTTAGACAACCAAGAAGAATCTTCAATAGGCATTCCTTTCCATTTCACCAGATATTCTTCATATTACCTATTCTGAGTACTTCCCACACGGCTATCCAAGATCTCTTCTATCTCCTCCGTTGAAGTAGATGCCAGAATACTCCACTGTTCTTTTGTTGGTCCATTCTCTGTGCCACCCTCATGATATTCTGTTAAATCAGCGATGTTAAACACAGGGGAAATATTTATCCCACTTGGTAGCTCTACCTCATATGCATTTCTTGAAGCATGCTTCTTCAAGATTCTGCACAGTCTAAACTTCTTCATTTTCAACTTATTGTATGTTCCAATTGGGAACCTTTCTTTTCTTAAGTGAACCATGACTTCATCTCCTACCTAGAACCCCTTATATCCCCTCTTCTAATTTGTGTTAGCCTTGTAATGAATATTCATCTTATTAATGTGCTTCCTCACATCTTCATGCAAATTCTTTGGCTGCTCTGCAAAGTCTTCGACCTCGGCACTTGTCTTTTCTTCTTTGTCCGGTTTCCTTAACTCTAAAGCATTTCTTGGACTATTTCCATATACAATCTAGAAAGGTGATTTACCAGTACTCCTATTGACAGAATTGTTGTAAGCAAATTATGCCTGAGGTAAAATCAAATCCCATCCCTTGGGCTTATCTCTGACTAAGCATCATAGCAGGTTACCTGAAATTGCTATTCATCACTTCTATCTATCCATCAGTCTATGGATGGTGTGCAAAACTAAACTTCAAATATGTCTTCAACTTCTTCCACAATGCCCTCCAGAAATAACCAACAAACTTGGTATCTTGATCTGAAACTATGCTTTTAGGTAGGCCATGTAACCTCACCACCTCCCTAAAAAATAACTCTGCAATATGAACAACATCATTAGTCTTCCTACAAGGAATAAACTGTGCCATCTTCGAGAATCTGTCCACCACCACAAAAATAGAATCATGTCCTCTTTGTGTCCTTGGTAAACCAAGAACAAAATCCATACCAATATCATCCCATGGCTTCTTTGGTACAGGTAGTGGCTAATATAGACCTGTATTCTGACTTGCTCCTTTTTCCATCTAACATACTCTGCAACTCTACACAAATTTCCTCACATCCTACTGCAACTGTGGCCAATAATAATTTTCACCAACAGTAGCAATGTTCTTATCTAGACCAAAGTGTCCAACCAATCCTCCACTGTGCTTCTCCTTAATCAAGTTCTCTCTCATGGAACTCCTTAGAATGCACAACTGGCTTCTTTTAAACAATATGCCATCTTGGATTATGAAATCCAACCATTTTGTCCTGTCCAAAGTAATAGGTTTCAAGCAAGCTTTCCAGGCCTCTGTAAAATCTGGATCTTCAGGATACAAACTTTTGAGCTCATCAAACCCAACCTCTATCTTCATTTCTGTCAACAAATTTTGCCTTCTACTCAAGGCATCTGCAACTTTGTTGGACTTCCCACTCCTGTGCTTCAAAACAAAAGTATATCTCTACAAAAACTCAACCCATTTTGAGTGCCTCTAGTTTAACTTTCCTTGACTATTAAAACACTGCAAACCGTGATGATCAGTATATAAAACAAACTCCTTTGGCAACAAATAATGTCTCCATTTCTTCAAAACCTGAACTATTGCATAAAACTCTTGATCATAAATAGAATACCTTTTTTTGGCATCATTAAGCTTCTCACTTAAATAGGCAATGGGCTTACCTTCTTGGCTCAAAACAGCTCCTATAGCACTGCCACTAGCATCACAATCTACTTGAAATACCTTATTGAAATCTGGACGTGCCAAAATAGGTTGCTCTATGACTTTCTGCTTTAATATATCAAAGCTTTTATCTACTTCTTTAGTCCATCTAAACTCCTTTCTATCCCCTCTCATTGTCTCAGTTAGGGGTGCACAAATGCTACTAAAATTCCTGATAAACTTTCTGTAAAAACTTGCCAAACCATGAAAAGATCTTACCTCGAAAGCGCTCCTTGGTGTAGGCCATTCAATGATAGACCTCACCTTCTTTGGGTCCATCTTAAGACCTTCCTCTGAGACAACAAATCCCAGGTATACCAACTCTTTCTTTGCAAAACTGCATTTCTTTAGATTAATCAACAACTTCTCTTCTCTTAACTTCTCTAAAACTCTTTTGATATGCATCAGATGCTCATCCCAAGTCTTACTAAAAATTAAAATATCATCCAAATAAACAATAACAAAACTTCCCAAAAATTCTTTCAATACCTCGTTCATGAGCCGCATGAATGTGCTTGGTGTATTGGTTAGCCCAAATGGCATGACTGACTACTCATACAAACCTTCTTTAGTTTTGAAGGTTGTCTTCCACTTGTCTCCTTCTCTGATACGAATTTGGTGATACCCACTCTTCAAGTCAATCTTCATGAAGTACTGGGCTCCACTCAAACAATCCATTATGTCATCCATTATTGACAATGGAAACCTATACTTGATCGTGATCTTATTTATGGCTCGAGAATCTGTACACATTCTCCACTCTCCATCTTTCTTTGGTGCTAGTACTATAGGTACCGCACATGGACTCTTGAACTTTTCTATTCAACTCTTCACTCTCGGCTAGAGTCATTCTATGTGCTGCCTTATTTGGCAAGCTGGCTCCTGGTATCAAATCTATTTGATGACTTATCTTTCTTACTGGTGGTAAACCTTCTGGTACATTATCAAAGATAATATCCTGGAACTCTTCCAACATTTCTAAGACTTCTACTGGTACGTCTTCATATTTCTCTTGACTAATCTTAGGAATCAATGCAAAGCAATGATGCTCATGCTTCATTCCCTCCAAAAATTTTCTACCATCTACCAAGAAAATTTTGGTAGTACTACATACCTTTTCTTCCACCTCCTTCAAGGGCTTCAACTTATGATGAACTCCATCCTTTGTTAGGGAATATGTGTTTGCATGGCCATCATGGACAATGCTCCTATCATACTGCCATGGCCTCCCCAATAGCATATGACATGTATCCATCGGTATGATATCACACAACACCTCATCATGGTAGTCCCCAATCTTGAACTTCACTAAACACTGCTCATTGACCAAAGCTTTGTGGTCCTTCTACAACCATGCAATCTGATATGGATGTGGATGGTTTCTTCTTGTCAACTTCAACTTGTCAACCATCTCCTCTGAAACAAGATTGTCAGTACTTCTGTTAGCACTTTTTTTGACCTGTGGTTGATTTTTCATGATCTGGGGGTTTCTTCATTTGAACCCTTTATCTTCTTGCCCATTTTTCTAAGTGTTGGACCTCCTCAGCATTTTTCAGCTGCAGCATCATATTTTCTTTGAGGAGGAGATTTTCATCATCATCATATTTTCTTCGATGGTGGTCAGCATCATCATGTTTTCTGTCGACTTGTTGTTCATCAGGATCATCATATTTCAATATCGGGTGATGTCTGGATATCATCCTGATCCTGCTGATGAGCTATAGTGCGCCCTGATTTGCTTGCGGGGGTGATTTTTCAAGTACCGGGTGATCTTCCATTATCACCTTGCCCAAACATGATGATGATGTTGCCCCGATAATCTGAAGGGGTTATTCTCTAAGTTGTTCGACCTGACTTGTTTTTTCTTAAGGGTCGTCGTCATCATCATCATATTTCCAGTTATCACCGTGTTGCTTGCGAGGGTCATCATATTTTCTGCCTTCATGATATTCCGCCGGGGTGATATTTTTATCATCGGGTGATCTTGGTTATGATCATCCTGATGATGTTGTTGAAGAGTTCTAAGTGTGACCCGATATTCACTGGGGTCATCATATTTTGAACGTCAGGATGATCTTAGTCAATATCATCCTGATGATGTTGTATCACTTCATGTTCGTTGTTTTGTCATCCTGATGATGCTGACGTCATTCTTATCTCAGGGTGATATCTTTTTCTCTGCCTATCTGCATCATGATATTTCTGAAGGAGGGGGTGATATTTTCATTTTTGAATATCACCCGGATGTATGTTTGTTCCAACGTCGTGATGATGCTGATATCAAGGAGATATCCGCCTGCCGGCTTCATGCATTATCTAGTGGGGGTGATCTTTTCAAGCATCATCATATTCATCTATCGCCCTGATCTTATAGTGGAGCTACAGTGCAACCTGATATTTGTGCATCAGGATGATATTTCCAAATATCCGGTTGTCTTCCAAATATCATCCTGATGCCGATATGATGATGACGTCGTCAAGGTCCGGGGGGATCACGTTTCTAACACTGATCATCTTGTGGGGATCCCCCGATATTTGCAAACATGATGATGACGTCATCCGGATATGAGGAGGTGCGCAGTGGGCGGATATGATGATGACGTCAGCAGGATATGATGATGACGTCATCAGGATGTTCATCGGCCAGACTTTTGGTATAAGCTCAGCAGAAGGATGTTCCTCCGATGGATCAAGTTGTGCGGATGAAGGCGATTATCATGCAGGTTATATTGCGATATGATGCTGACGTCAGGGTGATATTTCAAGCAACAGGATATCATGCTGCTGGAGGATGATGATGATGAAGTCTTATACTAGTGTCGTCAGGAGCAAAAGCACCGACATGATATATGCTCATGACCTAGTATATAAAGTGTTAAAGAGGTCATCGCGGGGTGCATGTGGGATAATTGATATCCTGCATTTTCAAATATCATGATGATGAATCTCGGCGGGAAATGGTTGCGATCGACTGTTAGATGTTTTTCCCAAGGCCGCGGGTTGGTGCGCCATTAATGGCGAAGGTTGCAGAGGTATGGGCAGATCTGGTACCCGATTGAAGGTGTACATCAGCGGACAGTGGCGCAGGGCTCGAGATTTCTTCCTGTCTCCTCCCCTACCTGATGCATTCATGTTTGGGCGCCAATCTGGTAGTGTTTGAGCGCCATTTTCCTGATACTGTGTATCTGGCGGGATTTTTGGTCAACCATGTAATTAATTGCTGTGGTACACTACCTGGCTGTTATAAGCAGGAAGTGTTACTCATTTGTTGTTGTTGAAAGTTGAAGATTTTTGGCTCTGTAATTCATAACAAGCTGATCCGGTTGCTCTATACAGCTTAACCTGTGAGTTTATGTATCTCTTGTTGTACGTTTTTGGCATGAACCCATTGATTTCATGATTAATCTTATATGAGAAATGCTATCTTAGCATGTGTTGTGTTAATTCTGTCTCCAGTATTGCATGTATTCTTCTTCTGAATCTGGATATTTGGGTAATGTTTAGATTCTAGAGCATAGAATTCCTATGTTGAATGTCTGATCTTTTAACTTCTGCTCAAGGGGTAGATTAAACTGTTTTCAGGTTGAACATTGGGAAGGGTATACTGCAGTAGGGATGCCATAAGTAGAGATAACTCAACACTCTGTATTGGGAGATATCTGTAAGGCAGGTATCACATATATCCCCTTGAAATCCAGTTTTAGCTGTTCATGCTGATCATTCACAGGTGTATGTCTACTGACTCCAGGCCCTGGATAGGCACCAATCTTGCTTTGTGTTTGTGTTACAACCATGTCCATCTTTGCATCCAAACTTAAACTCCAAATCAAAATCTAAAACAACCATTAGGACATTAGAGTTAGTTTTAGGAACCTCAGTCCTCTGTCTACAACTGCAAATAGGCCCAAAGCTAGCCCCTTTGCTCTTATCTTTCAGTTTTGGTCTACTTACAGGGGGACTTATCTGCTTTCTGTCAGCATCCCAGCCTTGTATGCATATCCTCATGGATGTTGAGTAGGGAATACCCCCCTAGGTCTTGCAGAGCCTGAAGAAGAAGAGGAGATAAAATATAGAGTCTATCTCCTACACTGTTGGCCCCTGGCCCAAAGATCCTGTTGATCACTGATGGCTACCTTGTAGGGAAATCTGGGAATAAGCATCCAGTCTAGGAAAAAACCAATAAAATTGGCGACTCTGCTGGGGAACCTTGTGAAAGAACCCTGGTTTTCAGAAGAAAACAGTTCCTAGTAATAGGTGGCGACTCCGAAGTAATCTCCCAACCGGTCAAAGTAAAATTTATATGCAGGGGAGAAGATCCCAACAAAATCCTTTATTTGAAGAGTTACCAGTAACAAAAAGAATGATGTATAGAAGAAAAGGAGCTGTCTCAGTTAGTCATGAGAGTTCCCCCAGAAAAGGTGATGATATACAAGATAACCCTAGGCCATCAGGACAGCATGCGCCTTATTTTTCAAATGCAGAAGCTGATATTCAAGGTGCATATGAGAGGCAATAGGGTGGTAGCATGAGAATGAGGTCAGAGGTGTTCCAAGAACGCCCTTTTCTAGACCCAAGTGAAAGGTTTGAAGAGGCAGAGTCTCTGAGGGATGATGAAGATGATGACCAGAATGGTATGAGACCATCTACCTCCAGACCTAAGGATGAACAGTTAGCTGAAGAAATCAGAAGTCTAAGAGCAGAACTAGAATACCTACAAGCCATGAAAATCAGAGATGATATAAAGCAGAAAGTGCAAGCCTTCAGAACTGTCCAAAATGATTCAGTTCCTACCCTAGAGAATGCAAATGTGCAGAGACATCAGCAAAGATATGAAGTGCAACATCAGCATCATGATGAGAGACAAAATGTGAATGATGCTAGGATACCACTGAACAATGCAGGAAACCAGAATGCAAATAGAAATGTTAATGTTAATCAGCTAAACAGACAGCCCATGCAGTTAGATAGATTCAGGCAGCTGGTGTTTGATGGTATTCCTGGGTATCCTAACCCCATTGATAAGCATCTGAGGCTGCAAGTGCCTAAATTTTCAGGAAACAACACAGTGTCAGGAGAAGATCATCTAAAAGCCTTTCAAAATGTCATGGATAATTTTGAGGTTGAACATGAGGACGTTTTCATGAAGTCATTCATGCAATCCTTAATAGATGAGGCAAGAGAATGGTACAGGAATCTGCCTGACCGGAGTATTTCATCATGGGATGATTTTAAAAGGATGTTCAAGGAGCAATATGGTGATAAAACTGACCCTAGCTTTTTTGTAAATGAGTTCACCAGTATCACTAAAGGGTCAAATGAGTAGGTTGCAGATTTTAATGCAAGATTTACTAAAGTGTTGAACAAATTGCCACATCACATGAGGCCAAATGAACCAATGTGCATAATTTTGTATATCAATGCCTTTGATGCAAAAACTGCATATGGATTAAGAGATAAAGGTCCTGCTACTCTCAGGGATGCTTTCAGAATTGCAGTGAATATTGAAAACAACAGGAAAGCATCGGGCAAGACAAATAGAAGGGATGATATAAAAATTCTGCAGAATCCAAATAAGCCTCAGAACACTCAAGGTAGTACATCTGCCCCTGAAGATAAGATAGACAAATTGGCAAATGTTGTTAAGGACCTAAGCTATAGATTAGCTAGAAGTGAAAAAGGGATGGGTCCTGATAGGCAAGTCTATCAAAGGCAGGAAAAGAGGCCATCATTACATGATATGCCTTATAACACCAATTGGCATGATGGTAAGCCTGTATTCCCACGTAACAACACAAATCAGAGGGCTCAACATGTCAAAGAAACTCCTGATCCTCTAAAGAAAGCTATAAATATTGTTGATGATGCTCCATGGTGTATAATCTGTCAGATGCCACATTCACAGTCACAGTGTATGATTGCTCAATCCTTGTATGATAATGCTAGATCTTGTAATGAATGTAATGAGCCACATCATGTGCAGGATGATGATGTTAATATGATGTCCATAGGCAATGGATACACTCTTTATGATGCTGATGAGAATACAGATCATCAAATTCAGGCCTGCCAACAGTTCCCATATGATGAAGATAATGAAGATAACTATGTTTATGCTCAGAACTCACACAATTTTCTGAGCAGCTTACAACGACCTTCTGATGAGGAAATTAGAGCCTTCACAGCTGCAGCAGTTGCTCAAGTCAAAAGCAACTACAATCTCAGAGGTAAAAATCAAGTAGGCAGCCCACATCAGCCAAAAGATATTTCTGCAGGTCAGCTAGTGCATGGTCATAAAGGAACTGAACCACAAAAAAGGCAGTGGGTAAATAATAAACAGAACTTTAGACACAGAACAGGTCATGAATTTCAAGGACCAGAAAACAAAATCCCTCAGGCTGAAGATCAAAGTAGAGGTTCCCAAGACAAGAATGATGATCAGGGAACTATGAAAATGAAAGCTAAATCAGCTTAGGATAAAAGCAAGATTGTGGAGCAAGCTACAACTGTTATACAAAACTATGCTCCATTTGATATAGCTCAGATCCTCTCTCAGGTAAAGGTCTCTGTTCCACTTATGGAACTCATGAAAGTGGAAGAGATCAAGAATAGGACAATATCCCTAATCTCAGGGGTACCTTTTCAAGCTAAACAAAATGTTCAGACCCAGGGTGAAAAACATATCATGTGTAATGAAGAAGATGAGACTCCTGAAGTCTATTTAGGAGTGACTATGACAAAGTGTCCTTCACAAGTGGAGCCATTTTATGTTTCCCTGGTTATAAATGGAAAAATAATTAGAAATTGTATGCTTGACTCTGGAGCATCTACAAATGTCATGCCTTTGGCCATCATGCAACAAACTGGATTGAAAATTGACAAGGCATGTGGAAAATGTTATGCTATGGATGCCAGAGAGGTACCAGTTATTGGAATCATGAAGGATGTAGATTTCAAACTGGCAGCATTTCTTGAAAAGAAATATAAAATGAATATAACAGTGGTTGACATCAAGCCACAGTACGGTATGTTGTTGTCAAGAAGATGGGCAGCACTAATTGGTGGAAGTATGCAGCTGGACCTGTCATATGCCATGATTCTAATGAATGGCAGGGATGTCAAGCTAATCAGAGAGCAAAGATCGTCAGAGACAGTGGAAGACCAAGAAGCAAATGAACAGGTATGCTTTGTAGACACTGACTATGATAACTTCAAGGTTGTCTCAGATGATACTGAAGATAAAGAAAAAAATGTATGCATTGGAGAGCTGGATCAGCAAGGCTTATGGACCATGTTTTTTGATGGAGCTTGTGCAAAAGAAGGCTCTAGAGCTGGAGTTGTTTTCCTATCTCCAACTGGTAAGCTCCTCAAATTCTCTTTCTTGCTGAGGTTTGATTGCACAAACAACATTGCAGAATATGAGGCTTTACTCTTAGGCCTAAATATTGCTCTCAAACATGGAATTAAGATGTTAAGAGTATTTGGGGATTCTGAGCTGATTGTATCCCAAATTAGAAATAAGTATGCTGCAAAAAATAAAAGACTGAAACAATACAAGCATGCTGTTTGGGATACCATTGAATTATTTGATGCATTTTCAATAGGCTGGGTAGAGAGGTCAAAAAATGTTATGGCTGATTTCTTAGCCAATGTTGCAATAAGGCCAGATGACATCACTCTGTCAGGTGTTACAAATGTAGAAATTAAAATTAGGCCTGTAGTACCAGAAAATATATGCAGTTGGCAAGTGTTTAATGATGATAGGGATTTGTTGAAATTTTTGCACTGCATAGATGAATATGAGAATCAACAAATTGATTTCCAAGCTTTTGTAGAGACTGTAGATGGAAAAGAAACTCTTGTGGGAAAAGAGATAATTCAATTGAAGACTAATAAAATCCCTAGAGGGTTGGTAGCTTTGGAAAGAGTTTTTGACAGTAGAGATAAAATGGTCACAAGGACATCTCCCACAAATAAGGAATATTTAGAGGAGATAAATTTGGGGACATCTCAGGCCCCTCAGAAGGTATACATTGGTAGACAGCTAAAACCACACATTAGGAGTATGCTGATTGCATTACTGAAAAAGTATAAACATATTTTTGCTTGGTCATATGAGGACCTAAAAGCCTATAGGGAGGATTTATTCCAGCATGAGATCCCATTGAAGCCTGGAGCTAAGCCATTTAGACAAAAGCAAAGACCTATTAATCCTACCTTAGCTCCCAAGATGCAAGAAGAACTCAAAAGGCTCAGGGAAGCTGGAATAATTGTGCCAATCAGACATTCAACTTGGGTGTCTAACCTTGTCCCAGTCAGAAAAAAGAATGGTGATATTAGGCTTTGTGTTGATTTCAGGAACTTGAATGTATCCTCTTTAGAGGATAACTATCCACTGCCTAATATGGAAGCTATGTTGCAGAGAGTGACTGGTTGTGAACTCCTATCCATGATGGATGGATTTTCAGGATATAATCAGGTGAAGGTAAAGGAATCAGAACAGTATAAAACTGCCTTTACCACTCCATGGGGAACTTATGTGTATGTTAGAATGCCATTTGGACTAACAAATGCAGGTGCTACATTTCAAAGAGCAATGGATGTTGCTTTTGTAGGGTTGATTGATTCAATCCTGGCTGTATATCAGGATGACTTGACTGCTTACTCAAAGAAAGAAGAGCAGCATTGTTTGCATCTGGAGCAGATTTTCATAAGAGCACTAGAGTATGGTATTTCTTTAAATCCAAAGAAGTGTGCCTTTGGGGTAGTTGAAGGAAAGCTTCTGGGACATATTGTTTCCAAGGATGGAGCCAGGATAGATCCAGAGAGAGTGGCTGCTATTGACAGGATTCAAATGCCAAAAACTGTGAAAGGAGTTCAGTCCTTCTTTGGACAGATAAATTTTGTTAGGAGATTTGTTCCCAACTTTGCAGAAACCACAAGGAACATTTCCAAGATGATGAAGAAGGATGCAACTGTCAACTGGGAAAGGGAAGCAATAGAATCATTTCAGAATATCAAAGAGGCAATCAAGATGGCCCCTGTTCTTAAATCTCCTGATTTTTCTAGGCCATTCCAAGTATTTTCATTTGCTTCCTTTCATACTGTTGCTGCATGTTTGTTACAGAAAAACAAAGATGGTTTTGAACAGCCCATCGCTTTCTTCAGTATGTCCTTGCAGGCCTCTGAGTTGAAGTATGATATTATGGAAAAACAGGCATATGCACTAGTCAGAGCCATCAAAAGTTTCAGACCATACTTGGTAGGATCATATATAATTGCATATGTACCTCATGCAGCAGTCAAAGACATATTCACTCAGCAGGAGGTGACTGGAAGAAGGTGCAGATGGATAAACAGACTGCAAGAGTTCAACATAGACATACAAGTTACTAAGTTGATAAGAGGACAAGGATTAGCCAAGATGATGGCACAGTCAAACTTGGAAGCATGCCAAGTTAATGCAGTCCAAGATGAGAGTGTAAATGTATCAGGATCTGAATGGTACAAGGATATTATCTACTACTTGCAAAATCTGAATTGTCCTTCCCATTTCAGTGACAGTCAAAAGAGGACTTTAAAGTTACATGCAATCAGGTATGTTATTGTTCAAGGTGAGCTATACTGGAAAAACCCTGATGGTGTGCTGCTGAGATGTGTGGATGAGGATATGGCTAACAATGTTTTGATTGATCTGCATAAAGGATTGTGTGGTGGACATTATACTGCCCAAACAACAGCTCATAAAATTCTCAGGGCAGGATATTGGTGGCCCACTCTCTTTTCAGATGCACAAAGGTTAGTGAGAAAGTGTGACCCTTGCCAAAGATTTTCAGGAAAGCTGAAATATGATGGTGCTTTACCCCTTAGAACTGTAACTGTGGATGCTCCATTCCAGCAATGGGGAATTGACTTCATAGGGGAAATTGCAGACAAATCAAGTGGGGGACACAGTTGGATTTTGGTGGCAACTGATTACTTTACCAAATGGATTGAGGCCATTCCAACTAAGAGAGCTACAAGTAAGGTGGTGACAGATTTCATACTAGAAAATATTATCATCAGGTTTGGAGTACCATTTAAGGTAGTCACTGATAATGCTATGTGCTTCAGATCAGGTGAATTTGTTGATTTTTGCAACAGGTATGGGATAAATCTGTCATATACATCACCATATCACCCACAAGGAAATGGTCAAGCAGAATCAAGCAATAAAAGCATCATGAAAATTATCAAGAGGATACTGGAAAAGAACAAGAGAGCTTGGGACTCAAAGTTGAACTTAGCAATATGGGCTGACAGAGTGACAGTGAAAAGGGCTATTGGGAAGTCACCTTTTGAGCTAGTATATGGTGCATCAGCTAGACTGCCCATAAACAATCTCCTACCAGTTCACAGATTCATTCAGGAAAATGATGAGGAGATTGAAGATTCCATGACAGAAAGAGTGAATCAGCTGGTTGCATTGGATGAAGACAGAAGGAAAGCCCACCAGATCAATCTCAAAAGACAGCAAGATGTGAAATATCAGTTTGACAGGAGAACTACAAAAAGGAAGTTTCAAGTCAATGATCTGGTGCTCATTTGGAATGCTAAAGGTCAGGAAAAGGGTAAACATGGTAAATTTGAACCCTTATGGATGGGCCCATATCAGGTCTGCAATACTCATGGGGAGGATTCTTATTTCCTCCAGGCCCTAGATGGTGAAGTTCTGGAATTGCCTGTGCATGGCCAATTCCTTAAGTTCTATTTTGCATGAATAACTGGTTGCTGTGCACATTTGTAAAAAATATGTATGTAGTGTAAATGCCTTGTGCAGCTCGCATTTTTTGGCTTTTTGTCTGGTCTGCCCGGAGATCTGGTTCTCGCTGCAGGTTTTCACCTGCACGTCCCCATTCGGAGCCACTGTTAGCACTTTTTTTGACCTGGGGTTGATTTTTCATGATCTGGGGGTTTCTTCATTTGAACCCTTTATCTTCTTGCCCATTTTTCTAAGTGTTGGACCTCCTCAGCATTTTTCAGCTGCAGCATCATATTTTCTTTGAGGAGGAGATTTTCATCATCATCATATTTTCTTCGATGGTGGTCAGCATCATCATATTTTCTGTCGACTTGTTGTTCATCAGGATCATCATATTTCAATATCGGGTGATGTCTGGATATCATCCTGATCCTGCTGATGAGCTACAGTGCGCCCTGATTTGCTTGCGGGGGTGATTTTTCAAGTACCGGGTGATCTTCCATTATCACCTTGCCCAAACATGATGATGATGTTGCCCCGATATTCTGAAGGGGTTATTCTCTAAGTTGTTCGACCTGACTTGTTTTTTCTTAAGGGTCGTCGTCATCATCATCATATTTCCAGTTATCACCGTGTTTCTTGCGAGGGTCATCATATTTTCTGCCTTCATGATATTCCGGCGGGGTGATATTTTTATCATCGGGTGATCTTGGTTATGATCATCCTGATGATGTTGTTGAAGAGTTCTAAGTGTGACCCGATATTCACTGGGGTCATCATATTTTGAACGTCAGGATGATCTTAGTCAATATCATCCTGATGATGTTGTATCACTTCATGTTCGTTGTTTTGTCATCCTGATGATGCTGACGTCATTCTTATCTCAGGGTGATATCTTTTTCTTTGCCTATCTGCATCATGATATTTCTGAAGGAGGGGGTGATATTTTCATTTTTGAATATCACTCGGATGTATGTTTGTTCCAGCGTTGTGATGATGCTGATATCAAGGAGATATCCGCCTGCCGGCTTCATGCATTATCTAGTGGGGGTGATCTTTTCAAGCATCATCATATTCATCTATCACCCTGATCTTATAGTGGAGCTACAGTGCAACCTGATATTTGTGCATCAGGATGATATTTCCAAATATCCGGTTGTCTTCCAAATATCATCCTGATGCTGATATGATGATGACGTCATCAAGGTCCGGGGGGATCACGTTTCTAACACTGATCATCTTGTGGGGATCCCCTGATATTTGCAAACATGATGATGACGTCATCCGGATATGAGGAGGTGCGCAGTGGGCGGATATGATGATGACGTCAGCAGGATATGATGATGACGTCATCAGGATGTTCATCGGCCAGACTTTTGGTATAAGCTCAGCAGGAGGATGTTCCTCCGATGGATCAGGTTGTGCGGATGAAGGCGATTATCATGCAGGTTATATTGCGATATGATGCTGACGTCAGGGTGATATTTCAAGCAACAGGATATCATGCTGCTGGAGGATGATGATGATGAAGTCTTATACTAGTGTCGTCAGGAGCAAAAGCACTGACATGATATATGCTCATGACCTAGTATATAAAGTGTTAAAGAGGTCATCGCGGGGTGCATGTGGGATAATTGATATCCTGCATTTTCGAATATCATGATGATGAATCTCGGCGGGAAATGGTTGCGATCGACTGTTAGATGTTTTTCCCAAGGCCGCGGGTTGGTGCGCCATTAATGGCAAAGGTTGCAGAGGTATGGGCGGATCTGGTACCTGATTGAAGGTGTACATCAGCGGACAGTGGCGCAGGGCTCGAGATTTCTTCCTGTCTCCTCCCCTACCTGATGCATTCATGTTTGGGTGCCAATCTGGTAGTGTTTGAGCGCCATTTTCCTGATACTGTGTATCTGGCGGGATTTTTGGTCAACCATGTAATTAATTGCTGTGGTACACTACCTGGCTGTTATAAGCAGGAAGTGTTACTCATTTGTTGTTGTTGAAAGTTGAAGATTTTTGGCTCTGTAATTCATAACAAGCTGATCCGGTTGCTCTATACAGCTTAACCTGTGAGTTTATGTATCTCTTGTTGTACGTTTTTGGCATGAACCCACTGATTTCATGATTAATCTTATATGAGAAATGCTATCTTAGCATGTGTTGTGTTAATTCTGTCTCCAGTATTGCATGTATTCTTCTTCTGAATCTGGATATTTGGGTAATGTTTAGATTCTAGAGCATAGAATTCCTATGTTGAATGTCTGATCTTTTAACTTCTGCTCAAGGGGTAGATTAAACTGTTTTCAAGTTGAACATTGGGAAGGGTATACTGCAGTAGGGATGCCATAAGTAGAGATAACTCAACACTCTGTATTGGGAGATATCTGTAAGGCAGGTATCACATATATCCCCTTGAAATCCAGTTTTAGCTGTTCATGCTGATCATTCACAGGTGTATGTCTACTGACTCCAGGCCCTGGATAGGCACCAATCTTGCTTTGTGTTTGTGTTACAACCATGTCCAGCTTTGCATCCAAACTTAAACTCCAAATCAAAATCTAAAACAACCATTAGGACATTAGAGTTAGTTTTAGGAACCTCAGTCCTCTGTCTACAACTGCAAATAGGCCCAAAGCTAGCCCCTTTGCTCTTATCTTTCAGTTTTGGTCTACTTACAGGGGGACTTATTTGCTTTCTGTCAGCATCCCAGCCTTGTATGCATATCCTCATGGATGTTGAGTAGGGAATACCCCCCTAGGTCTTGCAGAGCCTGAAGAAGAAGAGGAGATAAAATATAGAGTCTATCTCCTACACTGTTGGCCCCTAGCCTAGAGATCCTGTTGATCACTGATGGCTACCTTGTAGGGAAATCTGGGAATAAGCATCCAGTCTGGGAAAAAACCAACAACTTCCACTATCAATAATAATATCACAACACTTACCTTCACATTTGCACCTTGTGTGGAATAAACTCTTCCTCTGATTGGGTTCTTTCTCCTCATTTAGCAAAGTTCTTCTGACAACTAGGGTTTCTCCCCTATCAACATCTTCAGAATGCTCAGATTGTGCATCTTCATCTACATGTGCAACTCGTGCATTACCTTCAGGTCTTCTATTTGTCCTTCCTTGATGTTGTAGACACTCGTATGCTTGATGCGCTTCTTCTCTACATTGGAAACAGGTTCCTCTAAAACCTCCTCTTTTGGGTCCTTGCCCAGGTCAGCCTCTTCCTCTTCCTCTTTGCTCACCATTGTTCTAGTCATGAGGGCGGTATGCATTGTCTCCTCTTTGATTTTGACTGGTGCTAGCCTCTTCACTTCTCTTTGGATCTACATTTCATCCTCCATAGGACCTTCCACTAGTCCTTCCACCAGTCCTTCCACCTTGACCTCTTCCTCTTTATTTATTGTCGAATCTTTTATTTAGCTTCTCTTCCACCTTCAGGGAAAACTGGTACGCATCTTCTATGGTGGTCATTCTGACTAGGCTCAGCTCCTCTTGAATACTTGGCCTCAACCCATTAATGTAATGGGCTACCTTCTCTTTGTTGGCCTTTGCATGACCAATTTTGATAGCAATCTTATAAAACTCTTCTATATACTCCTTAACAGACTTGTTGCCTTGCTTCAATCCTTGCAGCTTCTTCAATAGCTCCATCTTATAGTCCACAGGAATGAACTGCTTCTTCAGTTTCTCCACCATCTGACCCCATCTGGTTATCTTGCCTTTTCCTCTTCTATTCCTCTCTAACTGGACCTCCTTCTACCAAATACTCGCATGGCCCTTCAATCTTGTTTTTGCAAACTTGACCCAATCTGGGTCTTCCACATCTCCATACTCAAAATATTCCTCCATATCACTGATCCAATCAATAAGTTGTTCTAGATTCAAATCTCTAGAATATGTAGAAACTTCAATCTTGGGTCTCTTTCCAATCTTAGAAATGGCCCTCAACAGCCTAACTTTTGTAGGATCTCCCGCAGCTTCTTGTTCTTCCTCAGATAGCTCTTCTTCAGCTTCATCTTCACTTTCTTCTCTTGTTCTTGGCTCAAACCCTCTTCATAGCTCCTCTTGCAATGCATCGATTTGCCTTTGCAGGGCTCTAAAACCCTCTTTTGTCAAAGCATTCCTCCCAATATGATTTCTTCATGGAGGCATCTTGATCTTTGCAGCAAACCCACAACCTCAGGTCCTGGTGCAAATTGCCTCACGATCAATGATCTGTCTACACACTCAGGAACCCTTGCTCTGATACCACTTGATGAAGGGGGGCTAAATCATAAAACACACAACAACAGAAATGGCACATAGAAAAAAGAATATTTCTTTATTGATTTGGATAACTTATTACATTACAGAAGCTCAATTACAATCAGAGGAATCAATCCTCCACAGGTTGCAACACACTATAACTACCTTCTGTAACCCCTAAATCAGCTAGAGTTTATGTTTTCTCACCTATTTTTGACTCTACACTTTTGCCCTTAACTCTCCTCCTACCCAAGGTTCCCAAAATAGTCATAAATAGCAGTTTTTGGCGGCTTCTAGCTAAATTTCAAAATTTGTAACTCCCTCCAAAAGTAGGTCAACTTCCAGGAAGCATAACTTTTCATCTGGGTGTCCGATTGACGAACTATTTTAAGCACCGAAAAGCTCACGACGTAAACTATCAAGCCAAAAATCCATAAATGGATTTCTATCAACTTTTAAGGATGTTATGGGATGTTTTAGTGCCTCATATCACGTTTCAAAAAATTTTAGGGTTTTTTTAGAAAATAAAAACTTTAAAATCTTTTACCTCACAAATGATCTTTGCTTGATTCTTTCACCAAAGGTCTTATATTTCTATTATGAAGCTTTCTGTATGTTTTCACTTCAATCTGTGCCCAAATGCAAACTTTCCTAAAATGGCAGGTTAACTTTCCAGAACAAGTAGTTTGCTATTTTTAGCAGTTTTGGAAAAAACTGAAAGTCCTACATCATTATTCAAGAGATTATGGAACCAAAAATACTAATTATGGAAATAAATGAAAACAACTATAATAATTTTGAAGCAACATCTTTTTAGGTGATGTAAGATTGCCCTTACACCACTAGATGCTCCTACATCAACCATGTAGAGTTTTCTATCTACCATGAATTATTATGTAATATTCGTTCTACTTTGGACACTAACAAAATGTTACATGTGTGTGGTGTAATTCAACTACCAAATCCATCTAGGGACTTATTGGATTTATTTCTATATATTAGAGATGATGGTTGCATTTTTTATAAGAATGATTGTTTAAATGAAAAGTGTTTACAATGTGGTGGGTTATCAAAGTTTGTATCATGTTTTCATGAGGGCAACGAGCATGATTTTGGAAAGAGAATGGTTGAGAAAAAGAGATATGAGACAGTGAAATACAATTTGAAAAGTGGAGGTGAAGGTTCTAGATGTGAGTTGATTGTAAGAGAGGTAAGTATTGCTGATTTTACTAATGATTTTAAGAAAAATCTTTTCTACAAGTATGTCAGACATAGCCACAGGTCTTGATGGTTAGATCAACAGTATAGGATGTGTAAAGACTTTTTCCTAATTGGAACTATTGTCTCTATAGATGATTTTGCAGAAAACTACACATTGCAACCCTAAAATGAAGTTCAATCACAGTACTACAATTCTATTCAGATTGTTATTTTTGTTCACAACACATACAGACATGCCCCTGATATAAGTATAGAAGAGAAAAGGATGATTGTCAGAGAATACCTTTTTTACATGAGTGATGATCGATCTCATTCATCAGAGTATGTGCAATATTGTTTTAAACAATTTTATGGGTTCTTGCAAGAAAAAGATATTAAGAATGGATCAACATCTCATTTGGTTAGATAATTGCACTGGTCAATTCAAGAATGCTCCTATATTCTATTGGTTGAGCAGAAAGTATGTAGAGATGGGTATACCTCATATTTAGAAATTTTTTGAAGTTGGGCACAGAAAAGGTGAACATGATGGAGTGGGTGCATGCGTGAAGAGAGCTCCTTTTAAAAAACAACTAAAGATTAGAGGTGGTGCTACATTCAATGATGTAGATTCTATTGTTAAGTGGTGTAACTATGCATTGTCACAAGGAGTGGCTCTTGTTTTAGAAGTGCGCAGGTTCTTTTGGTTGGTTGATGATGGGATAGCAAGAGATAAATTGGATTGTCAAAGAATCAGTGAATCATCAAAGATGCATTCATTTCGAAGCTTAGATGCAAGTGCATGGACTATTTGGACATGAGAATTAGCTTGTTTTTGTTAGAGTTGTATTAAATGTGCTTGGGATAATTGTGAGTCAAGTGAGTGGGTAGATTCATGGATTCCATGGTATTTAACTTCTTTATCTCAAGGTCAATCATCTTTAGTCAATGACATGGAAAGCTCATTTGACTATGAACATCTTTCAGACCTTGTATAGCCAGGTCATGTTTATGTAGTTATTGCACCACATGGAAATGAAGAGAGATTAGACTATTGGTTGGCACGATGTGTACAAAGAAAAGAAAACCTAACACAACCTATGACAGATGGTGATGGGCTCACATATCCTATAGGATTATTGTTATTACTGGGAATTGGTTGCGAACATATATGATTAGAAAGAATGGCATCCATGCCTTTGAAGACATTGAGAAGCATAAAACCATATTGATGTATTCGCACCTAGTTGTAGCAACAAATGTTAAGTTACTAAGGCATCATGTAAAACCAAAAACAAAACAACTATGGACAATTAGTAATGCTGATCATGAAGCAATATTGGATTCTTTGAAGGTAAGAGATGACCCCTCAGGTATGGATGACTAGTTTTTAAACTTCCAAATGGACAGGTATGACAATTTTTATCTTAACTTGTTCTTGTTTTTTCTATTTTTTAGATTTATTTTATTATAAATCTTGTTTATTTAACTATAATGCATGTTTTTTACCATACAGGATTATGAATGAGGTTATTTTGCATGTCATTGTAGATTTTTTTGTATGGCATCATAGGTTATTTTGACTATACCCAAGGTACGATTTTTAGTGTTAATTTGAATTTCTTCATATTTTGCTTTCTACCTTTTTCTACATACTAATTTCTACCTATGCTTCCTCACTTTGCATTCATATCTACTAGGGAAGTTGCAACTATAACATCTGACAAATTTCCCATATCCTTCATGCAATCTCATATGGTATATGGCAATCTCTACTTTCCTTAGGTTTTGGATAAATGGTTTCAATGACATCTTGACCATGTTCAAGCAAGTAGGTATGACAAATGAAATCAAATTACACACTTTTCTATGTTTCCACACTTTGCTTTACACCTGCCAATTGCATTTGTTTGAATTTTTGTAAAGAAATAAATCCATTTTGCATATATCTTGCAATCATAGTATAACAGTCCTATATAATAGTCCTAGTAAAAGGTTGGGGAATTTGGCTTTACACCCACCAAATGCATTTTCTTGAAAGTTTGTATAGCCTTATCAAGAAATCATTTTTTTCATATATTACAATCATTGCATTCCATGAGATGATATCTATTTGAGGTGCTCTATCAAACAGTTCACATGCCTTGTCTGTCCTTCCACACTTTGCATACATGTCTACTAGGGTAGTTGCAACTACATAGTCTAACAAAATCCTGCTTTATGTTTTGATGGATGTCCATGTACCTTGTTCCAAAGATCCCATTTGATAATGATAACCTTGTCAAAAGCTCATGGAAATCTCATATGGTATATTTCATAAATCCATTTTGCATATATCTTGCAATCATAGTATAATAGTCCTCTAACAGTCCTATATCATGCAATCATGGGATTCCATTAGACCACATTTCTTTGAGGTATTCCACCAAATAGTTCATGTGCCTTGCCTATGCTTCCTCACTTTACATTCATGTCTCCTAGGGTAGTTGCAGCTACAACATCTAACACTTAGGAAGGTTGCACGTAACTATAGGATCATGCAATAGTCTCTTGGCAGCCCCATTTTCCTTTATGACAATACTCATGACAGTCTTGAAGGAACAAAACTATTTATGTACATCAGTCCACTATGACTATCATAGTATTAGAATCTTTTGGAAACCTTCCTTCAAACTTTCCTCTATACTATCTTACCCTCATACTCTCATGACTATCATAGGGTAGAGTATGACTGTTTTTTTTAAATCAGGACAACACTAGCCCTCTAGACTATCTTAAGGTTTATAATTGTTTAGGACAACCTAGGTATAATAGTCCCCTATGCCTCATTAAAGATAGCTTCCATAATTTAACTATAACATTCAAGAAAGGAGGGTTGAGATTGTGCATAAAGTCTTAGCAAATAGTTCGCATGGCTTGTCTATGTTTCCACACTTTGCTTTACACCTGCCAATTGCATTTGCTTGAAATTTTGTAATGTAATAAATCCATTTTGTGCATATCTTGCAATCATTGCATTCCATCAATCTTTTCTCCCAAGGTAGTTGCAACTACAACATGTAATAAAATTACCATATCCTTTATACTTTTATGGCTATCCATACACTATTCCACATATTATATTTTAGCATAGGATGGGATGATATTGGAAAAGGTTGTGGGATTTGGCTTTACACCCACCAATTGCATTTTCTTCAAAGTTTATAGATCCTTATCAACAAATCCATTTTGTACATATCTTGCAATCATTACATTCCATCAAACAACATATCTTGCAATCATTACATTCCATCAAACAACATCTCTTGCAATCATTGCATTCCATCAAACAACAACTATAACAATCTAATTCATCACCATGACTATGTTCATATGGACTAGTATAACAGTCCTATAACTGATTTTATTAAAATTTTCTAAAGAAACAAATCTATTTTGTGCATATCTTGCAATCATTGCATTCCATTAGATACCATCTCTTTAAGTTGTTTTGTCAAATAGTTATAAATGTAGGTGTTTTAAGTTTTTTTTAGTTTACAGATTTTAATATACAAATGCAGGTGTTTTGAAGAAAAGAGCAATTGTAGATTCTAGTTAAGGCATTTAGCTTTCATTTTGGAGACATTCGATATAATTCCTAAGGTGACATATAAGACATCTTTCATCAAACTTCTTATAAAAAATAAGTTAGTTGTACTTGATGATGTTTACTTTTCTTAACAAATTTTTAACTTATAAATGCAGGTGTTTTTGACTCTAAAGATATTGTAACTATAATGCATGCTTTTGACTATATAGGACTACGAATAAGGTTATTTTACATGGCATCAGAGATTATTTTACATGGCATCGTAAATTATTTTGTATGGCATCATAGGTTATTTTGACTATACTCAAGGTACGATTTTTAGTTCTCATTTGTATTTCTTAATACTTTGCTTTCTACTTTTTTCTACATAAGTTAATTTCTAAATTCTGTTTGTGCATATCCTACAATCAAGGCATTCCATGAGATGACATGTATTTGATGTCTTCTGTCGAACAGTTCATGTTCCTTGTCTATGCTTTCACATATTACATACATGTGTCACATGGTAATTGCAACTACAACATCTGACAAAATTCTCATTCTTTGAGGTATTCCACCAAATAGTTCATGTGCCTTTCCTATGCTTCCTTACTTTTCATTTTTGCAGGCTTAGACCCACCCCAACCTGTCCTCCTTTACCAAAACCAATTGTGGTTTTTCTCATCACTTGTCCAACCTATAAGAGTCCTATAATAGTCCTATAAAAACATTACTAATATTTATAGGAATCTTGCAATCATTGCATTCCATGAGATGACATCTATTTGAGTTGTTCTATCAAATAGTTCACGTGTCTTGTCTATCATTCCACACTTTGGATACATGTCTACTGGGATAGTTTAAACTACAACAATCCTATAACAGTCCTAAAACAGTCCTATAAAAGTCCTAAAATAGTCCTATAAGGTAGGAGCACTTGATGGTGAATAATGGTATTTAGGAACAAATTTATAGGTGGGATAGGAATAAATTTGTTCCCAAAGTTGTAAGAGCACTAGAGAGATCCTAACGTTTCCTAGATGACCTAGGTTAAGATATAGGGTCATTTCTCTTCAAATTTGGCCTATGATTGTGAGTCCAATTGAGTCCAAATTATACCTACCTCTTGTTTATCTTGAGTTCTACCACCAATCATATTTTTTATTACTAGTTACCTCTTTTAATCATGACTATGATTAGGATTTCTCAGTCTATTTAAGAATCTTCAATCCCATTTCCAAAGGTTCTTTGGTTGTTGATTCTTGCCTATTATGTGAGTCTGATCCCTTTTCCCTTTGACCATAGTTTCTTGAGTAGGATTTGATTATTGGGTGTCATAAACCAAGTTATAATTCTTATGCTATCACACACTCCCAACAAGCCTCAAATGGGCCATTCTTCTTGAAGCTTTCTAAGCTTCTATTTCCACTATCATAGTCTTCTATCACTCATTCCCTAAGCTTAGTTTCTTATCCATTTCCCTTCTTCCATTATTCAAAACATCCTAGGCTAGACATAAGAGGAGGATACAAAATATTAGAGCCCATAAGGACTAATGTATGATAGCTGTAAAATAATTTTCTAACTTCCAAGTGTGAAATCCATTCAAAATGAAATAATGTAACTAAATTGAAAGACATAAAATCACTAACTACAAATATTCTTTTGTCAACTCCACAAAACCCTAAATCATAAAATGTTGTCAATGTTGTAATGACAACTTTTGCAATATTTGTTAAAAAAATAGTTGTGGGTTAGTTGGAGGTTGTTAAATGATTGGAACAACATTAATATGTATTGTAAACACAATCCTCAAGGTTGGCAGGAGTTTTGAATGAGGAAGATTTCAATTTTGCATGTTCTAGATTGTTTTTCCTTGTAAAAATAGACTGTAACTCATCTTGTATGGATTTGAACTTTCGTGCAGAGACTAGAAGTTGATTAGACAAGTTGCAGGAGTTCATTATATTTACAATTCTTTTTGTTTGATCTCAATCCATTAAGTTTTGTAGGAGATATAGGCATTTTTGTAAAAACTGTCACAAACCCTACCTAGGGTTTCTAGTCATTAAATAAATGTCATAGACAAAGATTCCATCGTAATAAAATGATGAAGACTTGTGGAATGATCTATCTTGACATCATCTACATCTCTACAAGATTGAAGTACATTATTTGCATGTGTGTAAAATATATGTTTGAAAGTATGCCTCACAGCCTCATTGGGACTGTCCTAAGACCCTACATGATGGAATTGCTTGATTAAATGCATGCATTGCCTCTTAAATTTTGGTTTGGTAAGCATTGTACCATGTTTTTAGAAGTCTAAATGAGTCCAAGGTTCCATTTGAGAAGTTGTTCTTTCAATAGTTCATGTTTAGGTCTAGGATGCTTGAAGAGATAACAAGACAATGTTGCAAGATTCTTTATGTTGATCAATTATTGGACTGAGAAGCATTTGGAACCCTTTAAAGGGTATTGAGGCAGGCCTACACAAGCCTTTACTTTCATGTCCCATGGTGGTTACCTTTCCTTGGATACCATATGACTATGTTGCCAATGGTGACAAGATGTACAAAGATGTCTTATGCATGCCTTTCAATGAACCCTTGTAAGAAGTGTGTTGAAATAGTCAAGTTGTGTTAGGATCTGCCCCTGCTATGCATCAATTCCACACTTTGGATACATGTCTACTAGGATAGTTTGAACTACATACTTTAACAAAATCTCACTTTATGGACTAGTATAACAGTCCTAGATCAGTCCTTAAAAAGTCCTATAATAGTCCTATAACTGATCATTAATTTACAACAAGAGTCCTATAACAGTCCTATAACTGATTGAAGTACGTATAGCCCTCATTCACTAAACTTGCATGGCTACATGCAAATAGAACACAAGAAAAGATTACAATGTTAGGATATGTTCCAAAGTACTTGATTAATTCAAATATTTTGAGAGCATACTTGCAAAATACATTTTGTGCATATTTTGCAATCACGGCTTTCCATGAGACCACATTTCATGTGTGAGAGAGATTGTGACAATAATGTTTTGTAACATGAATGATTCAAAGTCATCAATTTCAATGCAGGAGGAATACATAAACGAATGTTATCATGCCCCATGTTGGTTGCCTTCATGTGAATGCCATTAGGGTTTAGGACCTAGTTGTCTAGGATGAAAAAATTGCATGTTTGCATCAATTGCATTCAGTCAATGATTGATAATGTGTGTCTAGTTGAATCAAGTTGAGTCCTTCCTCTGCATCACATGAGGTGTTTTAAGTTTTTTTGGCTTGACAGATTTTAATATACAAATGCAGGTGTTTTGGAGAATACAACAATTGTACATTCAAGGGACTAAGAATTTACCTTTCATTTTGGAGACATTAGATATAATTCCTAAGGTGACATATGAGGCATCTTTCATCAAACTTGTTATAAAAAATTAAGTTAGTTGTACTTGATGGTGTGTACTTTTCTTAACAAATTTTTAACTTATAAATGCAGGTGTTTTTGACTATAAAGCTATTGTATCCAAGGGATTGAGATCAATGGTTAAATCATTTAGCTTCCATCATGTAGACATTTTTTATTTTTTATATTTGTATATTTTGTATATTTTGAATATCCTATGAAAAGACTATGACCATAATATAATAATTTTTACATCTTCACATCTAGTGCTAATAATTGATAACCATTTCATGTGATTTTAGTAGTACACTCTTAAAGGTGTGTTTTTTCATTATGGTTAATGCTAAATTTGATGGTTATATATGTAGTGATTTGATGTCATGAATATTTTAACAATAAAATAATACATCTCTTCAAAACAGTCCCAAAAAACTCTTAAAAACAATCCCAAAAACCTCTTAAGAATAGTCCCAAAACCTCTTAAAAACAGTCCCAAAACCTCTTAAAATCACATATCTCCCCCTATGAAAACTAAGGTGTTTCCAAGTGCCATTTTTTTGTTCCGCTTGTCATGGGGCTAAACGGATTGCACCAACACATCAGGGTGGGCGGGTAAATGCTAGGGGAGGTCTCGTTTTGTGTGCCAAGGCTCCCAGTCCTTCCAAGCTGTAAGCTACCGACAAAGTCACTTTACCGGTAGCTTATAGCTTAGAATGACTGGGATGATTTACATAGAAAATGAGACCTACCCTAGCATTTACCCATCCACCCCGATGTGTTAGCATAATCAGTTCGGCCCCACGACTTGTGGAATGCAAAATTTTAGTCCTAGCAACTATCAACTTTGTTGGTAGCTTACAACTTGGAATGACTGGGATGCTTGGCACATGAAAAAAGACCTCCCCTAGCATTTACCCACTCACCCTAATGTGTTGACGTGGTCTATTTGGCCCCATGAGCTATGGAATACAAAATGTCACTCCTAACAACTTTCCACTGCATCAAACTGAAACATTTTGCAAGAATGTGTTTGATTTTGACATGGTCAAATAGACTTGAGTTGACCAAAATTAAGAGAGGTTATTATGGATGGACCCCACATGCACCTGTAGGTCTAAACAGAATGTTCCAAGCTATCATGAATTTGGAGAACTTCTCTGTCAAAGTTTGGCATTTTTTGGCCTCAGGGATCTTAAGGGATTTTGTTGGTAGCCTGTTTCCTAGAATGACTGGGACTCTTGGTGCATGAAATGAGACCTCCAATGCCATTTACCCACCCACCCTAATGTGTTGGCATAGTTCATTCGGCCCCATGATTATTAGAACAAAAAATATGGCACTTGGCAAGGTTGTGCTACATGAAATTGAAGCATTTTGCAAGAATGCGTTTGATTTCGGCACAATCAAATAGATTGGATTTGACCAAAAATAAGAGAGGTTATTGTGGACGAACCCCACATGCACTTGTAGGTGCAAACAAAATGTTCCTAGCTACCACAAATTCTAAGAACTGCTTCATCAAAGTTTGGCAATTTTTTTGTCTTAGGGATCTTAAGAGATTTTGATGGTAGCCTATTGCGCAGAATGATTGGGATGCTTGGCTTATGAATTGAGACCTCCCTTATAATTTACCTACCCACTTGAACACATTAGTGTAGTCTGTTTAGCCCCATGATAAATAGAACAAAAAATATGGCACCTGGCAAGGTTGTGCTACATGAAATTGAAGCATTTTGCAAGAATGAGTTTTATTTTGGCATGATCAAATAGACTAGAGTTGACCAAAACTAAGAGGTTATTGTGGATGGACCCCACATGCACCTATAGGTCTAAACAGAACATTCCCAACTATCACAAATTTAGAGAACTGCTCTGTCAAAGTTTGGCAGTTTTTTGGTCTTAGGGATCTTAAGGGACTTTCCTGGTAGCCTGTTGCCCGTAATGATTGGGATACTTGGTGCATGAAACGAGACCTCCCCTGGCATTTACCTACCCACCCTGATGCGTTGGTACAATCCATTTGACACAACGATGAATAGAACAAAAAATATGGCACCTGGTAAGGTTGTGCTACATGAAATTAAAGCATTTTGCAAGAATGTGTTTGATTTCGGCATGGTCAAACAGACTAGAGTTGACCAAAATTGAAAGTGGTTATTGTGGAAGGACCCCACATGCACCTATAGGTGCAAACAAAATGTTCCTAGCTACCACAAATTCTGAAAACTACTCTGTCAAAGTTTGGTAGTTTTGTGGTCTTAGGGATCTTAAGGGACTTTGCCGGTAGCCTATTGCTTAGAATGACTGGGATGCTTGGTGCATGAAACGAGACCTGACTTGGCATTTGCCCTCCCATCCTGATGTGTTGGTATAGTCTGTTTGGCTCCATGAGCTATGGAATGCAAAATGTCACTCCTAGCACCTTTCCACTGCATCAAACTGAAGCATTTTGCAAGAATGTGTTTGATTTCAGCACAGTCACATAGATTGGAGTTGACCAAAACTGAGAGAGGTTATTGTGGATAGATCCCACATAAACCTATAGGTCTAAATAGAATATTCCCAGCTATCATGAATTCTAAGAACTGCTTTGTCAAAGTTTGGTAGTTTTTTGGTCTTAGGGATCTTAAGGGACTTTGTCAATATCCTATTGCTCGAAATGACTGGGGCGCTTGGCACACAAAATGATACCTCCCTTGGCATTTACCTACCCACTCCAACATGTTGGTGCAATCCATTCGGCCCCATGATGAGTAGAACAAAAAATATGGCACATGGCAAGGTTGTCCTACATGAAACTGAAGCATTTTGCAAGAATGCATTTGATTTTGGCACGGTCAAATAGATTGGAGTTGACCAAAAATTTGAGAGGTTATTGTGGACAAACACCACGTGCACCTGTAGGTCCAAATGAAATGTTACTAGCTACCATGAATTCTGAGAATTACACTATCAAAGTTTGGCAGTTTTTTCATCTCAGGGATCTTAAGGGACTTTGTCGATAGCCTGTTGCTTGAAATGATTGGGATGCTTGGTGCATGAAATGAGACCTCCCCTAGCATTTACATACCCACCCTAATGTGTTGGCATAGTTTGTTCAGATTAATGGGCTATGGAATGCAAAATGTCACTCCTAGCACCTTTCCACTACATGAAACTAAAGCATTTTGCAAGAATGCATTTGATTTTGACACAGTCAAACAAACTAGAATTGACCGAAACAGAGAGAGGTTATTGTGGAAGGATTGCACGTGCACTTGTAGGTCCAAATGGAACATTCCCAGCTGCCACGAATTCTAAGAATTGCTCTATCAAAGTTTGGTAGTTTTTTGGTCTTAGGGATCTTAAGGGACTTTGTCGGTAGCTTGTTGCCTAGAACGACTGGGATGCTTGGCACACGAAATGAGACCTGCCCTAGCATTTGCTTGCCCACTCTGACACCTTGGCATAGTCCATTTGACCCCACGACAAATAGAAGAAAAAATATGGCACCTGGTACGGGTTTTTCTCTTAGGATCTTAAGTGACTTTGCTCTTAGGGAACAATGTATCAACAAAGACCCTAGTTTTCATAAGGGGAGACATGTGATTTTAAGAAGTTTTGGGGAATGTTTGTATAAGGATTTTGGTGAATGGCATCAAAAATAAAAAAATTTCTTGACTAGAGTTTAAGGTAGCAAGCTGCTATAATTTTTGTCTTTTGTCAAATTTGTTGCAATGTCGTAACTTCACAAGTTTGTGCCACTTATCTAGTTATATAATTTACCCTTATACCACCTCCTCCTTTGCATTTGGACCTTTATACCACCTCCTTTTTTTGAACCTATAAATTAGATTATCTTCATATCATTAATGGTATCTTTGATTGATCATGAGGACAAGTGGTGATTATGGACTGTTATGACGGTCATATAAGTGTTGGGACAACCACTATGTATTTGGTAGTCCTCTCTTGTTTTATTAGAACAATCCTAGAGTTGGTTTGGTAGCCCCTTATGAATATCATGAAATCCACTTGTCATAAGTGTTTTTATATCCGTCTTCTTGATGTTCCATGACAAAGGATCATGGATTTATTAAGTAAAAACATTGAAAACTCTAATAACAGTCAGTGAGAACAACAAGTTGTACGTGGGCTGTGACAGTCCAAAAACTCATATAAATCATCCATTTTGGTGTTTGACAAGCTTATAAATCCATTATATCATTTATAAAAACCCTAATGAAACTTATAAACCCTCTTTGTATAGTAATTTCATGAATGAAAGAAGTCATAACACTGTTGTTTGACTGTGATAATAGTAGGCAATGTTGGAACCCTTGTATGAAATGTGTTCTTTTCATAGTTGCATGGATTGTTCTATTCACTTCCAGATGATATTTTCACTTTATTATTATTCCATGACCTTGATAACTCTATTATAAATGTCACTTTGATATAATCCCCTTGTTTGTGATGACAACTTTATGACTGTATTGTATGATTGTTTTGTACATTTTAATAGCCTAATGAAGGTTTGAGCATGAGGCCACTCTAGTCTTTGATGTCCTAACAACTTGAGGATTGTATGGTGTTGTGGTCTTCATTATTTTAACTTCATTTACTTGATATAGTTCAATTAGCCATGCTTGACAAAAAAAATTACCTTGAAACAACTTAATGACTACAAGATTCACACAATGTCATCACAAATCAAACCAAATTCACCCTTGAAATTTTTTCATAAGATTAGAATAAAGGTATATGGATAATATCACAAAAGCATACCTCATCATGTAATAACCACACATGCGTATCTCACGATGATAACATGCAAACTCATAAGTCCAAAATCTCAAGACATAACTATGGGAATACAAACCATACTCAACCAAGACCTCCTAAAGAAATAATAACTTAAGCCCATCATACCCATGTAACCAAGAGCCTCATGAAAAACCAAATGCATTATGAACCAACCAAGACTCCACAATCAAAAGTATGTCAAACCTTAACCAATGGACACACAAGCAAACCATCAAATTAACTCAAATGAGATATGTGGCAACAGACAAGTGCATCCAAAGCATACAAGTCAACTAGGACCTCCAGGAGCATCCAAATGCATCTAAGTGTTAGATTTAGGACAGACAATTGAGAGGGGGGTGAATCAGTTGTCCAAAACTTTCTTCCACTTAAACACTTAAATCTACTTTGTGATTTACCAGCATAATAATAAATTAATCATGGAAACATAATGCATTAAATTAAGAGCAGAAACCCATCAACACACTAGACACCAAGATTTTGATGTGGAAAACCTGGTTAAGGGAAAAACTATGGGGTGATTAACTCAAGATTGTATTCTCTGTTAGAAGAATAGAAAGAACAAAATGGCACATGCCAATTAGGGCTCACTGCCTGAGCACACTGCTCACAAGAGGCCCACTACCTACAAGAGACACACTGTCTACAGAATAATAAGTATCACCTACTTAAACTAGAGAATAGCATCTTCACCATGCTTGAATCAGTTCCATTTAATCCCAATACTTCTGCTCTGCTTTTCACTCCTCTACACTTTACCACACTCTCATCTCCACAAGACACATTTGAAATGACTTTACAATCCCTTATTTATACAAGACATTGACTTAGGAATAATCATCTAAGTCAGTAAATATCTACAAGAACATTTGCAGGATGTGTAACTCATCTGGTCAGCCAAACTTAGGAAGAACACCATCATCTAGAAGTAATTCTTCAATTGCCATCTCAAACTCCAATACAGACCACTAACACAAACTAGACATGATCCAAAGACCTTCACAAGCTTGCTTGAATCACCAAGAACATCCACACTACATCTTCTTACTGAAATCCTTCTCTCCTTCATCCAGAACCTCAAGAACATAGTCTGTCACAACTGTCATAATGGAAAAGATGCTTGCGGACCTCCAGACCATGAACCAATCGAGTTGTCACTTCACATGGACTTCCTAAACACTCCACCAAATCTACAGAATAGGATAAGGCATTTCCGGATCTCACCGGACCTATCTGTATCACGTTGTCACCTCTGAACACCTGTCGGAACCTATTTTACTTGAGCAGCCACAACTTCTTCATATCTTCATGCAGACCTCTGAAATCTTTACTGGATCATCTTAAGACACATATCTCTGAACCCTTTAAACCGCATCCTCTGATCTTCATCTTAGCTAGGATCTTTAGCTTACTATCTTCACTATTCTTCTCTATTCCTTATCATTAATGCAATAGGAGTATGTTGGCATCAATGACAACACCAGTTAGGCCCATACTTGCAACAATCTCCCCCTTTGTCATTGATGGCAACATGTGATGTGAAAAACTATTTTGACCATCAACACAAGAACTTTTTCTTACTGACACAACTCCCCCTATCAACAACAACCATTCACATGTCTTCTCTTCCTTTACTACTCCCCCTTTGATTAGTAACCACTTGTTTTTCACATGTCTTCTCTCCCCCTTTGACATCAATGGCAAAGGGCACATACTTGCAACTCCAACACTTCAGAATCATACCAGCTGCTCCCCCTAAGTAGCAGCATTCCATCATCAATCCAGACCACAAGATATGACTATGATATCCACTAGACTAATGCACATCAGTGCACCTTAGTTCATCACCAGAGGGGTAATAATCCCTAACTTCTCCCTGAGATACTCAAAAGAGTCCTTAGGTAGAGGTTTAGTAAAGATATCTGCAATCTAATCCTTGGAAGGTACAAACTCCAATCTGACTTCATTCTTGTTCACTTGCTCTCTCAAAAAGTGAAACTTGATGGATACATGTTTAGTCTTTGAATGCAACACCGGATTCTTAGATATATTTATTGCACTTGAATTATCACAGAAGATTGTGATAGGCTCCTCATACTCCACTCTCATGTCTCTTAGCATTTGCTTCATCCATAAAACTTGAGTACAACTACCTGCTACTGCAATATATTCTTCTTCTGCAATGGACAAAGATATTTCCTCTTGTTTCTTGCTCAGCCAATAAACCAATCTCTTTCCCAAAAAGAATGCTCCACCACTGGTACTCTTCCAGTCATCCACATCTCCTACCCAATCCGCATCTGTATATGCATGAAGAGAAAAATCATGATCTCTGGGATACCACAATCCATACTCAATTGTCCCTTTTAGATATCTAAAAATCCTCTTGATTTCCATAACATGAGATTCTCTAGGATCAGCTTGAAATCTAGCAACAAAACCAACAACATTCATAATGTTAGGTCTAGTTTGAGTGAGATACAACAATCCACCAATCATTGACCTGTACTTTTTCTGATCAACCTTAGGAGAGTCATCATCTTTGCTCAATTTACATCCGGTTGCCATGGGAGTATTCATTGGTTTTGAGTCTTCCATCCCAAATTTCTTCAACAATTCTTTCACATATTTGATCTGAGAAATGAAGATTCCTTTCTTTGTTTGAGTGATTTGTAGACCCAAGAAGAAATTCATTTCCCCAAGCATGGACATCTCAAATTCACTTTTCATTTGATTTGCAAAAGTTTTACACATACTATCTCTTCCTCCAAAAATAATATCATCAACAAATACTTCAACAATCAAGATGTTTTCATGATTAATTTTGAAATACAAATTACTATTAGCAGTACCTTTGTTGAAACCAATCTTTAAAAGATGCTTAGCCAATCTTTCATAACAGGCTCTTGGGGCTTGCTTTAGTCCATATAGTGCTTTCTTCAACTTGCAGACCATATAACCATGATCAGACAATTGAAATCCATCTGGTTGTTCAATGTATACTTCTTCTTCCAAGTCACCATTCAGGAAGGCAGACTTGACATTCATCTGATCTACTTTGAAATCCTTGAAAGCAGCAAAAGCAAGAAATAATTTGACTGCTTCAATTCTTGCCACCGAAGAAAAAGTTTCTTCAAAATCAACTCCTTCTATTTGAGAGTAACCCTTGCAGACCAATCTGGCTTTATTTCTAATTACTTCACCAACTTCATTCAGTTTGTTCTGGAAGACCCATTTGGTTCCAATCACATTCTTGTTTCTAGGTCTGGGAACAAGATCCCAAGTGTGATTTTTCTCAATTTGCATCATCTCTTCCTCCATTGCTTTAGTGGACAGTTTTCATCATTGCAAGCTTCATTCACTGTCTTAGGTTCAATCTTTGAAATCAAACAATACTCTTTTGAATTTTGAACAATCCTTTTTCTTGTTTGTACACCTTTACTTTTATCACCTATGATTTGATCTTCAGAGTGGTTCAGTCTTACATACCTGGGAACTTTGGGAGTTTCTTGCACTTCTGGTTCTTGATCAGGCTCATTCAAACTTATCTTTTCTTCCTGATTTACCGGATCAATCTGGATCTGAATCTCAGAAAGGGCTTGGACTCCTTGGATCAAAACATCATTCTGATCATCTTCATCATATTCAAAAAACCTTGAGGGTTTTTCAATTCCTTCATCAACCTTCACATTAGTACTTTCTATAATCTTCCTCAATCTCTTGTTATAACATCGGTATGCTTTACTTTGAGTAGAGTAACCCAAGAAAATTCCTTCATCACTTCTAGCATCAAATTTTCCTAAATCTTCATCTCTCTTAATGTAACATTTGCTACCAAAAACTCTGAAATACCTCACAGTAGGAGTGATGCCAAACCAAAGTTCATAAGGAGTCTTACCGGTATTGCTTCTGATTTGTACTCAATTGAGAGTATAGACTGTAGTGCTGACAGCTTCTCTCCAATAGATCAGAGGAACATTTGCTTCCATCATCATGGTTCTAGATGCTTCCTAGATGGTCCGGTTCTTTCTCTCCATTAGTCCATTCTGTTGTGGAGTCCTAGGAGCAGACAACTATCTTTTTATTCCATGTTTCTCACAGAATTCTATGAACTCACTGAATGTGAATTCTCCACCTCTATCAGACCTTAGACATTTTAATTTTAATCTGGTTTCATTCTCAACCATAGCCTTGAATATTTTGAATTTCTCAAGAGCTTCTGATTTCTCTTTTAGAAAAGTAACCCATATCATCCTGGAGTAGTCATCAATTAATAGCATGAAATATCTATCACCTTGCACACTTCTAATCCTTGCCGGACCACACAAATCAATATGAACTAAGTCTAATAATCTGGTAGAAGATTGTTCCTTACTTTTGAATGAGACTCTACTTTGTTTCTCCAACTGACATTCTTTGCACAAACTATTTGTAGGTTTCACCAATTTTGGAAGATCTCTTACAACCTGAGTGTTGCTTATCTTGATGATATTATCAAAATTCACATGACACATCCTCCTATGCCATAACCAACTATGATCAATATGCACAAATAGACAACTTTTACCAGTACCAACTAAATGGAAGATATTACCTTTTGTTTGAGTACTGGATGCAATCTCTATCCCAGAACTTTCAAAGATCTTGCATTTTCCATTCTTGAATTGGAGATCATAGCCTTTGCAACTATCCAACATTGAGAAGATTGTGCTTCAGACCTTCGACATATAGTACATTACTAGTTTTGTTCTTTCCATCAAAAGAAATGGTTCCTCTTCCTCTGATTATGCTAGCAGAATTATCACCAAACTTTACCACTCCTCCTTCATACCTTTCCAAATCTATGAACTTATTTTTGTCACCTGTGATATGGTGAGAGCATCCACTATCAATGACCCAATCATCCTTTTTTTCAACTTGGGCAGCCAAAGCTCTTTCCACAGTTTTATGATTGATAGATACAGAGGACATTGGATCTTCTTCCTTGATGGCAATGAACACCTAGTCACTTCCAGATTTGTTTCCTGTCTCTGATTCATCATCTGTTACTCCATTATCATCATCTTCATGAACATAGTAACAATTCTTTTGGAACCTTGATCTGTTAGGATTTGGCCTTGAAAATCTTTCCAGACACCTTGAGGCAAAATGACCAATCTTATTGCAGTTAAAACACTTAAAAGGCAATTTCCCTTCATACTTACCGGATCCTCTTGGCAGTCTTTTTGCAATAAGGGCTTCAAGTTGAGTAGTTTCTACTTCTTCTTCCAGGTCTTTTCTTGCTTTTTCATACCATGATAGTTTCCTTGAAGAGTTCTCTCCCGGATTAAATCTTTGCTTACCTTTCATAGAGGCACTGGCTTTGAATGCAGATTTAGTCTTGGGAAGGGCATCTCCAAACTCGATCATTTCAAAAGCAGCCAATTTGCCAACCAATTGATCTCTTGTGATAGCTGAATGGGCTTTGAATTCTTCAATGGCAGCAACCTTGATTTTATAAGAAGCAAGAAGGGATCTGAGAACTTTGCTAACAATCTCATCTTCATCCAAGACTCCACTAGCACATCTAATGCCACAAACAAGCTCATTTACTCTTGGCATAAAAGTAGTGATATTTTCATCTTCTCTCATCTTCAGATTTTCAAAATTTCCTTTTAGACTTTGTAGCCTTGCACATTTAACATATTTGTCACCTTCATGCAAAAGTTCTAGTTTTTCCCAAATCTCAAAAGTAGTTTGTAGGTCAACAACATTTGTTAGGTCTAAATCAAACAATGCACTTAGAAGAGCTTCTTTAGTCCGCAGATTGTTTTCAGCATCTGTGATTTCATTTGGGGATTTCAGGCCACCCTATGGAGGATCATACTTCATTGAAGCCATGGTCCAGTACTGCATTCCCATATTGCAAGTGACATTGCATGTGACTTTTCCAAAGATTAAAATTGGTTCCATCAAACTTCAGACTATCCTTCTTGTAGGATGACATCCTGGATCTCCTCAAGCGGTTAAGCTCTTTTAGAGGAACTTAGCTCTAATACTAATTGTTAGATTCAGGACAGACAATTGAGAGGGGGGGTGAATCAGTTGTCCAAAACTTTCTTCCAATTAAACACTTAAATGTACTTTTTGATTTAGTAGGATAATAATAAATTAATCATGGAAAAATAATGCATTAAATCAAGAGCAAAAACACATCAACACACTAGACACCAAGATTTTGACGTGGAAAACCCGGTTAAGGGAAAAACTATGGGGTGATTAACCCAAGATTGTATTCTCTGTTAGAAGAATAGAAAGAACAAAATGGCACATGCCAATTAGGGCTCACTGCCTGAGCACACTGCTCACAAGAGGCCCACTGCCTACAAGAGACACACTGTCTACAGAATAATAAGTATCACCTACTTGAACTAGAGAATATCATCTTCACCGTGCTTGAATCAGTTCCATTTAAGCCCAATACTTCTGCTCTGCTTTTTGCTCCTCTGTACTTTACCACACTCTCATCTCCACAAGACACATTTGAAATGACTTTACAATTCCTTATTTATATAAGACATCGACTTAGGAATAATCATCTAAGTCGGTAAACATCTACAAGAACATCCACAGGACGTGTAACTCATCCGGTTGGCCAAACTTAGGAAGAACACCATCATCTGGAAGTAATTCTTCAATTGCGAGCTCAAACTCCAATGCGGACCACTAACATGAACTGGACATGATTCAAAGACCTTTACAAGATTGCCTAAATCACCAAGAACATCCACACTACATCTTCTTACTGAAATCTTTCTCTCCATCCAAAACCTGAAGAACACAATCTGTCACAACTGTCATAATGGAAAAGATGCTTGCGGACCTCCAGACCACGAACCAATTGAGTTGTCACTTCACATGGACTTCCTAAACACTCCACCAAATCTACAGAATAGGATAAGGCATTTCCAAATCTCACCGGACCTATCTGTATCACTCTGTCACCTCTGAACACCTACCGGAACCTGTTTTACTTGAGCGGCCACAACTTCTTCAGATCTTCATGTGGACCTTTGAAATCTTTACTGGATCATCTTAAGACACATATCTCTGAACCCTTTGAACCGCATCCTCTGATCTTCATCTTATCTAGGATCTTTAGCTTATTGTCTTCACTGTTCTTCTCTGTTCCTTATCATTAATGCAACAGGAGTGTGTTGACATCAATGGCAACACTGGTTAGGCCCATACTTACAACACTAAGGCCATGCTAAGAAACCAATATCCAAATATCATCAAAATATGTCAAACTATTAGAAATGCATGAAGAAATTTGTTGTTAGTGTAACACTACTCATGGAGGCCCTCTTGGGATGGCTAAAAATTTAAAATACACATGGGTCAATGACACATAAATTATTCTAACATATAATATATCATAGAATTTGGAGGCAAGAAGAAGGGAGTAGAGGGAGAGAAATATATAAAGAGTAAAATATGAAAGTTCTTCAATACAATAAGTTTTTGGCTCTTTATTTAATCTAATCCCTCTTTATTTTTACTATGTTGTTTAAAATTTGTATTGTGTTCTTAACTAACATCTACAAGACTATGTTTTGACTATTGTTTTCTTGCAAAGGGCAGATCACATCCCTAGAAACTAGAGGCTTTACAACAAATCTCCAATTGTGGAAATCTCTAGAATATTCTCCAAACTCAACCAAGTGTACTTATAGGACAATCATAAAGAGTTTTATCCTAATTTGCATAATTGAAGGAAGGAATGACTTCAAACTCCTAATTTACTATACCATCCATGAAACAAATTGATTTTTAGACCTATATAACTATTGTACCTACATAATCATATCTAGAAATGGTTAAAGATGAATGAATCAAAGTCTTGGAGCTGAATGAAAATGAACTTTATAATCATGTATGAGAATTACAACCTTAAATATGATTGTTATAGCCTTCCATGAGGTACCAAATTGTTGTTCTAGATTGTTGATGTCCTAAATAAGACTGAAAATGGAGAAAACATGAAGAAAGGAGGCTAGAAATGAAGTTTTGATGGTGAAATTAGTTATCTAAAACTATTTTTTGATGTTTGTACTTGAACAATGAAGAGCTGCAACTACATATGGAGGAGATAAAAGTATTCTATAGCTCTTCACATGTGTGAACCATTCAAATTTTTCATTTCATGAAAATCCTATATATAACTAAAACTACAATCACGTGGCAACTAAGATCAAGTTATGTCTTGAGGTATGAAACAACATATATAATCTTTCTACCAAGAAAAACAATCATATATAACAAGAAATCAATCTATAACATGTTATTGATCATATCTCAACCATTGTAAACTGATTATACATCAAACTTTTAAGTTTCAAAGTAGGAATACATGCACATAAGGAATTTAAATTATATTATATATCAAGGTGTATATATATTAAAATATAGTCCATAATTGTAGACATATACAAAAATTTGGCAAATATGCCAACTCAAAACATTTTTTTACAAACTGTGGCATATGCCATGTCTCAAAATCTATATACAATCTACATGCCGAATAGCTACATCAAATACTAAAGGTCCATTTGACCCTATGTCTTTGGTGAATCCTCAATCTATGATGGATCCTCAATCTGTGATAGATCCTCAAAAAGTGTCCTCTTCGTACCATGATGTCTAGTAGTTGATGGAGGCAAAGTTGATTGCATTAACAAGTCAAACTACAAATTTGATCAATCTCTTCAATGGTAAATAAAAATAAGTTAGAGTTAGTAAATAGAATCTTATCAACTATAAGACTGCTAGATAAACTATCAATTATTTAGAAATATTTATTCAATTACCTTGACTCTTTCTTGTCATTCAAACAATCATTCTACAAATGATTTTCTCTTAAGACGATCAGGTGTCCTACTAAAGCGTTATGAAAAGGTGGCACATCACTGATATTCTCAAGAGACTGTAAAGTGAAGTAACATTGAAATAAATTAATATATAATTATTAAACAAAAAAGGAAATGCATACATTAAAAAAGGTTAGATGTGTTATACATAAACAATCTAGAGTGTACTACACAAAAAATTATCTACTAGAAAACAAGCACATACCACCATCGAGGCCTCCTAAATCAATTGAGAAGGACTCATCATGGATGAACCAACTAATATCTCCTATATGAAAAATGACAAGAATGTAAGACTCTATGTATACAAATAATCATAATAAGTTTTAAATTATTATTTATCTAAATGACTATAATCAAATATTTAAGTTTTCTAAATTATCAATTAATGTACAATTCAATTGAATTACTTCCACCCTTTGTTGGTGTTCAGAAAGTCATTCTGCGAATAATAGTCCCTTGGGTTGATCAGGAGTTTGAGTGAAGACCATTTGCAAAGATGCTACATCATTCACATTTTGTATTGACTATAAAATTAAATTAACATCAAGATATAAATTAATATATAATTACTCACAAAGAAATAAATGCATACAAAAAAAAGTTAATGTGTAGAACAAATTACACTAGCAAGTCAAGGCTAAATTGGATGGCAGATGAAGTTCTATGATGAACTTATGTCAACTCTTCCTTTGTCATCAACTATTATCCCCCTTAGATACATTAGTACTAATAAATTTGTTTATATTATTCATATGGAATACACCATGAAATTTAACTTTAAATTTTATCTGCATAAAAGATTGGCCATACTCTTCTCCTTATCTATGGTCCACCGATGCTTGTGCTTCTGCTCTTGTCCCCGACCCCTCAGCTTGAGTTCTGGACCCCACTGCCTCATCTTGTGAATGGACATCGTACTTCGAAGTGTTCAAAGGTGGCTCACTACTCTCCAAAATAGGACCTAAGCACAACTGATTGCAAGAAATGCAATGATGGGGCACACAAACATGTGTGGACGAGAAGGGTCTAGTAAAAGCAAGTGATCCAATATCATCACCAACATCATGTGGTTGTGCAAACTAAGATGTCTATATAATCAAGTGCTCAGTCAAAGAGTGTATTGCACTAAGGCCCTGTTGTGTTGCATTTGCAACAATGTCTAGGTGCTGAATTGGGGGTAGAGAAGGGATAGCAGGACAAGGAATATATGGACCTTGTACTTGTCTCATTGCCCCAGGTCTATCTTGAGGCATTCCCTTACCTACTTCCTGAAACTCTCTAAAATCAAAATAATTAACATGGTGGTCCATGATGAACTCTGCATAGAGTTTACAAAGGAAATACAAAGGTAGATCTAAATTTTGTTGTTGGGTGGTTTATCAAAAACCATCCACCAATGATCCCAAAAATTCTAACTAATGCCCTCATGTGTACACCATTTGATTGAGTACATGAGCTTAAGAACATCAACATGCAAGTTAGTTATAGGATTGACAAAATGTTGGGCTAACATACGTTTCATAATTTCTAACTCGTTCACTTGATCATATGATAAACCGTTAGCATATTCTACCTTCTTGGTTTCTCCCCATTGCCTAAATGATTCATGTTGGCTTGATAGGGTTCAAACATGACTAATAATTTCCCCTAAATTTGATATCATTGTAGACAATCGAGGGTGGCAGTGATACATTTCTACAACCCTACTTATTTGATCAATGTTTCTTTGGATTTTCTCTTCAATTGTTGGAGGGGGAGGGTTTGGTGGTGTAGGGTTTGGGTTTTCATTTTGTTCATCCATTTTAAGTATTTAAAACATAAAACATACCTATTTAGCATAAAAAAACCAAAAAAACTTGCCTGAATATACAAAACAAACAAAAAAATGCAAATTTACTAACCGAGCTTTGGATCGGATATCCATTTTTGAGCTATGATATCATTTTTGCGAGAGGTCTATGTTTTGCAAGCCACAAGTTTGCAAAATGCGACCTCTTTTTCCCTTTTTTATGTTTTACAAAATGGATATCCATTTTAGGTTGCCCAAAACGGATATCTGTTTTGCAAATGGATATCTGTTTTTCTTTACCCAGTTATTTTTATTGTTTTTTAGTTTGTTTTCTTAGATTAACTAATATGATAGAGGAGTAACTTAAATATACTACATTATTTTTTAGTTTGTTGTCTTTTCATTATTCTTTTCATTATACTATGATAGAGGAGTAACTTAAATAATATAATCAAAGACAATGATACAAATGTATTATGTATCCAGTAACATTTAAGAAAGCTCATGTGATAATATATATATCCAAAACAAACAATATGGGACATGTAAGCACAAAAATCATGCACTGCCTCCACGAGGAACCCTATGATGATTCAAATCCTTGTCATGTACATGTAAGCATGAAATAATGTCCTTTAAGCAGCAGGCCTCTTGACGACATATCCTATCTTCTTGTCTTGTGTTGTTTCTTCCTTGTTGATTTCCCTCTCTCCCCGTTTGAGATACTTTTCAACACTTGTTGCAACACTTGTTGACTTGCATTTTTTGGCTTTTGACCTTGATCCTAGGCCTTGTGAGAGTCTTGTAGGTAAGTTTTGATCTCTCCCCTTTGTTTTTCCTCTAGTGCACCTCCTAGAAGCCTTCTAGAGGTCTCCTTATCCATCTCCCGCTTTCAGTTTTCAATTTCGTCAACCCAATCCAAATCTCCCCCTATTATTTTCAGATCTCCCCCGAGAGATCCTTTTGATGCAAGTAGAGATTTGGATTCTTCCACATGACTAACCTATTCCCTGATGCAGAACCTTTCCTTTTCCTCTCTCCTACCATCTCCTAGCCTGTTTTTCAGCATCTGACCTTGTCCAGCCTAGATCTCCCTCAGACAACCTAGGGTCGCCTAGGGGTGACCCTACCATTTTTGAAGCCATGGAAAAACTCAAGTTTCTCTCTCGTTTTTGCTCCGTTTTCACCCATTTTTCTTTCTATTTGCATGGTTTTTGATCCCTAATATAGAGTTAACTATTTCATGCACCTACACATGCATAATTAGCTCTATTTGATCTCAAATTAACTCTTCAATAAATCCCATGCATTCCCTCACCTCCATTTTCTCTCCAGTGATAAGCTATCTTTGCTTCATCACTCTCCAATCAGCTGAGTTCACTGGGTAATCAACCTTGTTAACTTGCTAATCTATTCTTGTTAACTCATCAATCAAATGAGTTAACTCTCCAATCAATTCCTTCTTCTCAACCTATAAATAGCCCCCTACCTCAAGCACAAAGGGAGGCAAATTCATTGTGCACATAGCTCTTGCCAAATTTTGTTCTCTAACTTAACATTCAAATGCTCTTACAGGATGAAGATGCCTTTTTCTTTATTTGTTCAACCAATTAGTGTCACGCTGCTTCATTCTATGCCATTGTGCTCAATCCAAGCTCTCATCAAGCTCATACAAGCTTCATCAAAGCTTCTTTTTGCTTCTTTAGGTCATTTTGTTGTCAAGAGGATCACCTGCCACCACAAAAGGATTCGAGGTTGCCTATTACAAAGATTGTTGAGGGTAGTGGAGTTAACAAATCTTTGTTTCTCTCAAGTTCCTTCATTGTTTTCATTTTAATTCATAGTAATTAGAGAATCAAATTGGCTCTTGGGAACAATAAAATATTGCTTTTTCCTTGATAGTTAGATCTTGCATGTTAGGTTAATTGCTTTCATATTTCTAGATCTAGATTGTTAGAAGAAGAATTTTCCCTTTTCTTAGATTAACTTGCATTCAAAAGATCAAAAACACAAAAAACATAGGTTAACATTGCATTGGAAAAGTCATATAGGATTGCATACATATTTCCTTTTCATAGAATAGAAGCACTTTTATTTCCAAAATACTCTAAAAAATACCAAAAAAAATGTTTTGCATATAATTTAGTTTGCATGCATATAAAAACAATAGAAGAGACAACATTGCAAACCCTCGATTCCATCACAAGGTAATCATGATTCAAACAATTCCAACAAACCCTTGATTTCATCACAAGGTAAAAAACACAATCAAAACAAAAGTCAAACCCTAGGTCAATACCTTAGATCTGGTTAAGGTTATTAATCACAGGACTTCCTCTCTTCTTATTCACGAATGTACCTAGGAGTGAGAGGAGAGTGGGTGAGGGCTATCCATGATGAGATCTAAGAGATTCATCCAAAACCTCAACAACAAAAACATTTGTCTTACCACAAGGAGACCCATTCATCCTCTTGGTGTTAGAAGAAGCTAGACAAAGACAGATACAACAAGAACTCTTACACGCATACAAAGACAAGAGGACATCAATGATAACAATCATTTACCCACACAGTGGTGGAATATTAGAAATCAAAATAGAAGAATAGAAACTAGTGACCCTTCAGGTCATAGGGTTATCTCAACTACAACAATAATCAAACAGAACATACAATAAAGTACACAATAAAAAAAGGTCACGGTACTTGCCGACCCCTCTCTGTGAAGTCTAGTTCTCCAACGAACCAGACCCCCACTGTGTCTCACCTCTTCTCAACTGGCTAATTCCATGTGAGTGAGAGTGATGTGGTAGATCACCCTGTGGCAAGGAGGGAAAGTGTCCATGTGCGTGTTGAAATCTGACCCGATCGCCCCAGGCAACCGGAGTCACGATTTTGAGCATACATATTTTGGTGAGCCCGATGTGAAATTGGAAATCTTTCTAGGATGAGTAATTTTGCGTTCCCATTTCAAGCATCTCAAAACAAGTTTAGCAAAAACTTCACAACATTTTAACACCATTCTTCATAGCCGCTTTTGCCACTTTAGCTTCTATCATCTATGCCATCATCCGTTCCATTTATTCTGTGGTGTCTATGGAACCCGCGAATATGACAAAACCTGACTTAAACCAAGGGAACTAAAAACTCCCTTATTTGATAGGTATGTGCTGCCACATCCTAATGAGCCAATCACCAACTGTTATGACTACAAGGATTCTAACAATGAGCAAGACCAAAGAGAATCTAGGTGCTCTCTATCTTTCAACAACCTAGCTTGGAAGAACAATCTAGCAATACCAAATGCACCACATAAAACAAGAAGGGTGAGGTTAGAAATACATCAACCAAAACAACCTTCCACAAGTACATTGAATACCCACCTTGATGAAGAGGTTAAAAGGTTGGAAAAATGTCTACAAGAAACCAAAGATGCTCAAGAGGCATAGAGGATTGCCTTACAAGAAGAACAAAAAAAAAACACTACGCATGAGGAAGCCCTTCACCATGAAAATATTCGTAGAGAACATCCTAGAAATGAAGAAACCCCTAGAGCTGTAACTCCTACAGACTTGATAGCAATGCTAATGCAAAGAATCAAAATACTAGAGGTAGAACAAGCTGCTCCAGAAAGATGACTCAAGTCCCATGAATAGGACCAGGGGGCATCTCAAAATCCCCCCTACCTTAATTATTAGTCATGACATGCTAGTAATGACACATGTCTGAATGGGAACCCTTCTATTCAGAACAATCCAACGAATCTAACAACGGGTTATCAAAACCCACCCACGGGGTTATTACTAACAACTCCACAATCTCAAAGTGCCTTTCTAGGAATGTATCTTGAATATTTGAAAGAGCCTCTAGACCAAAACATAAGGAATGTACAACTACCTTGACCACTGCCAGATCTTCCGAAGTTCAAAGGAGAGGATATCTGAACTCACACATTAAAGCCTACACCAAAGACATAAGAGAGCTCCTCCCTTGGGACGGGGTTGTAGCAAAGATCTCCCTAAAAATGCTTGAAGGCATCACCTTGGATTGGTATTATCATCTCCCAGAAGCTTCAATCCATTCATTCAGATAACTCATCAGAGAATTTGTCATGGCATTCGACATGAACAAAATCGTCAAAAGAGGAATCAGAGAATTCCTCACAGTGAAACAATAGCCAAATGAATCTATAGCACATTTGATCACTCAATGGAGGCAAGTCCTCTGTTCTTCAACCAGTAATCTGAACATGGATCATCGAGAACTGTGCGATCTCTTCTTGCATCCCCTTAACAAAGATATGAGAGAAGATTTCCAAAAACTACCATATAAGTCCTATGAGGAGGCATTGGAAAGTGCTTTAAGAATTGACTAAGCCACCATTGATAGTGGTCAGAAGACTTATGATACCAATGGAAAACTTTGAATGTCCAAAGGAGTAGAAAAGACTATAGCAAATGTGCCTTAGGAAAAAGATGTCAATATCATAAAAAATAATCCAAACAATGACAAATGGTGATAGAAAGGGAATCAAGGATCAAACTAACTTTCATATGACCCCAATACTTATTGCTGGTTCCACGAAACAAAGGGTCATGAAACAAAGACTTGTTATGGTTACAATAAAGCTATCTCCAAACTTACGCTAGATCAACAAAAGAACTTCCTTAAACTTCTCCAATCCCAGAGAAAGGAGAGGGAAACTCAAATTGAGAAAAGAAAGGCTAACCAAAACCATGCCAATAACATAGAACTAGACCAAGAAGTGTTCATGATCCATGAGGAGGAATAGACAGACCAAACGGAGAATGTCTTCTCACATGTGATAAACCTGCTAAGAGCATCTCCCTCGCATCGTAAGACATTCCTAGAAGTATTGGAGGTAGGATGTTCCTCATAGGAGGAACCACCTCCTCTTACATTTGATGTTTCCAAACTACCCCAAAGCAAATGAAGTAAGAAAAAGGATTCGCCCCTATACATACAAATTCAAGTTGAGGAGGTCACTGTAAAAAGGGTGGTAGTGGATGAAGGATCGACAGTCAATCTCTTGCTAATGTCCTTTCTATGAAGGATGGGATACAACAAAACAGGGATCAAGAAACAAACTGCCACATTAAGAATTTATGACAGTCATGACATCCAAATAGTTAGGAAAATAAGCCTACCTCTCAATCTGATGGGGAAGACTATCTCTATCGATTTCTATGTTATTAATCGAGAGACCAATTACAACATGAGCCTTGGGAGACCCTAGATTCATGCCATGAAGTCCATTTCCTCTACATTATTCCAAGAAATACATTTCCGTCATTTGGGAAAGGTGATCATAGTCAAAGCAGACCCTGATCCTTTCAGTGTTTATAGAAAGAAATAGGAAGAAAAAGACAAGAAGTTGAAAATTGAAGAGAAATAGAAAGAAGAAACTCAGGACGTTCAAACAAGTGCAAGTGCTCACAACATATCCTACCAAAGAATGGATGATCTTAGGGAATTTCCTTTTGATCCAAATACCAAAAAATCCCATGCACCATTCAGCTTAGCAGCCATCCCGTGTGTTAACGAATGGGATATCAAAAATCTCTTGGTTGGAACAAATGAGATCATTGAAGAAGGAGATGAAAAAGAAGAAAAATTAACTTCCACTTATCAATTTGGAGAAACATCTCATTGGCAAAATCACGAAACCTTATGGACCCTACATTCTGACAGAGCCAGTTGCAAAACAGGGGCAGGAACGGGGATAATCTTAACATCTCCTGAAGGAAAAATCCTCCCCTTCGCCTTCAGACTAGACTTCTTTTGCACCAACAACATCGCTGAGTACGAAGCCTTGTCCCTAGGAATCATGCTAGCCATGAGAATGGGAGTCAAGAAAATCTCTGCCTTTGGAGATTATCAATTGATAATCAACTAGGTTGTGAAAAATTATGAAACAAAATCAGAATGGTTGCGACCTTATAAAGAAACCATCAAGAAGTTAGTTTAATTCTTCAATTTCTTCTCTATCAAAGCCATACCCAGAGAAGAAAATTAGGTGGCTGACTCAATGGCCACTTCAGCCGCATTATTTTCACCACATGCTTAGTTGCAAAATTTAGAATATATTGTCTTGGTGCATGGAGAACTATTATTGAAGAGTGAAGAATTACCAAACATCTTGAATTATGCCATGGGTAAGGAAGAAAAACCAACCTGAGATTACGCTGAGAATGATGAAGCCATTCTGGAATATCTACATGCTTATGATGGACTTCCAAGAGTGCACCACAAAAAAGGATACATGCTCCTCCCTCATCCAAAAGACTATTTTGGGAGTGAGAAAGAAATGCTTCAGATTGAAGCAAACTTAGATTTTCCACCTGCAACTCAAAATTTGGAGGAAGGACATCCATCCCTAACTAGAGATACCATCAATGTCAATGTTGGAACCCCTGAAAAGCCTAGGATGTTAAAACTAGGAGGAGAACTAAGTGATGATGAATTAGAGGAGTACACAAAGTTCCTCATTGAGTATTCAGACATATTCACATGGGCATATTCAGACATACTAGGGTTAGATCCCAAGGTTGTAGTGCATAACTTAGTGACAAAACCGGATGCGAAACCCATGAAACAAAAACCAAGGCCCATAAAGCCACAAGTAGCTGAAATGGTGAAGGAAGAACTAAAAAAATTACTAAATGTTGGTTTCATCAAACCAATAGATTATTCAAATTGGGTGTCAAACATTGTCCCAGTTCTGAAGAAAAATGGAAAAATTTGGATATGTCTCAACTTTAGAGACATCAATCAAGCTTACCCAAAAGATGATTTTCCTTTGCCCTCCATCGATCAAATTGTTGATTCAACAGCGGGATACGAGGCCCTTTCCCTCATTGATGGATTTTTAGGATATAACCAAATCATAATCGCAAAAGTTGATCAAAACTAAACAACATTCACTACCCCCTGGGGAACTTTCTACTACATGGTCATGCCATTCGGATTGAAGAATGTAGGAGCTACCTATCAGAGGGAAATGACACATATCTTTCATGATTACATCCACAAGATAGTTGAAACTTACATTGATGACCTCCTAGCTAAATCAGAACAAAGATCAAAACATGTGGAGGACCTCTGCAAAATCTTCAATAGGCTTCGAGAATATAAAGTAAGGTTAAACCCTAAAAAATGTGTCTTTAGAGTCACGACAAGAAAGTTGTTAGGATTCATTGTCTCACGAAGAGGTATAGATGTCGACCCAACCAAGGTCAAAGCAGTCTTGACTGCAACCCTACCAACAAGTGATAGGGTGATAAGAGCTTTCTTAGGACAATTGGGTACGATCAGACGGTTCATACCAGACATGACTTTCAAAATTCATCCAATCAATTAGTTGTTAAAAAAATAATTTGGCATAACATGGACCATGGACTATCCAAATGTATTTGAGCAAGTAGAGAAATTCTTGTTAACTCCACCAACATTGATGCCACCCAAACATGATAAACCCTTCATCTTATACTTCAGAGCAATCAATATCTCCGTAGCATGCATGCTAGCTCAAGAGGATGAAGGTGGAAGAGAAAGAGCCATCTATTTCATAAGTCAAATCTTGTTGGAATATGAGAAGAAATATACCCAAGATGAGAAAGAATGTCTTGCCGTAGTCTTCACCACCCAAAGACTATGACACTACATATTGAATCAAGAAACTAAAGTGATGATATGATCTAAGCAATTGAGGACTTTCTTAAATCAACCCATGCTCTCAAGAAGAGCTGGCCGATTCATAACCTTGTTGAGTGAGTTTGAGCTAACCTACATCAACCAAAAAGCGGTCAAGGGACAAATAATAGTAGGTTGGTTAGCAGATAACCCAGTTCCCCAAGAGGAACCTATAAACAAAGATTTTCCTGATGAAGAGATTTGTGTGGTCGATCTTGAGAAGTATGCAACCTCATATTGGTACAGAGATATTGTGAACTATCTTGAAAACAAGACTTACCCAGAAAACATGACCCCTTTGGGAAAAAGATGACTATGAGTCATCACCATGAGATATGTTTTAATAGACGATGTGCTCTATTGAAGAGCCCTAGATGGAATGTTGCTTCGATGTGTTGACAAGGAAGAAGCATGCACAATATTAGAAGAATGTCACAGTGGAATTTGTGGAGGACATTTTGGTGGCCATGCCACGGAAAGAAAAATACATAGAATGGGATACTTCTAGCCTTGTTTACAAGGGGATGTGATTAAGTTCATAAAGAGGTGTCCAAAATGTTAGGCTTACGCTCATGTTCACCATACACCAACAAGAGATTTACAACTGATTGTTACTCCTTGGCCCTTTTCCACATGGGGATTAGATCTGGTGGGGAAGATATCTCCCCCGTCAATAGATGGACACTTATTCATCATTATCATGACATAATATTTCACAAAATGGGTGGAGGCCATGCCTCTTACCATAGTGTTAGGTACTGTAATCGCTAAATTCATATTGAACCAAATCATTTGTCGGTTCAGAATCCCTCAAGTGATAGTGACAGATAATGCCTCATCCTTTAAAAATCCACAAGTAAGAGAGCTATGTGAGAGATTTCACATCAATCACAACTCTCTCTTAGTCTATTATCCTCAAGGAAATGGACAAGCAAAGGCTACCAACAAGACTTTGAAGTCAATATGGTCAAAATCATAAAATATTCTAAGAGAGATTGACATTTACAACTATATCCAACTCTATGAGTTTATAAAACAAGCACTAGGACTCCAATCAGAGCCACCCCTTATGCGCTCACTTTTGGGTCAGAGGTGGTATTACCATTGGAAGTGGAGTTGCCTAGCTTAAGAGTGTCATTACAAGGATTATTGGACAATGAAGAGTATAGAGTAGTAAGGTTAGCCAAATTAGAAATGATGGATGAAACACACTTGAGAGTGGTCCAAAGAAATGATTCCTATCTGGAAAGAATGAAAAAGCAATATAACAAAAAGGTTGTCCCAAGACCCTTTCAAGTGGGAGACCTAGTGCTTAGGATAGATAATCTAATCGACAAAAGAGCTGGTGAAGGATGAAAATTCAGATCTAATTGGATAGGTCCTTATATGGTTAAGGAAGACATCAAAAACGGTGCCTATCTCTTGTGCACAATGGAGGGAGAGGAATTTGGTGAAACAGTCAATGCCTTTCACCTCAAGAAATATTATGTCTAAAAAACCCAAAAAAATCATAAAACATAAAAATACAAAAAATAAAATTAAAATGTCAAAAATAGTTTGCTTCTTACATTTTTACATCATTCTATTCATCTTGCATTATAGTTTATGACTTACTCTTGTACTATTTTCCCTCTAGTAAGGAGTCAAATGTTGTCTAGATATATGTTATCTTTTCAGGACCTAGAGATCCCCATTTTTCACAATCACCATTATCCCCCTTGATTCCTAATGATTCTAATCAAAACCTAGCTCTTAGCTTTACACTGATCCCAGTCTTATTGAGTCAAGATGTTAGCTCTAAGAAAAGTCAATATTAAAACCTACAGTGTTCAAAGGAAGCTTGTGAGTAGACCTTCCTAATTCTTCCCTAGTAGTAGAGAAGTCCAACTAGATTACAAAAAATTTAGGTGGCACTCAGCCCCTTATCTTTCTTGGCCAAAAATGTCAGGAAGATCAAAACTCTAAAGGAAGCAATCTAAGATACGAGTGAATAAAAAAATGAGTGATCAAAATAAGATTGTCAAAAAGTGAGAATTGAGAGATCAAAAGAATTGCATAGCAAAGGTTCCAGAAAGCATTCATTTCTTGAAAAGTCAAAAGTCCAAAAAAATGAGAAAAATCAAGTGAGGAAAATACAAAAAAAGTGAAAAGCAAAATAGAGAGATACAAAAAAAGAGTGAAAGATGAAGATTACTGAATGACCGTACTCTTGGGTGGAGATCAATCTAAGCTGAAAGCCTCAAGAGTGATATTCTAAATAGAGAAAGAGAGGTACTAAGCACACACATGCACTAGCTAAGCAAAACTGAAGAGTCTAGTAGACTCTAGGATCATCTTCTATCTAGGGACCTTTGTTCTTTTCCAGATATCCTTTACCCTGGGTTTACTTTGCTTTCCATCTATGATCTAAGTCTAGCGAACACCAATAAAATTTGCTACTTGTCTAAGTTGAAAGCTTATCAATTTGTCTAATCTAGATAAGTATTAGTATTTAGCCTTTAGCGAAGTCTAGAAACCAGAAGCACTCCATTTTCACTCCCACTCACCACTTGAGTTTCCCTAAATCCTATCTCACAAGCTTGAATAGGTCTCTTATATCATGACAACCCTCAATCCCCTAAATTGAAAATCATGTTTAAGAGCAATCACATTGTTCGTTCCACATTGCATTCATGCCAAAAATTAGAAAAAAGAGTCTCAAAGCAATAAAGTTAAATGTCATATCTCATGGCATTCAATAGAAGTAATAGTCTCATTTACAACATTTCTTGTGTTCCTACATTATCATATCGTGAAATGCTATATATATATGTCATAAAAAACTACAAAAACATGTCATCGTTATCATACTTGCATTTGCCAGAAGAGTTGAAAAGGTCAAACATAATGAAAAAGTTCCTCAAAACTTCCAAACATGCACAAGAGATGAGTACAGATTTTGATAAGACAAAAACCATAAAAAGATAAGCTTCCATAGATGTATCTAAAGTTTGCATACACAAGGGCATCAAAGAGCTAAGACAAAATTATCTCGAGGAAGTAGAGGCACCCCATGCAAGGGGCACAATTTTCAAAGAAAAACAAGTCAAGGGGGGTTCCCTCCAACAGAACCCTCAGGACTTCAGATCCCCTATCTACGAGTACCACTGGTCGCTCCCTAAGATCTATGAGAATGAGGTGCTCTACTGTGAGCATGCGATTGTGAAGGCCCTGCCATACTAGCATCACGTAGTCCAAAATTAAGGCAGGCCATCTCTTGGAGTATCTGGTTCTCACCCTTAAGCATGTCAACCTGGGTCTTCAACTCTATAGTTACCTGACACCCATGGTAGAAAGAAGCAAAAATGTTAGTGTGTCTCCCTGCAGTTGGGGGCACACTAGGATCATCTAAAAGATAGTCACGAGTCATCCTAGTGAAGGGAGAAGCTAATCCAACATTGACCTCACGAACAAAGTCCCTCCACTCTTTGACATTGCCTAAAATAGAGAATCAAAACAAGACCAAGTTGGATCCATGTAAAAAGAGAAAGGACAAAAAGTATGAAAAGCGAGTAAACAAAAGAAACTTACGTGGATCACCAGGTTGCCAATTAGGGTCAAATTGGTGCATCACCTCATTTGAAGGAGGAGGTTAAGGAACAATAGGAGGACCCTCGGGGATATCAGGAATATCATCTAAATCATCAATATCATCGAAATCCTCATCCTCGAGAGCAGTCTCATCTGATGAATCATTACTATCTGGAACATAGTCCTCATCAGTGGACTCTGAATCAACAGTCACAATCAGAGATTGGGAAGGAGTCCCTCTCCCTCCCCTTCGTCCACCTCTAGAGACCCTAGTAATGAAGATGCCAAGAGTCAAAGGAGTCCAAATGATATTTCTGAGTTCACCCATTTCCTAAACGATCCTGTAATAGGTAGACACTAGGGGCAAGTCCTCAGGGACATCCTCGCCAAACTGCTACAAAACATGATCAACCTGATGAGCCTTAATAGACCATTACAGTCTGTAATAGTTGAAACCTCATGAAAGTGCTCTCTAATCTCACCATCTCAAGCGCAGGCCCCCTCCATGTCGTGATAAGGATCAAAAATCATATCCTCATCAGTAAGAGTAGAAATACTGGGTAAAGTAGCATCAAAATGACCAACATGCATCCACCTCACTTCTCTCAGTAGTCATCTATTTAGAAGAGGAATAAGCTTCTGGTAAGGCTTCATGTGCTCAAATATCCATGCCATGATCAAGGAAGAGTGGCTAAAGGCTAAAGCCCCTCGCCGTGAAATGCGATAGAAGTCTCTGTAAACCATAGCCAGGATGTTCGGTCCCAAAGCAAAAACTGTGCCCTCCTCAATCTCACGAATCATGGGTGCCCAACACCATCTCAGACGAGCTGAGGCCTTGTCTCCTGATAGCCTCAAGAAAATCAAACCAATCAGGAACCTCCTTAAGAGCAGAATAAGGAGTCATGGCACATATGTAAGCTAAACTCATGTCTGGTCCCCTGCGTGGTTAACCCCCATGAATGCAGCCCAAGAAGCCTTGTCCTCATAGTACTCGCTGATACGAAGAGATAAAGGCTGCCCACTCATAGGTACTCCAAGAATGTGGTATACATCATGTAGAGTGATAGTCCACTCTCCAGAAATATGTGGGAACTTGAATATGTTCCTATTTGCATCCCAGTAAGTCAAGATGTCGTAGCATATGCAGGATACAGGATGAATCACAGTTACATGGCAAACTCTATCAAGACCTACCCTCTTCAGTATAGCATGATCCTTAGCACTCAATGAAATAAACATCCCTAGGGAGCCATCTCTGCTCTCGGCAGGCATTCCATCAAATATGCATGTCTTGCAAAATTAGAAGAGAACTTTAGATTAAATCTTGTAAACTCGTAAAATCCCTAAAAGTTGTAAAACTGCAAAAAACTTTATGCAAAAAAATACATAAACCTTCAAAAACTTCAATAAACAGGTAGATTCAGTGACCAAATCATGTCAGATCGAAGTGAAACAAGTGTTAAACAACATCAAATGCAGTTAGAAATTAGTCCAATAGGGTCACCCCCGGATGACCTAGGTGTTTTTCAGGATCTCCCCTAGGTGACCCTGCCTGACAAAAGGGGCAACCCTAGGAGCAAATCCGTCGAGAAAAAATCACTCTAAAAACCTTATTTTTCGACTGATTTCGGAAAACAAAAGATGAATCTTTCTCTAAACAATGAGACTAACACAATGCAATAGAGAAAATCACCAAAAAATAGATAATTTTAAGATATGTTTTTACAAAATGCAAACTAGGGTTTAGAGAAGAGTTTTTCACTGATTGCATACTCGATTGATCACAGCTGAAAAAGAGGCGGCCATCTTTGCGATCTCCTTGACGATACCTCTCTATCGACTGCTCACATGAACAATTCCATTGCCATTTTTCTCTGATCTCACAATTTGGCTTACTTTGTTTTCCCTTAGCTTAGTTCATTTATGCATTTTAGACTAGTTCTTTACTTTTATGCATCTGTTTTGTGCATTGTTATGTGTGCTCTTACCCCTACAGGTCCAAACCAACAATGGAAAGCAACTAGTCAAACTAAAGTGATCTATGGTAAGATTCATCATTTTAGTTTTCATTATTTACTTTGATATATTTAAATGTTGGATTAACACTAGTTATTACAGGTACAAATTGTAGGAAAATCAACAATAGGTAAGGCCTAGTTCAGGAATTGTACCTACCTTTCATGTAGATTACCATCCTCGAGGGGGTAAATATGTAAGCACAAAAATCACACACTGCCTCCATGAGGACCCCTATGATGATTCAAATCCTTATCATGTAATGTAAGCGTGAAATAATGTCCTTTAAGCAGCAGGGCTCTTGATGACATGTCCTCTCTTCTTATCTTGTGTTGTTTCTTCCTTGTCAATTTTGCTCTCTCCCCATTTGTGATGCTTTTCAACACTTGTTGACTTGCATTTTCTAGCTTTCGACCTTGATCCTAAGGCTTGTGAGAGTCTTGTAGGTAAGTTTTCATCTCTCCCCTTTGTTTTTCCTCTAGTGCACCTACTAGAAGCATTCTAGAGGTCTCCTTATCCATCTCCCACTTTCAGTTTTCAGTTTCGTCGAACCAATCCACATATCCCCCTATTATTTCCATATCTCCCCTAGGAGATCTTGTTGACGCAAGTGGAGATTTGGATTCTTCCACATGATTGACCTATTTCTTGATGCAGAACCTTTCCTTTTCCTCTCTCCTACCATCTCCCAACCTCTTTTTCTGCATTTGTCCCTCTCTAGCCCAAATCTCCCCCAGGTGACCCAAGGTTGCCCCCCAGGTGACCCAAGGTCGCCTATCTGTCCCTCTCTAGCCCAAATCTCCCCCAGGTGACCCAAGGTTGCCCCCCAGGTGACCCATGGTCGCCTAGGGGTGACCCATGGTCGCCTAGGGGTGACCCTACTAAGAAAAAGGGGCAACCCTGCCATTTTTTAAGCCATGAAAAACTTGAGTTTCTCTCTCAGTTTTGCTCAATTTTTACCCATTTTTATTTCTGTTTGCATGGTTTTTTATCCCTAATATAGAGTTAACTATTTCATGCACCCACACATGCATAATTAGCTCTATTTGATCTCAAATTAACTCTTCAATCAATCCCATGGATTCCCTCACCTCCATTTTCTATCCAGTGATAAGCTATCTTTGCTTCATCACTCTCTAATCAGCTGAGTTCACTGGGTAATCAACCTTGTTAACTCCCCAATCTATTCTTGTTAACTCATCAATCAAATGAGTTAACTCTCCAATCAATTCCTTCTTCTAAACCTATAAATACCCCCTCCCTCAAGAACAAAGGGAGGAAAATTCATTGTACACACAGCTCTTGCCAAAATTTGCTCTCCAACTTAGCATTCAAATGCTCTTACAGGATGAAGGTGCCTTTTGCTTTATTTGTTCAACCAAGTGCCATTGTGCTCAATCCAAGCTCTCATCGAGCTCATACAAGATTTATCAAAGCTTCTTTTTGCTTCTTTGGGTCATTTTGTTGTCAAGAAGATCACCTACTACCACAAAAGGATTCGAGGTTGCCTATTACAAGGATTGCTGAGGGTAGTGGAGTCAACAAATCTTTATTTCTCTTAGGTTCCTTCATTGTTTTCATTTCAATTCATAGTAATTAGAGAATCAAATTTGCTCTTGGGAACAGTAAAACATTATTTTTTTCCTTGATATTTAGATCTTGCATGTTAGGTTAATTGCTTTCATATTTCTAGATCTAGATTGTTAGAAGAAGCATTTCCCCTTTTCTTAGATTAAATTGTATTCAAAACATTGAAAACACAAAAAACATAGGTTAACATTGCATTGGAAAAGTCATATAGGATTGCATACATATTTCCTTTTCATAGAATAGAAGAACTTTTATTTCAAAAATACTCTAAAAATTACCAAAAAGAACATTTTGTATATCATTTAGTTTGCATACATATAGAAACAATAGAATAGACAACATTACAAATCCTCGATTCCATCACAAGGTAATCACGATTCAAACGATTCCAACAAACCCTTGATTTCATCACAAGGTGAAAAACACGGTCAAAACAAAAGTCAAACCCTAGGTCAAACCTTAGATCTGGTTAAGGTTAGTAATCACACAACTTCTTCTCTTCTGATTCATGAATGCACTTAGGAGTGAGAGGAGAGTGGGTAAGGGCTATCTGTGACGAGATCCAATAGATTCATCTCAGACCTCAACAACAAACATTTGTCTTACCATAAGGAGACCCATTCATCCTCTTGGTGTTAGAAGAAGCTAGACAATGACAGATACAATAAGAACTCTTACAACACATACAAAGACAAGAGGACATCAATGAGAATAATCGTTTACCCACACAGAGGTGGAATCTTAGAAATCCAAACAGAAGAAGAGAAACCAGTGACCATTCGGGTCATAGGGTTATCTCAACTACAACAACAATTGAATGAAACATACAATAAAGCACACTACAACAAAGGCTGCAGTACTTGCCGACCCCTCTCCACGAAGTGTAGCTCTTCAATGAGCCAAACCCCCATCGTGTCTCGTCTCCTCACGACTCATTAATTTCGTGTGAGCGAGAGTGACGTGGTAGTTTACCCCATGGCAAGGAGGGAAAGGGTCTATGTGCATGCCAAAATCCAACCCGACAGCCCCAGGCAATCGGAGGCATGATTTTGAGCATACAGGACACTAGATTTTATGTTAGAAACCCTTATGCAAGAAAACCTAGTAGTAAAAGATAGTTAAACCATTATATTATTTAGAAACCATTGATTTAATAAAAGAATTCTTTTGATAGAGTTGATATCTACATGCTTATAGAATACTTTTCTTCTATGTTTCTCACATCCAACACCTAACTAATCACAATCAAACCATTGTCCATTCACATGAGTAGATAGGTATATGCATCATCACATAATACTAATTGTCTAACTATCCAACAAACCAATGGAATACCAAGAGTCACAAAGCTATATGTTGACCATATCATAAAATCAATATATCACATTTATCACCAAACATGATGCCTCCATGTGGATAACCATTATAGATGACTATTTGTTACATTACACATTAAATATCAATAGTTTAAATTACTAGCTATAGTCAATGTATTCATGTCTTCTTGTATAACCACCACTACCAACCATAAGCTTGTGGTAACACATACAACCATCTAACCAATTCTTTCAACTTGTAGTTTTGCAGAACATTCTCTTAACATAACCAAGCCTCTAGATTGTTTCACATGAACTTCAAGTCTGCTACAAGTCCACATGCATTATTATTTATGCTTCTACTAGCACAATTAAATATGTAGTTGTGAGTACTTATTTAAATGATTCATGGTTAAATTTCCATAGCATCACCACATGTAGACATATCTCCATGCTATATTGCAACAACTAAAACTCACCACATCCTACCACATTACATTATATCATTGTTCAATAGTTGAACCATATAAACTCAGGAACTCTCCATAGGTGAATTATACATACAAGAGAGGACATCAAAGATAAATTCATTAGAGGACACTTTGATTTATAAAAGACAAGAAATAATCTAATCTACATCATCATATAGGCTATATGCATGTTTGTGTATGTTGCCTTTAATATCTAGCTCAACATCATTAATCTTTCTCCCCAAAGGGTTTGACCTAGTTGAACCCATTCACCTATCAAGTCAACAAACTCCTAAATGGTTCCCTAAACACCACCAAGTGACAAATTCAACTATTAACAAGGCAAAAGCAAGTAGTTTGGTGTAAATTCTAACGAATCATTTCACTTAGTACATATTAGATGATATTTGTGTCAACAATTGAGATCAAACTTGTGACACTCATGATCAACCTCCATCATTTTTCTATGCTTGTTTAAATTCCAAGACAATCATTGGATTGATGTCATTTATTTTCTAGAGGTGGCAAATCCATTTAGTACATCTTCAACATCATTCTTCTATCATCAATTCTATCAAAGTACTAATATCCCTCACCTTAAGTTTTGTATTTATTACAATTATTTGTCCCAACTTTGATTAATCTATATATCTATGGTAATTCATGTTTAAATGATTGAATTTGATTAATTACCATAGATTTATGTAAAAAGGATTTTATTCCTTTACATTTTTGGTGAACTTGACATTCCTACACAACTCAAGGTTTATTATTCCTTCCTTTCAAGATAGGGTTTTCAAATTTGATTTTTTAAATTGCATAATCTTATTTCTAGATCTCATTAGGGTTTATCATTTGGATTCCCTTTTTGATTACATACTTCATAAATATGTCTTCCTTTAGGTTTTTTTGGTCCATTGTGTGCTATTGTTTCACCCATCATACTCACCCTTCCTTTTTACCTTTAGGATTACATTTGCTAATTTATTCTTGCAGATATGTACTTACTATTTTTTTGATTTTATATTAATACTTACATTCTTTTATATTAGTTTTGTTTCTAGGGTTTGAATCCATGCTTTATTTGTGTGGCATTAATTTATCTTTATTCTAGGGTTTAGACTTTTATTATATCATCTCTTCTTGATTCGTACCCAACCACCCTTGTTTATGCTTCATTGATACATTTTTTTATCATGGATTGTCATTTTCCATTATTTTTAGCCTCTATTCATGTCATTATTACATAATTTGATATTTTTATACACTTTGTGATATTTGATCCCACTATCCTTGATTCACTCATGTCCTTTTATCACATGCATGGCCTTATATTGTCAATGAAGGTTTGTTCCATCATGTGTGTGCCTCTTCCTCCACTCACTTAGTTATTGCCCTTCCTTCCCTTGTATACCCCCATTTAACTTATTGACAAATCTCATTTTGTTTCTATTTCTCCTATGGATAAAGCTTGTAATGTGCTTGAGCATAGTGATAATTTATCTTTGAGCACTTTTCCTTCATATATGATTTGATTCATGATTCATGGTTTGAGAAGGATACACATGATATATACCCTTACCCTCTAGAGATAAAATTATGAATGATACTTTATATGGTGAAGCTACACCTTCCTTAATCCTTCATGACATTGTTATGGCTTGTGATGATGATGATCCTTCATGTGATGATGGTATACCTAGTGAACATATCCTTTATGCATCTCATGATAGATTTCCTTGTTCACTTATGGATTTTCCTACTTGTGTCTCTCTTGCTTCTTCTTGCCTTGAGGATCCTAATGATAAATTGATACACATGTTCCACCTTCACATGAGGTTACTAGTACATCTTATCTATCTTGTGGCTCATGGCTTATTGTTGATATGTATTGTGATGAACATGATGAATTTTTTATCTTCCCACAATGAAGTTTATGACTCTTTGTATCACATACACTCTATTGGCCCTTCCTTAATGGATTCCATTGATTTTTCTATGCAGCATGATGATATACAACTTTTGGATGGAGACCCTTCCTTGGATACTTTTATGGTTTTTATTATGTATCCTTAAGTGATCATGGATTACATTCTTCTACATCTTCTATTGAACAAACATATGATTTAGGCATACCTAAGGATGAAAAACATGTAGATCTTTTACAATTTTTACTTGGCATATGTGAGGATAATGTGCCATTAGATGATGATACTGTTGATAACTGAGAGGGGGGGGGGTGAATCAGTTATCCTAATTATTTCCCTTATTGAACTTTCCTTTTAATTGAAGCAGCATAAAATCAAACACAAGACATTAACCATGAAATAAGAAACACATGACACAGTATTTTGACGTGGAAACCCTGTTAAGGGAGAAAACCACGGGGTGATTAACCCAAGAATTATTCTCTGTTAGAAGAATAGGAAATTACAAAAATGGCACTTGCCAATTAGGGCTCACTGCCCGAGCACACTGCTCACAAGAGGCCCACTGCCTACAAGAAGACACACTGTCTACAAAGTGATGAGAATCACAGTCTTGAACTGATTGGAAGCATCTGCATATGCTGGAGTTCAGTTCCGGTTAGGCTCAGTACACTGATCTGCTGCACTTCATCTTTCCTCTGTTCTTTATTCTGCTATCTTTCACATACCGGATCCTTTTTGCTACCTCTGCTCTTTCTCTGGACTTATTCGCATATCTCTCTATATCACATCACACTTCACAACTAAATCCATCCTCTATAAATATCCGCACAAGTAATTTCATCACCTTTCTAGTCGGCATCCGGAACAGTCTAGTTTCTTATAAACTCTCATTCTGTCGGCTGAATCCTTCCTCACCAAGCAATGCGGATCAAGCATATACTTGTAGATATCATTAATCATGTCGGCCAAACATGATTCATGCCTTCACAACCTCTGTCATCAACAGTAACCCATCCGGAAAGCAGTCTGATACTCTGCCAGTCAGTTCTTCCTCTGTTTTCACTGTCTCTCAGGAATCCGGTACTCAACCATTCATATCTTTTTCCTTGTCCATCACCGGAGGCTAAATCCTTGGAATATACCACTCAAGGTAGTCCTCTTGACTTCCCCAAATCCGCACTGCACCAAGACACTTCCACTGAGAGGTCCGGACCAATCTGTCGGACCTTGCCACATGCTCTGTTCTTCTTCACCGGACCACAACATTCTTTATTCTGACTTCCGGTAGAGACACATCATGACTTGCGGATATGTGGGATGACCTTTGTTGCCATCAATGACAACAACCATGAATCCATATAGTGTCTCTTGCCAACAATCTCCCCCTTTGGCATTGATGGCAACACTTAGTGAAAAATGACTAAGTGTTTTCACTATGCTCCCCCTTTGCTGATGCTCTGTCTTTATATACAATTTCCGGAACTCCCCCTTAGTTGGATCCCTCATTTTTCACTGCTCCTCACTCCCCCTTTGACATCAATGGCAAAGGGTAGGGTCCGCATATCAAAATTTTCAAAAATTTCTTATACTTAGCCGCATATTTACATACTCACATATATTGAAGAATGTCTGCAAAGGATGTCTGTAATTGAATCATTTCGGTAGCCCAACTTTGCTTCATTCTGTCCAAAATTGAAATGTGACCACTTAACAAAAATGCAAACGCTTCTGCCCGCTTGAGATCTGTCGGATCTTTTGTTTGGGCGGTGGTCCTAGCATCACTGATGGCCTCATGCATGGTTTCCAACTTAGGGATTATAATCCTTCTAAGTTCTCCCATCCGGTTGGTGATGTTCTTCCTTTCCTTCTCAAGATTCTTTATTTCGTTCAAGACTGCAATAGTCTGACATTCTTGATTTATTATAGAGGAAGAGAGAGGATCAAAACTTTGAGATAAGCTTTGTAGCTTATCCTGTTCCTCTTTTATTTTCTTGTCAAATGCTGCTATTGCCTTTGACCAGGATATACAAAATTTATAGATATCACCGCCATCCTTAAGAGCATTCTCTAAGCTCCTTATTCCAATGCTTACAATCTTCCTATCCTTAGAGATTAATTCTAATATTTCTGAAAATCTCTTATCCAAAAATTCCTTCCGGACCTTTTCTTCAGCTGATTTTTCTAAAGAATCAAAATGTGTATCAACACTGCTGACTAAGGTTTTTAGATTACCGGAAGTGGAGGCTGTCGGATCTATCTGGATTGATGGCATGATCTTTACAAGTATTCCGGAAGCAGCCTCTATCAACTCACAGTCTTCCATATGAGACTTCAGGAGCTTTTCATTTGCCTTGGCATTTGCAAATGAAGCTATCTTCATTGTTTGTACCGGAGAGAGAGAGTCAAAATCAAATGGACCTTTTAGAAGCTCCGGTTCATCAATCTCTAGAGTTTCTTTACTCAAAAATTGTTGAACAGTTTGTGCAGTGTCTCTTGCCGGAGACAGATGTTTCTTTTCTTCTGCAGTCTTAGAACTGTCAACCTCTTTGTCTTTCACCACTGCTTCCTTCTCCTGTAGTTGCTCTTCTTCTTTGGATCCGGAGACTGTAGGGGAAACCGGAGGAGAGATACTAACTTGTTCATGGGCCACTTCTTCTTGAGCAGAGGATCCCAAGTCCTCACTTGTCTGTTCAGGGCTCACTTCTTCCGGAACAGAAGATTCCAAATCAGCAGCTGTTTCTGCACCTAAGTCCTCTACAACAGGAAGATTGAACCTTTTGAAGGCCTTCCGGAGGATCTCTTCTGTTTCTTGGGCCACTTTGTCAGTCTCACCAAGCATGAGTTGATTCATCCTGGCTTTGCTTCTGAACTCATCTTTGCAGTCCTTGAAGATAATGTTCATTGTCTTGGGATCAATTTGAGGATATAGCTGAATAGCTATCTGCTCCCGGATCTCAAGATCTTTGGCATGAGCATTATTCTTTCTTACTTCCATTTCCTTCTCTAGGCTTTTAGGAATGAGAGATATGATCTCAATGAAAGCCTTATTGTATATGTTCAGATATTTAACTGTGGCTTCCTGCAGAGTCTTTTGGTCTGCCTCACTGAAGTCATCATAGGATTCAGTCATTGGTTGAAGGTTTCCATCCACCGTGACCGACTTGATTATGCTCTCTAGTGACAGAGTGGGCTTTTCAACAGTTACCTCTGCCATTTCCTCCTTGTCTTGGCCTGTGGAGGGCTTACCGGATCCTTTCTTTTTCTGTTTCTTTACTTCTCTTACTCCCTCATCTGATTCTGTTTCCTCTTCATCCTTTTGGCTTCCATAAGCCCTTGTGGCTTTTGCCTTTGATCTCTTACCGGATGCCTGGACTTCCGGTTTTGAACTTTTGGTTGAGGGAGGTGCAGATCTCTTTGTTGATCTGGTCCGGGTGGGAGCTCCAACCGGAGCACTTTCTTTGCTTTTCTCTTCTTCCTCGGCCTTCCTCCTCTTTTCCCGGCTGGCATCAAGTGCCTCCTTTGAGATACCTAGGCCTTGAGCAATGTGCTCTACTTCTTTTCTTACCTTTCTTTTAATCTCAGGTTCCCTGAGTTCTACATGTATTTTTACACTCAGCTCCTCAAAGGTTCCAAACCTTTCTGCCTTAGGATCTTTGGGCTGACTTCGCATGTGTTGAACATGCAGCTCCACTATCTGTTCATCAACTTCATACCCCATGGGCATGATCCAGACAGTCCTTGGCTCCACTGCCTCCATTAGGCACTGATCAGTGTCAACCATAAAGCACACTGAGTCCTTGTATTTCTCAATGAGAGATTGAGGAATTCTCTCTCTTGCTTGCATCATGCTCTGAAAGTTTTTGAAGTATCCCCATAGAGCTGAATTTCTCGCTTTTGCATCCCCAAGTCCATGCAAGTAGTCTCTTATCTGGACTGCAACAGGTTTGTCATTCTGCCATACCCATCCACTTGTTCCGGGTAGCTCATTCATGAAATAGAAGAATAGACATACAATAAGAGTACCATATTTAAAGGAATTCTTCTTATCCTTCTTGATTTTCTGTATGTTTTCCATTAATTGGCTTAGTAGTAGTTCGCAGAGATCATATTCTGCATTCTTTCTTAACATTTCATAAGCAGTGTATATTGCAGTTCCGGATACAGAATTCTCCCTGCTGGAGTGGTAGATCTTGTATCCTATTATCATTGATGCATATTTGATATCCGGATCGGAGATGTCTTCAATGGTCATTGCCCTTTTGTCAAATTTTGATCCGGTGGCCTCAGTTACAATGTTGTTCTTGACAGATTTGAGGATAGGTACTCCTCCGGAGGGGTATAGGCCAGTTACTGCTCTAATTGCCTCTTTTGTGATCTTGCAGGGTCTATCTAGCCATAGAAAGTTGTCATGCATCCTGCTCAGTACATACCGGACCCATTCATCCTCTTCAAAACAGGGGAAATGAATAAATTGCTCAAATTGTTTCTTCTGAATATCCTTATACTCTGGTTTAAGCTCAAAAGCATTGTCAATCAGCTGCTTGTGATAGAGGTCTCTTAATTTGAATTCCCCAAATTCCTCAATGTTTGCATGTATGTAAACCCTAATGTCTTCGGTGTGTAAAACTCCGTGAGGAACACTAGAGAAGGCTCCTAGTGGGTCAACCTCCAATGATTTGTAGGGATGTTTCTTGAATGAGGGGCGAGGTCTATCGGAGATCTTAACTATGTTTGGAGTAGCCATTCTTCAAAGATTTGCAGTGAGGTAATGAAAAACGGAGAATACCTTATGCGCCTTCGGTTTGCATGGAGTGGTTGGATTGATTTCTTTATCCAATAGCTTCGGCAGGAGATCCTTGGTGTGCTTGAAGAACCTTGTTGCAGAGCTCCACTTTTCGCTTCTTCTCGAGTGCAGAATGAGCAAATGACCTTTGAGAAATCCCTTAAATTGCTCCGCGAACCCTAATACCTGTCTGCAATAAATGCTTCACCTACATCATTCCGGTTTGCCTTGTCTGGATAGCTTGGAGTATCCGGATTAGTCCTGATCTGTGGATATCATCCGGATCTTTCAATCACGAATAAATCGAGGTAGCATATTACAAGATCATCTCAAACATTCTGTCCAATCCGCAGAACAAGATAGTGCATTTCCGGATCTTTCCGGACCTTTTTGTAATCCTTTATCATACCGGAGCATCTCCCTGAACAGGTCTTATTTGATCGATCACAGCTTCTTCATAACTTCATGTGGACCTCTGAAAACTTGACTGAAGTATTTCAAGATTCATATCTACAAACCCTTTGATCCGCATCTTGTGCCACATCCGGCACCACTTGTTTGGCTGGGGGAACAAGATTTTCTTTGAGTCTCCCCCTGAGCCAGAGCTCACTTTTAATTTCTGGAAGAAATATCAGCACCAGAGTCTGGTGCGGATCCAACCTCTACATTCTCTGAACTTTTCTTCACCCAAATCTTGCTCATCTGATTCCTAACCTCATCCGCATTCATCTTTTGTTTACCCTTGTCTTGATTCTGATTATACACCGGACCTCTTTTGTCCTGATTCTTGTTTCTGCAGATTTTAGCATTATGACCGGACCTATTGCAGATTTGGCAAATAACATTTCTTTGCATATTTGACTGATATCCTCTTGATCTGCATTGATTTGCCATATGACCTATTCTATTGCATGTGAAGCATCTACCTTTGAATGATTTGTTTACTTGCATAATTCTGCATTCATGGGATTTGTGTCCATACCTTTTGCAGTTGAAGCACTGTCCGGAGAAGGATGAATTATTCTGATTCATTCTCATTCTGCACTGATTAGCTTTGTGACCAAAGTGGTTGCAGTTGTGGCAGTATCCATTATAGGATGGATATCTTTGAGCATTTGGCTGTCTTACCGGAGGTCTTCTAGGCCTGCTCCTTGGATTTTCTGATCCAAGATTCTTCTGACCGGATCCGGAGCTTTCTCCTTTCTCATATCCCAAGCCATACTTGTCATCTGTCCTCTTTTGACTTCCAAGAAGAACTTCAAGTTGAGCAGAACTTATCTTGAATTTCTCTTTATATTCATTTGCTGTTTGAAGGTCTCTTTTGAGAGAGGCAATTTGATCCTCAAGTTTTCCTTCATTATCTTTGGCATCTTCAAGATCAGATTCAAGGTGTCTGATAATCCTGTCCATCTGGTGGCATTCTTCTGATTTTTCTTTAAGAGATTGTCTTAGATTGTCTTCAGCCTTTCTTTCTTCTTCAATCTCTTGAGTAAACTTTATAGTTCCTGATTCCATTTCATGTCTTAACATAATGACTTCTTTTGATAACTTTTCACATAACTTGGTTTGCTCAGTCAATTCCTCATTTGTATTGCTTTCTTCACTTTGTCTTGCCAACTGTTGAAGCAGCTCCTTTCTCTTTTTCATAGAGAGACTTAATTTGTCTTTTAATTCTCTCATGAATTCATCAGCCTGTTTGAGTCTTTCCTTTAATTCACTGACTTCAGAATTTGACTGTTCAAGATCCTCAAGGGCAGTCTTGAGTTGCTCCCTTAAACCATATGCATCCATTTGAAATCCCAGATCTTCCTCAAGCTGTTAGGCTCTATTAGGAGGAACTTAGCTCTGATACCAATTGTTGATAACTGAGAGGGGGGGGGGTGAATCAGTTATCCTAATTATTTCCCTTATTGAACTTTCCTTTTAATTGAAGCAGCATAAAATCAAACACAAGACATTAACCATGAAATAAGAAACACATGACACAGTATTTTGACGTGAAAACCCTGTTAAGGGAGAAAACCACGGGGTGATTAACCCAAGAATTATTCTCTGTTAGAAGAATAGGAAATTACAAAAATGGCACTTGCCAATTAGGGCTCACTGCCCGAGCACACTGCTCACAAGAGGCCCACTGCCTACAAGAAGACACACTGTCTACAAAGTGATGAGAATCACAGTCTTGAACTGATTGGAAGCATCTGCATATGCTGGAGTTCAGTTCCGGTTAGGCTCAGTACACTGATCTGCTGCACTTCATCTTTCCTCTGTTCTTTATTCTGCTATCTTTCACATACCGGATCCTTTTTGCTACCTCTGCTCTTTCTCTGGACTTATTCGCATATCTCTCTATATCACATCACACTTCACAACTAAATCCATCCTCTATAAATATCCGCACAAGTAATTTCATCACCTTTCTAGTCGGCATCTGGAACAGTCTAGTTTCTTATAAACTCTCATTCTGTCGGCTGAATCCTTCCTCACCAAGCAATGCGGATCAAGCATATACTTGTAGATATCATTAATCATGTCGGCCAAACATGATTCATGCCTTCACAACCTCTGTCATCAACAGTAACCCATCCGGAAAGCAGTCTGATACTCTGCCAGTCAGTTCTTCCTCTGTTTTCACTGTCTCTCAGGAATCCGGTACTCAACCATTCATATCTTTTTCCTTGTCCATCACCGGAGGCTAAATCCTTGGAATATACCACTCAAGGTAGTCCTCTTGACTTCCCCAAATCCGCACTGCACCAAGACACTTCCACTGAGAGGTCCGGACCAATCTGTCGGACCTTGCCACATGCTCTGTTCTTCTTCACCGGACCACAACATTCTTTATTCTGACTTCCGGTAGAGACACATCATGACTTGCGGATATGTGGGATGACCTTTGTTGCCATCAATGACAACAACCATGAATCCATATAGTGTCTCTTGCCAACAGATACATCTTTCACATGTCCTCCACCACTATTACACATGACAATATGCAAACACACATGAATATTCTACTTGTTGATAATGATACTTCACCTTATATAAACTACCTCATCACTAGGATTGACCATCAAGAATGGTATATTGATGCTTATGTGCAAAGATCTAAACCACAAAATAATACTAGCAAAATATTTCATAATCCTTTGGAATATAAAATTTTAACTTATTCTTCACTAAGTGGATTGGTGGAACCTTATTTTACAAAGTGTGATGGTAAAGGTGATCCAATTCTAAATCTAAGGACTTACACTACTACATGATTTTCTTATTATCATGAGGACCAATTACTTGCCAAATTATTTCCAACAATCTTAAGTGGTCATGATTTTAGATTATTTTGTTCTCTACCTTATGCTTCTATATCAATTCTTTTGGGGAGTTGGATACTACTTTTGTCAAGCATATTCATTACAATATTGAGCCTAAGACATCTATCACATAATTCATGCAATATAAGCAACAAGAACATGAACCAATTCAAGATTATATCATGAGATTTCATGCTTTGATTACTAATATGAGATCTTTGTTATGGTATGTAAAAAAAAAATCTCACAAAATCTAACATTGTTGAATGACATCAATGTAGAACAAAAATCACTAAGTAACAAATAAACAAACTACTATGTTGCACAAAACGGATATCCATTTCAAAATGGATATCTGTTTTGGACTGAACCAAAATAGATATCCATTTTGAAACAGATATTCATTTTGGTTTGGTATCCAAACAAAATGGATAACTGTTTCAAAACCTATGAAAGTCAAACTTGGCCAAGTCGCAAATTTGGCTAAGTAAAAACACAATTTTTTTCTATTGCCATTGTTTAGCCCGCGATGATCTGTCACATGCCCAAGGGTTTTTCACAACATTTTCATAAACATGAAGAGGATTTTTATGCAATGAGCAATTGGATGAGAAAATATTGTGATTTCAAGATTCTGCAACTAAAACCTATAAGTTATTCTTGCCTGGTGTGTCTTTTTGAAGGTGAGTTGCTAATTTGCTACCTGGTAGAGGATATTTTGAGCATTCTTAGAAGAGAAAACCCTAATATGGTGAAGTTTTATTTCAAAAAATGAGTCAAACAAGTTAGCCTTAGACTTCTAAGAGGAGTTTGGATGAGGATTTAATGAAATAGTTGCCTGGGTCTTCAATAAGGCCGGTGATTGCATACGGTCTAGGTGGGCCTAATGATAGACTGTTAGATTTGTATTCTAGGTGCCAGGATGCTAAATTGCCTATGCATGGGTGGACTTTGTTTAAGCACTGGCATGATACGAAGGAGTACAAAGCCCCTATTTGTAATGCCTAGAATTTGGATGTGGCAAAATTGATGTGCCCTAATGTATTTGTAAATCCTGACCTAGTAAGGGTTGTTGCACAGAGATAGGATCCTGCTTCTAGGACTATTAGGGTGGGGAATAATGAAGTCATGATTAGTACAACAAAGGCATTCATCATAAAGGTATTTGGCCTCCACCCTGTTGCAAACAAAAAGATTGATTTCAACATCCTAAAAGATGAATACAAAAGAGCTCAGCATGCATACAGAGTATTTAATTTGCCTAAGCACAAAGCAAGGGGAATTGATGGAAAGTTAATTAGAATATCAGTTAGTGAAGAAGAACCTTTTGACATTTAACAATTCATGCATTACTTTGTAAAGACTTACCACACTCTGTGCCATGTATTGAGAAGAGATGCATTGGATAAGATCCAAGTTCCTATGATGATGTTAGAGCTGCAAATGTACAAGATATTTTAACTACTGAAGCATTTGATTATGCAACATATATAGCAGACAAGATGTATGAGCAGTTATTAAAGATTAAGAACAATATGTATGTTGTAGATGCAAAGGTGGAATTTAAATGGTATTCAATTATGTGCCATATGTTTTTATATGTTGGAACAAGGATATGGCATAAGGCTTTGCATGTTAGAGAATTAGAACAGGATGGTACTCTTCTCCCTATCCAATGATGGACTCATTTGTTAGATATACACTATGAAAATTTAGACTATGTGATTTTTGAAGAAACGTTTGTGAGAAGGTTGCTAAAGTTTATGGAGCCTGAAGGTGAAAGGGTTCCAAGGGATGTATTAGATTTTTTGAGACCATTGGAACCCCTGAACTAGGAATTCAACATAATTGGGTAGATTGGTTACTGCACACTCACACCACTTGCATTGGAATTTATGGGAGCAAGGTTGCGCCACATATACTACCAAAGTATGTGCCAAGGAGGATTGCATATTTGGAAATTATCTCGTAATTAAATGAATTGGATAAAGAACACCTGAGATTATAGAAGAAAGGGTCATTTTTCCCTACTGCCACCAAGTTTTGTAACTTCTGGGCTACAAATAAAGATGCTCTAGATCAAATTAATTCAGTTTTGGAAGGTTTTGTTGGTTTTTCTTCTGAATCAGCATTAGGGTTTGCCACTTCTAATGCATAGGCAGATTCAGCCAACTGAATACAGGAGGTTACGTGAGCTCCTCCCCTTCACTTCTGGTTCTGCCGCACCAAGGGGGGTGTCCCTATTTGATAAAAGTATAACCTTGACTAGCTCAATGACAGAAGGATTTAACTTGACAGCAATAGGCAGAATACTCTCATGTATGGACCAAGATTTGTGTAACAAATCACAAGGTTGGCAACAGTCTTGGACATGATGTCTGGTTGGGTATGAGAGCATGTAGGGATCCTAATCCTACTCCTACAACTAACAAGTGGAAGGATGAAATGGTTTGATTTGATTTTTGGATGCAAAGTTGGACATGGTATATAACCTCAACACAGAGCTAGATTGGTGCCTATCCAGGGCTTGGAGTCGGTAGACATACACATGTGAATGATCAGCATGAACAACTAAAACTAGATTTCAGGGGGATATACATGATATCTGCCTTACAGATATCTCCCAATATAGAGTGTTAAGCTATCTATACTTATGGCATCCCTATTGCAGTATACCCTTCCCAATATTCAATCTGAAAATAGTTTAATCTACCCCTTGAGCAGAAGTTAAAAGATTAAACATTCATCACAGGAATTCTATGTTCTAGAATCTCAGACATTCCTTGAATGCCTGGACTCAGAAGAAAGATACATGCAAAACTGGAGACAGAATCAGCATAACACATGCAAACATAGCATTATTCATATAAAATTGACCATGAAATTAGTGGATTCATGCACAAACGTACAACAAGAGATACATAAACTCGCAAGTTTTGCTGCACAGAGCAACCAAAACCAGTTGTATCTTATTACAGAGCTAAAATGTCTAGTTTTCAACAATGTCAAAAATGGTAACACAATCTGCCTATATTGGCCAGAAAGTGTACCCGCAGCAATTAATTACATGGTCAAAAATTAAAAATCTGCTAGATACAGACTCCACAAAAGAATGGCGCTCAGAAGTTATTGCAGCAACAGACAAGAGAAGCCTCGAGCCCTGTGCCGCCATTTGGGAGTCTTCACTCAAAAATCAGGTGACATGATCATGTGTACCATTGCCCATACCTCTACACCATCGCCATTAAAGGCCTCAACCACCCGCGGCCTACCTGGAAACCGTCGCTGCGTTCAAATAGAAGTTCCCGCCAAAATGCACTTTACTGAAGTTTCAAATGTGCAGGAAGAATAGTCCCACATTGGTGCTGCGGAGACTCCTTCAATACCTTAAAAACATGGTCGCGAGCATAATAGGTGTCGAGTGCCTTTTGCCGCGCTCGACACATAAGCCTTCTCCAAAAGCCCATCGCCAAAACCCAAGCCATCGGCACACCCCAGAATTCTCCTTCCGATCTCAACGGTCTCGCCGACCGCTACCTTCGCTTCCCCATCGGCCAGAGATGCATCATCGGGCCAACCATCCAAACCTTCGCCGATCTCATCAGTTACACCGATGAAGCCACCGCAATCCCCTGTCGGCCAGACCAATACCGTCGGCCAAGTAAAAGATCCCTTTGCTGATAGACCACACTCTCACCGATGCACCAACGAATTATACTCTGCTCCTTCATCGGCGAGACCTCCCACTGTCGGCCCACCACAATCCATCCTTGCTGACAACACAAGTCACGCTGAAGAGCATACACAACACTTCCCTTCATCGGCCAGAGATTAGTTTATCGGCCAACCATTTCACCGTTCACCTGACAATACAACCCATGCCGATAGACCCTGGGTCTTCCCCTTCCATTGGTGTAACACACACCATCGGAGCATCCAAAAAGCTTCCTGCCAATCTCAAAGGTCACGCTGACGACATCTTCGCCAGCCACACACTGCTCCTCCATCGGGCAAACTCCTTACATCGGCGGGCCACAAATTTGCTTCGCTGACAGCCAAACACATGCCGATGGACATCCATCGGCCAGACCAAAACAATCGGAGCACTCAAGAAATCTTTCGCCAATGAGGCCGATCACTCCGATAAGACCAAAAACGTAAAGCGCTGAACTGTTGAACCGTTGAACCACGAACTGGTTCAACCCGATGGTTCAACTGAGAAGTTCAATGCCGAATGGAGCACTTCAAAAAGAACATTCACCAAACACAAACACAAAGCCTCGAACCGTTGAACCCCGAACCAAAAGGGTTCAACACTAGGGTTCAACGCGATGGTTCAGACATCAAAAATAATACTCCATAGGCAAAAAAGCTTCGAACCATTGAACCTTGAACCAAAACAAAAAGGTTCAAGTGGGAGGTTCAACGATGCAATATTTGCGCAAGACAAATGCATAATGCGACCCGTTAGAAGAAAAATGAACCTCGAACTACTGAACCATTGAACTTAGAGAAAAAGGGTTCACGTTCAAACCAAAATGTCAAAGACACAAAAATGAACGCATGCCGATGGAGAAAAGACGAAGACCCCTCCTCAAGAAATGAGATGCAGATGCTGAAAAACACTGAAGGGGTGCCAAAACTTAGAACCTTTTAGATATTTCGGGATGGTGCCTGCATGAAAATTGCTAAATTAACTGACAGTGAGTTCAGGCACCAACAGTGGCTCTGATTGGGGATGTGCAGGTGCAAGACTGCAGCGAGAACCCCAGATCTCTGGGATGCAGACTAGTGCCTTATCCATTGGGCATAGAGTCATGAAATTACCATGATCTGCATCACCAATCAAACTTGATGGCCTAAGGCCACCAAGAAAAGGAAAACCAATATTTCCCCTTGTCAAACACCTTGTTCTCATCTGCATACACTGGGTCAAGCCTGAGAGTGCTACCATGATCTGACCATAAGCTACCTTGGTCATTTGCATGTTCAACCTTCTGATTCAGTTTGTCACTGTCACCCTTATGCAAACAACCCTCAACATCAAGTAACAAATGGATGCAGAATGTATCAAGCAATGCATACTCAAATGGCATAGAACACAGGTTATCATCACTATGCATTGCAAAATGATCTCCTAGCTGGACTGAAAATTGAAAGCACTCGAAGTCCACCACACAACTAGGAAAAACAGGGCTCTCTTTATACGCTGGCCTCTCAAAAGAAAAGCTTTCAAATTCACAATTGTACACATCATGCACACAACCAATAGCAGCACCAAACTGGAAAAGATCAGGCTTTGGCATCTTTTTACAATCTGGCACATCTTTACAATCACTTACCTGATGTATGTCGTTTCCTCTTTCATCAAGATGAGAAATAGAATCCAAGTCAAAAATAATGTCTAGATCCTCACCATACTCAGACAGATCCTCATCATCACATGTGTCATAAATGGGTGACCCAGGTGCATCAGTTTCATCGTAGTATGCCATTGGTTCATGGGCAGCAGAGCATGCATCTTCATCACCAATGGATTCACTCTGTGGAGGAGTATCAGCCTGTGTGTCATAAGCAAAACAGCCATCGAATGAAAAACAATCATGCTCTGCACTAGCACTTATTTCAATTTCTGACTGCTCTTCATGATCTCCATGTGTTTGAAAGGTAGGCAATGGGTCACACATGGGATTGTTTTTCTGTTTGCTTATACCTTCTCTGTCTTGAGTACAATACTCACAATTGTCTCCACAGGTCCATTCCAAAAGTTGCTCATTACTGTCCACAACCTCGTTGTGGTTTTCATGGCCAGCTGCCTCATCATTGCAATGGGAGTCTTCATTAGTTTCTTCATTGGCATCCTCAACTGGTGAACAATCCAGTTGAGCTATATTGTTAGCATTATGTTTAGATACAACAGTCTCAACCTCTATGCTTTCATTTTCATTTTTATCTGTACATGATGCTTTAATTATTTGGTCATTTGCAGCTTCACAACTATTTTTCACACCAAAGCCTGTGGACAGGGGTTTCAACAAGTGCTCATTTCTGATTTTTTCTATATTTTCTACGAACTTGTATGCCAACTGCATACTTGTCACCTTAAAATCCCTCAGTAATGCACTAGAGCCCTCCTCAAAAGCCTCAAAGAATATGCCTACACAGGCTGAAATATCAGGTCTGAAGACTTCTGGGATCTATGAAAAGGATACTGCAAACCTATGACTGAAATCAACACATGGCTCTTCATCTTGTTTTCTGATTCTCATCAATTCTGCAACAAGATCAGCCAGTTCTTTTGCAAATTCTTCCTTGAAACAGTCAGCAAGCTCATCCCAACAAGCAAAAGATCCTTTTGAAAAGCTCAAATACCAGTCTTTTGCTTTTGCATCAAAGGACCTAACAAAAAACCTCATCCACATATCCTCATCTCTGAATGAATGCTTTCCCATGAACTCATGAAAATTTTGGATATGTGCATTCCCATCACATACACTGTGACCACTAAATCTGGGCATCTGACAGTATATCCTAGCAAGCATAGTTTCTACTTTATAGTCAACCCATGACAAATCTAATCGGTCATACAAAGAATCAAAAGGGGTGGCAGGAGTTTAGCTTTCTGACTGGCAGACACAGCAAGGCTATTGTTTTTTAACTGGGCCTGCTCAGCCTCTAAGAATATCAACCTATTTCTTATCTCTTCTATTCTTTATCCAATATTTCACCGCTGAGTATGGGATAATTCATACTTGGATTCATAAAAATTTTACTCTTAGACATCCTTTGTCCGCCTAAGACCTAAGGCTTCCCCTGGCATCTAACTTATGCAGTAAAACAACAAATATAAAGGGGAAGGAACAAGGTACCTTTTCTCATACAGATGTTGAAGTCTGAACATCACATTTTTGTCACAACACACATCAAATTTTCATGTGCATTTAGATCTTTTACAGAGTCGCCACCTCTCCAGAGAGGACAAAATTTACAGCAGCTGAAAGCTCAACACATATTTTTCTGAGTTCATACCACCAGCAGAGCATCATTATTCACATGAAAGACTCCCCAGTAGAGTCACCATTTTTGTTGGTGACTCGGATGGGCACACAGATATTTCACCAGGGAGGACAAAAATAACAATTTTTAAATCACCATCCCCAGCAGAGTCGCCATTTTTGTTGGTTTTTCTTCTGAATCAACATTAGGGTTTGCCACTTCTAATGCATAGGCAGATTCAGCCAACTGAATACAGGAGGTTGCGTGAGCTCCTCCCCTTCACTTCTGGTTCTACCGCACCAAGGGGGGTGTCCCTATTTGATAAAAGTATAACCTTGACTAGCTCAATGATAGAAGGATTTAACTTGACAGCAACAGGCAGAATACTCTCATGTATGGACCAAGATTTGTGTAACAAATCACAAGGTTGGCAACATTCTTGGACATGATGTCTAGTTGGGTATGAGAGCATGCAGGGATCCTAATCCTACTCCTACAACTAACAGGTAGAAGGATGAAATGGTTTGATTTGATTTTTGGATGCAAAGCTAGACATGGTATATAACCTCAACACAGAGCTAGATTGGTGCCTATCCAGGGCTTGGAGTTGGTAGACATACACCTGAGAATGATTTGCATGAACAACTAAAACTGGATTTCAGGGGGATATACATGATATCTACCTTACAGATATCTCCCAATACAGAGTGTTAAGCTATCTATACTTATGGCATCCCTATTGCAGTATACCCTTCCCAATATTCAATCTAAAAATAGTTTAATCTACCCCTTGAGCAGAAGTTAAAAGATTAAACATTCAACACAAGAATTCTATGTTCTAGAATCTCAGACATTCCTTGAATGCCTGGACTCAGAAGAAAGATACATGCAAAACTGGAGACAGAATCAGCATAACACATGCAAACATAGCATTATTCATATAAAATTGACCATGAAATCAGTGGATTCATGCACAAACATACAATAGGAGATACATAAACTCGCAAGTTTTGCTGCACAGAGCAACCAAAACTAGTTGTATCTTATTACAGAGCTAAAATGTCTAGTTTTCAACAACGTCAAAAATGGTAACACAGTCTACCTATATTGGCCAGAAAGTGTACCCGCAACAATTAATTACATGGTCAAAAATCAAAAATCCGCTAGATACAGACTCCACAAAGGAATGGCACTCAGAAGTTATTTCAACAACAGACAAGAGAAGCCTCGAGCCCTGCGCCACCATCTGGGAGTCTTCACTCAAAAATTGGGTGACATGATCATGTGTACCATTGGCCATACCTCTGCACCGTCACCATTAAAGGCCTCAACCACCCGCGGCCTACCTGGAAATCGTCGCTATGTTCAAACAGAAGTTCCCGCCAAAATGCACTTTACTGAAGTTTCAAATGTGCAGGAAGAATAGTCCCACATTGGTGCCGCGGAGACTCCTTCAATACCTTAAAAACATGGTCGTGAGCATAATAGGTGTTGAGCACCTTTTGCCGCGCTCAATGCATAAGCCTTCTCCAAAAGCCCATCGCCAAAACCCAAGCCATCGGCACACCCCAGAATTCTCCTTCTGATCTCAACGGTCTCGCCGACCGCTACCTTCACTTCCCCATCGGCCAGAGATGCATCATCGGGCCAACCATCCAAACCTTTGTCGATCTCATTAGTTACACCGATGAAACCACCGCAATCCCCTGTCGCCCAGACCAATACCGTCGGCCAAGCAAAAGATCCCTCTGCCGATAGACCACACTCTCACCGTTCACCCGACAATACAACCCATGCCAATAGACCTCGGGTCTTCCCCTTCCGTCAGTGTAACACACACCATTAGAGCATCCAAAAATCTTCCTGCCGATCTCAAAGGTCACGCCGACGACATCTTCGCCAGCCACACACTGGTCCTCCATCGGCCAAACTCCTTACATCGGTGGGCCACAAATTTGCTTCGCCGACAGCTAAACACACGCTAATGGACATCCATCGGCCAGACCAAAATAATCAGAGCACTCAAGAAATCTTTCGTTGATGAGGCCAATCACTCCAATAAGACTAAAAACATAAAGCGCTAAACTGTTGAACCATTGAACCACGAACTGGTTCAACCCGATGGTTCAACCGAGAAGTTCAATGCCGAACGGAGCACTTCAAAAAGAACATTCGCCGAACACAAACACAAAGCCTCGAACAGTTGAACCCCGAACCAAAAGGGTTCAACACTAGGGTTCAACGCGCTGGTTCAAACATCAAAAATAATACTCCATAGGCAAAAAAGCTTCGAACCATTGAACCTTGAACCAAAACAAAAAGGTTCAAGTGGGAGGTTCAACGATGCAATATTTGCGCAAGACAAATGCATAATGCGACCCGTTAGAAGAAAAATGAACCTCGAACCGCTGAACCATTGAACTTAGAGAAAAAGGGTTCAAGTTCAAACCAAAATGTCAAAGACACAAAAACAAACGCATGCCGATGGAGAAAAGACGAAGACCCCTCCTCAAGAAATGAGATGCAAATGCTGAAAAACACTGAAGGGGTGCCAAAACTTAGAACCTTTTGGATATTTCGGGATGGTGCCTACATGAAAATTGCTAAATTAACTGACAGTGAATTCAGGCACCAACAGGTTACAAGATGGGGTTCGAACACCCAAGGGTATTTGATCCAAAATGTTTCATCAACAGGGTTAGACTTAATGTCAAAAGACCACAATTCACCCATAAGGTCCTATATGATGAGGATGTAGTGAGAAACTGTTCTACCATGGAGGAAATTCATTTATTAAGGGAAAAGTGGAGAGTAGTGATGGAAGAGGAAAGAATGAGAAATAATTTAAATTTTGCATATCCTGGGGCTTTTGTAGAGGAAAATGACCTAATAGTAAGGATTTAGAAAATTCTTGCCAATGCAGAGACTCTGATTGAAAATGCCCCTATAGGTGAAGAGAGACCTACATATGATCCAAGGAGTATAGTCAAGCCATATACCAGAAGAAATGAGTCTCCTGATTCACCTCAGGCAAAAAAATTGAAAATCACTAACTTGGAGCATGAAGAAGAAATAGAGTTTGTGGACTTGGAGGAGGAAATTAATGAACAAGAACAAGAAATTTCTCAATAGGTGAATTCACTTGAGAGAATTTAAGGCCTTATGCCTCTCCAGATAACAGGTTGGCAAGGTCACTTTCTAGTGACCAAGTAGATACAGACAACATCAGAGTGCTCGCTTGTGCATAATTTTTAGAAGATGATGCCTTTGTCAATACCCCTGAATTTAAGGGGTATGTGTCGAAAGTGAGAAATGAAGAATTTTAGAAGAAAGTGGAAGAAGGAAAAAGAGGAGCTAATCCTGAGAAGTATGAAGAAATAACACACAGAGTGCTCAATGAATTGAGCCAAGATATCAGCAGGATGACCCCTGATGAAGGGAGAGCTTTGGTGGAAAAGAGTGGTCTATTGTTACTTCCACATTAGACTTTGGCAGATGCAATTACATTTGATACTATCACAAGGATAGGCACATATATCTTTGATAATCAGGTAGATAAAGTACTCTCTGGTGCATGGTTCAATCTTGAATTTAAGACCTTGGAAATATGGGCATTGGCCCCAAACAATAAAAAGCCAAGAATGGGTTTAGGTGAATTAACAGGAGATGTGATAATAAAGAGTGTCAGATACTCCATCTCCTCAAGCTACAAGATTGAGTGTTCACATAGCTCAATTTGCTGAGGCTGTCACCAATAAACTACAGAAGGACTATGATGAGCTTTTATTGAAATATGGATAGGCAATGACATAATTGAATAAGTACAAGGGACAAATGTTGTTATCACTAGGTACTTCAATTCAGAATGTTTCAGTCCTTGTGGATGTTGTAGAAGCTTTCCCAATAGACAGAGAGACATTGCTCTCAGAGATTAAAGAGTTGAAGAAGTAAAATTTTTGAAAGATGAGAAGAAAACCACTGTTAAGGAAATGGTTACAAATTTGATTAACCATAGGCTATCCAAGATTACAGCCAGGGTTGATGATACATGGAAATCTTATTCAAGTTTGAGGACAACCCAAGACATGAGAAGGATAAGGAAATCTTGAAGGACATGATTAGGGTATGGCTACCTAGAACTGGAGAAATAAGGGAAATTAATAGATGTTTAAGGTTTGTCCCTGATGCTCCAGTAGAAATAAAATTAATCCTTGACATGATGCTTTTGTTAGAAGAGGTAGTGGCTTTCCAGCTAAAATTGGATAAAGTTTTGAAGGATAAAAGACAATCAATTAAGAAGATAGATAAAAAGGATTATTCCAAACATATTGCAAAATGATGTACAAATAAAGAGTTTGGACAAATGGAAGGCTGATTTTGAAGATATAGTCGGCCAGCTCGTATCTTCAAGTTGTGTAGATGGTGATCAAAATATGAAAATTTTAAGTTCTACACTTGATAAGCTACATGCATTGGAGTTGAATTTTGAGATATTCTGTAAGGAGTCAAAAATCTTATTGGATGCTAGGTATGTAGGGCATAATGAAAAAATAGGAAAATTGATTTGTTTCCAATGGCCATCAGAGAAAGCATGTGCAGCTTGGGTGGAGAAGTATGGATAAATGTGTCTAGGGTGAACAAAGATCCAATCATGTGATATATCTTCTTCATCATTGGGATAAAATACTTCTAACGGCTTTTTGGCATCTCCAAGTTCAATTGTATTTTTTCTTTTTCTCTTTCATATGTAATTTGAATTAGCTTCCCAATTGAATATAGAGCAATTTCTGAGAAGCTGTCCATATTCTGAGTAGTAAGTTTCAATTTCTGTCATGTTGAATGTACTTTCTCTATAAACATTATATGTACTTTGAATGTAATATATGATAATAATTATAATAATTATATAATAAATATATGATAATAATAGATTCTAAAGGTCGGTTCCTTGTTAAATGGCTTAAACTAACCTTGTCTATAGAAAAGAGGTAGCAACAACTAAAATGAATGTTGAAAACAAAAGAAGCAGTACACCAAGATTAAAATATATTATCCTTGAAGATTAAATTCAATAGTTAACAAAATAAAATGCACACATCAATAGCAATATAGCGAGTAATTAATCATCAAAAATTAATAACAAAAATATGATAAAAACACAATTGTACAACTTCATATGTTAATTGAATAATAACTAATAGAATAAAATAAACACATCAATAATAATGTAGAAAGTAATTAATCATCAACAAATAATTATAATAATAGGATAGAAACACATTTTTTGATTGGTAAACTGCACCATGTGTAGGAAATTATATTAATACATAAAGATTTACATTATGTTTGAGCATAGAGGGCTCTTCATAGATTAATACAAGAGCACTCATTGTGCCAAAAAAACAAGTATAGTGCCAAGAAAATTCTCAAAATTAGCCCTCTAATCTACTAGCCTAGGCTCCAAAAAATACACAGCACCAACCACCAGCTCGAAAACATGCCACCCTACTACCCCGGTCCTCAGTGCGGCAATTACCAAAAAAGTGGCCCTGGGACTGGAAGCCCGACCACTCCTACGGCTAGTAGAATTCCCCTGCACTCATAGTGGCTGCAAAGTGATCAATCCATACTAGAGTCTCCTATCTGTCAATTCCAATTGTCTACTGAAGAAAGTCTCTCCCACGAGCCGCCCAAAGATTGTGCCTTCCCAGTTGCTGCTCATTCATGTTTAGCAGGAACGACTGCCTAGCTACGCCCTCCTCTTCTTGCTGCAACTTCTCCAGGTCCATCGGCCACAAGATCTCAACCCCTAATTCTGTAGAAATCACCACATCTACGTCATCCACAAGAATATCCAAAGTGAATACCTCCCATAGAATCACCAACGCATCCACCTTTGCCTCTCCCAGGTTAAATGAATAAGATTAGAAAGCATGAGGAAATGTCTATATTTACCCTGTATCTGTCCTCCGAGACCAAGAAGTCTTTACCCAAGACCATCTTCATTGCCTCAATGAAAAGTCTATTCTATTGCTTACAAATGATCATCAGTCTATAATTTGTGATGCGACCCAAAAAGGTGACCTAGCACTTATTGTAGCAGAGCCTTATTGGAGCCTCCATCCTATATTTTCAACAAGCTAGACAAGTGTCGTTTTGTTGGATACCTCCAGGATTTAAAGGAAGATCATTAATGAACACACGCCTCAGGTGAAAAATGCATTTATTCATTATCTAGATTTTTGTAGCGTCAATCTTTGGCTCGTGTTGTCATTAATAATTATAATTCATTATTCCTTGAACTGGTAGGGTTGTCAAAAGCTCTCGTGGGAGAGCCATTTAATGCTTGGGAAAAGTACTGCTGCTTCAATAATTATTAAGAATATATAACTATTATTATATTATATTGTATCATATAATATGATTAACATCATATCTTATTAATTTATATTATATATTGTATAAGTATTAGTATCAGTATTGATATTAATATAATATATGATAAAATATTAAAATAACCACCACCAAGGGGATAAAATAACAACTTAATTTGGGGAAACTAGCTACATAGGTCAATGATCAATTAGAAGGATAAACCCTAAACGCCTTAGACAACACCAGCTGTAGTATTTTTACTTGGAGATTTTGCAAAGTGAATCGTGATAACATAAAAACTATAAAATTTTAAATTGACATAGCACATCCATTTATCTTTGCCCTTTTATACATCGCTATACATTACCATTGAACTCATTTCTTTTTTCCATGTGATGAATGTTATTTAAATTTTTAATATTAAAAATTTGAACCATCTATGATCTGTATACATTGCAATTTGCCATTAAATTCATATCAATTTCAAACTATAATTACTTCTATATTTTTTATTAAAATTTAACATCACCCTTCAAAAAAGATTGGGGAATTACATCGTACATGAACATCTAAGTTTCTAGACAACATCTAACAATAATAGATGCAAAAACACACATACATACTATTGAATCTAGAAGCTCTTTATGCAATATAGTCATGGACTGTGGAAAACTCATGCTTACCATCTAACCAACCTAAAAGTTCCAAACAAAACTCTTATCCTTCAACCTTCAAACCTTGATTTGATCCTCCAAAATCTTTTTGGTTCCTCTTTTCAACGACGCTTAATGAATATTTCATTGTAGTCCATAGTTATCCTATTAATAGGCAATGGGTTCATTACAAATTCAATTATGTCCTCATTCACAATGACAGTCAATGATTTACTATAGAACCTTGCTTTATATGTACAAGAAAGCACTAGGTATGGGTAACATTAAGGCCAGTAAAGGAGAATTAAATTGATTTTCTTGAGGTCACTGGCAATTAAGTTGCAATACCAATTTCATGCGTCAATTCAAATTTCCAGTTTCTCATGCATGCATACATGTGTGGGAGATTCAACCCACCACCCAGAAAAGAATGAATCATTTGCAAATGTTAAAAGTGTCGATTCTTGACACGATTTATTCCACTTTTCAAATGCTTGTATTCCTTCATTCTGAGACATGCAAAGCAATAACATCCTGCATAGCCACACACAAATAAAATTTTCCATCGGACCATCATTCTTATTACTATTCTACATCTGTGAACTGAGAACTCTACCACACAATTAAATTCAAAATCATGAATGATCAAAAAATAAGTACTTGGTAACTTACTTTCTTCGCACAACTGCTATAATGAAAGCCATTACTTTGAACTTTTACAGTTTATTGATTCTTCTACTATCTGAAACTTAGTAATGCAATATAATGTTGAAACAATAAACACTATCATATATACATGACATGTACTGCCATGACAAATGGGTAATAAATAACAAACAACTCCATTTAGTTGACTCTGTCATACCCTGGAAATTCACATTGGCTAATCTATGTGGTATGTCACTTGTCATTAATGAACTCAATTGGCATTGGTTAATCTAGCTAGTTAAGTGGCGCTTTCAATGAAATTTATAATGATAGAGCAAATTGTTCCACTTGTAGTCTTGTAAATTGTTCCACCATTTGGTGAACCATTGAACAAATGATGAATGGTTGTAGTTGAATTCCCGAAGGTAGATCTCCAATGGTACACATTGCCAACAAAATCCTCTGGAAATTGGAATAAACTAGGAGCCATTAGATATTAATAGATCAAAGGTTCAGATATATATAAAATATATAATATATTTATATTGATTATTGTATAAAGGTCAAGGTGGCGGCAGAGCACAAGCCCTCAATTGTAGAAAATTAAAAATTTGGGTGTGTCAGTACTTTGGCCTGAAATAGAACTTATTCATCATTGACATGCGCAGCGGAAGTGACATCTGTCCTTTCGTAATAATCAAGGAATGTCTTAAACTCTTTTGTTTAATATAATATATTAATATGGGTTATCGATATAGATTACAATTGTTGACAACATTTTAATTCTTTTCTCTTATTATCTATCATTTTTAGATAATAACATAATTCTGGAACATTTAAGTTTAATTATTTTATGGTTAGATCAATTGGTTGATTCTGGAAGTATTAAAATTCAAAATATATGTAAAAAATAAGTTTAATCAAAATCATTCCTTGAATCCTTTAGAAAAGAGATTAACAATGTGTGTAATTAATGAAATTAACGAATTAGAATTAGAATCATCTCTCATTTTATTAAGTTAAAAAACTTAAACAACTATTAGAGAAAGATGACAACACAAAGATGACATCCCTTTATAATAAAGATTATATGGAGAAAGAAGAAGCCCTTGGCTCGTCGTTGGATAAATATTTCCAATTGATAGAGAATTGAACACTGTATATTTCCCTTGTATTTTCCTTACAACACAATGAAGAAGAAACCTTCGCTTGAGTTCTGGCCACTGGACCAGGAAGAATATGTTAATGAAAGTAGGAATAAAACTGGGGCTTTCATCCAAATTTAAGAATAAAAGCTAGCATGGTGAAAGAAGAAGCCTTCTGCAGTATGGATTGTCTAGAAAGAATCTAGAAAAATCATCATACTAAGTTGGCTGCCAGACACATGAACCAATGGATTGGGAGAGACCACTGTTCGCAATCCATCACTAGGCTTCCAAAAAGATGTATCAATGGATTGGGAGAGAACACTAACCACAACCCATCAGATAGATGCAAGACCATCTAGCATATAATGTTGGCAAATGCATTTATCTACCGAGCCAAGGCACTTTCCAGCTGCAATGAAAGAAGATTGATGCTAGAATGCACCATTCTCCTTCATCTATATTTCCCACGTAGCTGGTTGTTATCTTACCATCCTCCCATGTCATACATGGAGTTCCCATGACTCATTTTTTTCATCTTACAAGAACTAGGTCCTTTAAGGTAAGGATAACAACCCAAATGTGTAACCATTCTAACCCTTTCCTCTACCAAAAAAATTGCATTCTAACTGAATAATTCCCAAAATTAGCTAAAAAGGAACAACCAAAAGTTGAGATTGATTGTCGAAAGCAACTTTCTCTATCCCTTTATAGCCATGACTATTGGGAAATTGGGAATTCAAAAAATCATTACCTATCCATCAGTCTATCTTACTAACCCTGGAAATAAATCTCCAGACACCAAAATGTCACTTTAGAATCATATCATACTCTAAGAGCGTTTGGGCATCCAATTCAAAAAATCCTCCTATGGACTTGTCATCTTACATGTATGGACTTGACATCTCACATCGAAAAGTAAATTGGCTCCCTTTACAAAGCTTGAATTTTGCATCCACTTGATCACCTTGGGTGACTAATGTGACCACCAAAACGTCAGCCATTAGAGCAAATTGTTCCACTTGTAACTTGTTTCGTCGTTTGATGAACAAATGATGAACGGTTGTAATTCAATTTCGAAAGGTAGATCTCCAACACTATACATTACCAACAAAATCCTCTAGAATCAACCAGGAGCCATTAGATATTATTAGATCAACTATTGAGATATACATAAAAATAAAATACAAATATATTTATATTGATTATTGTATAAAGGTCAAGGTGGCTGCAGAGCGCAAGCCCTCAACTGTGAAGATGGGCCTCCCTCTTAATTTTGCGATGTACATGAAAAATCATGATGCAATCATGATGAGCCACATGGCATACAGCACAGTCTACTTGTCTCTATTCTGGAGACTTTATGTAGAATTTTGGGTGTGTCAGTACTTTGGCCTGAAATAAAACTTGTGCTGTCAATCTGCAATCATCTGATGATAAAAAACTATTAGAAATTTAGAATATTTTCTATTTATTGACATGCACAATGGATGTGACATCCGTACTTTTGTAATAAATAGGGAATGTCATGAGAAGCACAATTGCACTTTTTTGCAAGATAATTTACGCAGCTCATTTATGAATCATACAATAGTACATGCCACTGAAATCACTGCAATTTATGGAAACAGTTTATTAGATTTGCAACCCTTGCACCTACCTTATTCTACGTTTTCACTAGTGTACTTTGGAGGAACTCTGGATTGCATCTTCTATAGGTGTTGAACATGGGCATTCGCAACTAGGTTAGCTAATTGGTTCTATTTCTTGTCCATTTCTTATAGTGATAAATATGAATTCTTTAAGTCAATTACGTGGGAAGAATAATTATTTTTTCATGAGTCCAGATTGTTTGTTTACCCCAAATCTTCTAGAGATTTATTTGGCACCCTTAGCAGTTACAGAAGCTTTTGTTTACTAGTTTCTCAAAAAAGTAAAGATGAATCTTTTGTTTATTGAGAATAGTTTAGCTAAGGTGAACGATACTGAGCAAAGATATATAGATTTGGACTTGGAGGATTTATGGGCTCGATTAGAGCAAAACCCCAAGTCACCTATAGCTGAGAAAATCCTAACAAGAGGGTTAGCTCTTGCTGAGGGTTTCCTACCCGTTGTACCATGTCCAGACTTGGTTGTTGCATGTGCAAAGAACTATTATTCTGATATTAGGGTCTGGTCATCCTTTGTTTTGGAGAAGAGGGAGAGGTGGCTTAAGGGGAAATTTTGAGAGCACACTGGTTCTTCTTCTGTGCATAAAGAATCAGGAACAAGAGAGCAAGATACCTCCCAGGCCTCTAGATTTAAGAAAACTTCAACTGGTGTGGAGAGAAGTTATCACATAGTTGGTTCACAATCTGGTAGTGGTGGGGATGGAGACCAGCCTAAAGATAATAGGAAACTAAAAGGTGTATGTGAACATGATGGTCAATCCGCATTCATGAAACCACGAGAAAAAAGTTGGATGCTTTACAACAATTGCAGGTAGATCACATGACTTCTCCTGTACCTCCTTCACTTGGTAATGATTCTTCCATTTTTCAACAGATTACTGATGATAGTACTTTTTGTTCCTTGTTTGAGATTCTAGCCTCCCCCATATCAAATGAAATTCCTATACAAGATACTCCTAATCAGCTAGATAGAGTTGTCCTAGGTACAAGTGAGTGTGGTACAGTTTTGTCTTCCCCTTTTCGGCTAAAAAAAGTTGTTGAGAAAAAGAGGATCAGGAGACATGCCCCAATGGTAGACACAAACGTTGACACTATAGATAAATTGTTGCATCTTACACCTAAGCCTAAGAAGGCTAAGAGGATGTCTCGGATGGTAACAAATTCTTCCTTAGGGAATAGGATTTTGGAGATTGCAGACCCCATCGGGGATAAAAATAAAAATGAAGTCACAAAAGTGGATTTCAATATGACCAAGATTGACATGGGTCCTCCTACTATGGAAGGTGATTTATATCATACAAAACTCTCTCAACAATGCTAGCAAAGAGAGTTAAAGCTCAGCAATAGGAGAACGTAAAGCTATAGGCCTAGGTGAATTCTCTGACATCTTTCATTCAATCTATTTTGAATAGTACTTCTCAATCCTTCGATGCAACTCCTAGTGTTTCTATTGATAGAATGGATCCTAGCATGTTGCAACAAATCTTGAGATATCAAACTCTAGGTAAGGCCATCAAGCAATGGGTAGAGCAACTCACTATTGATGGTTTGTTGTACATCGAGGAGGTCATGAAACTATATACCCTCATTTATGATAAAAGGAAAGGGTTAGTTGCAGAGTTAGGAAATATAAAGAGGGAAGATAGTAATCTACTCACGGTGTCTACAGAGATACAAGATATGATGGAAATTGATACAAATATTCTTGTAGCTAAAAAATTTTTAATGATCCAAATGAGAATGATTCTTTGTCTTGGCTAGATGCACTAGAGTGGCAGAGGTCTGTGCTAGGAGATTTTAGTGGACAAATACTTGAAGAATTTTGAATCAATGTCACATTGATATATTTGATCTTAAAAATAATTGTAGTACAATAGATGTAGAGATTTCAGAAGAAAGCAGAGAGAACTTCAACATGCTTGATGTCAAGAAAGTAAAGCAAAATTTTAAGAAGATGCTTATTGAAGAGATTTTTGGTGCTGATGTAGTTAATGGTGAATCACTAGGGAAGCTTGGACATATAGCAATGTATCTCAAACCTTTCAAGCATGAAATTGATGATGTCTATAAGAGACTAACAGATGCAGATAGAATGATAAGTAAGTGGAAACTTCGGGCAAACATTGCCTGTGGACCAAGTGACAAGATTTTAAATCCCATCATTACTAGGTACAGGAGGTACAAGGTGAAACTGAGAGCATTAGCTCAGGTGGGCTCGACTGGTGCTCGGGACGAAGATCAAATTGCTGCCATGTGATGACATTTCTTATTTTTATGTCATTTCTTTAAAAATGATCTGGATATTCATGTAGCAAAAGACTTATTATTATTTTATGTTTTAAATCAGCTATCCCCAAGAAGTTGTTATTATTTCAAACACAGTTATTTTATGACAAGGCTATACGTACTAAGCATGTCGATGCATTTAGGATCTTTTAGCAAACTTTGTGTTGTTGATAGGGCATTTTTGTGTTACTCTATATTTTAGTTATTTTCAATATATGAATTGTTATTTTTAGTTTTCATTAATCTGAATTGTTCCTTCATTGACACTTGTCTCTATTTCAGAGACTTTATGGAGAAAGATGGGTGTGTCAAAACTGCAACCCGGAATAGAACTAATGTCATTGATCTCTGATACTGACTATCCATCAATCTAAATGTAAAATGTTTTTAAGCTATAAATTCACCAAGTAAATTAGTCATTATAATTTGGCATTTGATATTTTCACCAGCCACATGATGATTTTTCAAAAAAATTGCCAGTACATTTGCCAAATAATTTATTTTACATTTTTGAATATCTATATGATTTGCCACCTAATTTATTTTATTTTTTGGAATACAACTATAATTCACCAAGGAAATTAATTTTTTTCCAAATCTATTTATAATTGGCTAAAAATACTATCAACAAATTTGAAGAAATTCACCAATGAATTTTTTCTTTTTCAAAAATAGGCATAGATTCGCCAAAAATTTTATGGCCTCGAGCTAGGATTCACCAGGATTTTATAGGTATTTTTAGGGGGGTTCCTTAAAGTTATCCCTATACTGCATCTGCTAGTTCTAGAAAACCATTCTCTACTAGCTTCCATATGTCTTGAGAACAAAATAATGCCTTTATTGTGATTGACCAATAGTCATAGTTTTTGCCATTGAATTGAGGAATTTGTGGATTTGTCAAGCTTGTGCTTGTGGGTCCCATTGCTAACTGTGGATACCTTTGCTGGATAATCTTTGCTTGATGAAGCCCTTAGCTTCGATAACATTCAGCACTGCTAAACCTTTCTTTGAACAACCTTTGGCTTTGATACCAGATGAAGGAAAAGGCAGAGGAGAAAAAAAACACACAAAGCTACTACTCTTTTAAAATTTCATGAAGACAAAAAACAAAGCATTTCATTTTCTTAGTCTGCACATATTGAGTGCTTTCTATTCTTCAATAATATTAAACACAACATATAAATGACCTATTGTGACCTATTCTCGCATCACCCCATTGCAAATGGGGACCCCCCCTTTTTGGCTTTAGGTCTTAGGGTTTATAGTTTAGGGTTTTGGTCTTGTCTTTGTTTTCATCATTTCTTATCGATGTTCATCATGTCATGTGAGAATTCTGAAATTGATCACCCTGAGTATGCAAGTCTAAACATGAAAATTGTCATTAACAATGCCGGAGTTGCAAAATTCATCAAGAGATTTGAAGTGAATAATGGTGAATTCATGCCAAGAAAATTGTCTAAGGAACTTAGAAAATTCACACTTAGAACTTCTTCACTCACTAAAGGATGCACTGAGAAGATTGAAATTGTTTGTCTTGTATTAAGTCAAGTGTTAGGGTAATTGTGAAAGACTTCTTGTAATTTGTGCCTATTCCTGAATGAATTCTTGCAATCCCCTAATTTTCATGTGAAAGACTGAACATTGCAAGATTAAAAATTGAAATGATTGAACACTGAAAGACTCAACATTGAATAACTTCTTGTAAAAGTTGACTCTCACTTGTCAAGCAACATCTCAAGATTGCAAGGAAACTATAAGAATTTGCAAGGAAGTTGTAAGAATTTGCAAGGAATTTGTTAAAGAAGTCAAGGAAAATGCTACTAAGGCAAATTTGTGAAAAACCTTGAAGAATCCCTGACAATTGAAAGACTTCCTCAAACATTTGCCCAGGTCTCGTTAAGTTCCTGCTCAAAGTCCTTGAAACCCTGAAATTGGCTAAGTCTAATATCTTCAAATTCTGAAAATTTTGACTAAGTCTGAAATCTGGTGGATCCTCAAAAATGTAGAATCTACATGTTCAATCCCATGGATCCGGGACCTATCTCAAACATCCTGACAATATATTCCAAAATATTTAATGTATAGAAAACTCAATATCTGACATATACTTAAATATATTTTGAAATATATGTCAGACAAGGGTCTCTAAAATTAGACGAACAAAAAATTGTGAAATTCCTAGGAAAAAATTCCACGACTTCATCAAAAGTGCGACTAGGATATTGAAAGAGATGACGTCTACATCAGAAATTTTTGAAAGAAATGTGTGAACAACACTTCATCGAAATGCACTAAAGAACTCGTGAAAAAATTGACATCGGCATCATAAAATATTGAAAGAAAACCAAAGAGTTGAAAGACTTTATAGGAAATGCGCTTAACACTTAAAAGGTCCATACGAAATGCCACATAGTGCAAAAGATGATGTCAGCATCAAAAAAATATTGAAAGACCTCAAGAGTTCATGTGCCAAGATTGTAAAAGAGAACATGAAATTTCCGTGAGAAGTTGTGCAAAGGATGACGTCAGCAACATGAAATATTGAATGAACAAACTTGAAACATTGCAAGGAATGACATCAGCATTAAGAAATTTTGAATGATTTCATAATAAGGTGCGATCCAAGTTTATGAGTAATTCTTGAATGCCCAATAAGAAAAATTGAATGATGCTTAGGAATTTGCGATTGGATATTCATGAATGAAATAAGAGAAGATACAATTTGAAAGTCATGAATGAAAGCATGAAAATAATAATTCAAAATTTGCCAATGAGGTTACTAGAAATGTGAAATATCAAAGAGAGTACTGCCTGCAAGGAAGTTGGCCTGGAAAGGAGGTCGGCCAATGAGACAAGGATTCAAAACAAATTATTGTCTCCCAGTGAGGTCGGCCTAGGCATCCATTAAATTTCCTTAAGTAGGGTCAGCCCATATTGGAAATTCACTAAGATCAGGTATAAAAAGGGGGCGCTTGGATTGCAAATCTTCAAAACAAACTGCAAATCGATTTAAATCAGAAGCAGATTTACTATAGCAAAAGCATGCTTCGTAGGAGACAAAAGCGAATTTATCTAAAAGACAACGAAATTCCTATGAAGAAGAGCAGAAATTCATTTAAAAGGAGAAGAAATTAATTTAGTATCAAATCAGGGCAGCGAATTTCATAAAAGATAGAGCAGAATTTTCATTAAATAAAGGCAAATTCCATTGAAGCAGATTTCTACATTATAGGCAGCCAATACAGAGCAGATTTAAAAGAAGAAGATTTCATTTGAAAGGGCAGAATTTTCATTTCCTTCATTGAGGGAGTGAATTTCATTAAGGAAGAAGACAAATTGTGTGAGGAGATTGGTTTCCAAGTAGTGTCGTATTCATATTTCCTTTACAAGGGTTAGAAAATGCAATAATTTTTCATGAAATTTTATCCCACATGCATGGTTTGACAAGATTTCTTGCATTTGAAGTGAAATTGCTTTACAACTTGAAGTGAAGTCTTATTGAATTACTCTTTGTTTTTATTGGAGCTATTGTTTACATTTTGTAGGTAAATGGCAAATGAGAAAGTTGGATCCACTTCAAGACAAGCATAAGTGCAAACGTTGGCAACACCAACATTGAACATATCAACATGGACAAAATTAAAAGGTGAATGTTTGGAAGTGAAGGATATCACCCATCGACAATCGCTAGGAACATGGTCCGCAATGGAATTGTGAATGTTGCTTGCAATCTTCAATGGATGGAAAAGCCAAGATATCCGATTTCAAACAAGATCCCCTCAAGCTTCCACCTTTGAACCATGGATAATGGAATTGTGAATGCTGCTTGCAATCCTCAATGGATGGAAAAGCCAAGATATCCGATTTCAAACAAGATCCCCTCAAGCTTCCACCTCTGAACCATGGATAATGGAATTGTGAATGTTGCTTGCAATCCTCAATGGATCGAAAAGCCAAGATATCCGATTTCAAACAAGATCCCCTCAAGCTTCCACCTTTGAACCATGGATATTCTACTTCGTCGGAGAGATAACCAATGGAGTGAATATAATCGATTGGGCCCAATTGTTAAATGTCAACATTGATGAACAACTAAGGAATTTTGAAGAACCAAGAACGTTCTACATGAGCTCATGTATGTGATTTACATGTTGGAAAGAAACTATAGATACCGAGGATCAACATGTAAAGGACATGTGGGAAATTCAAAAGGACAAATCAAAGTATATGATTGCTATCCGCAGTTGTACCTTCAAAGTATAGCTCATTTCAAGAGGTTCAATGATGCATTTTCCATGCATATTGTAAGGACACTTCAAGGAGGAACTCATCAGAGATTATCAAAAGAATCCATGGAGTTAGTCAAGAAGTATGGTTCTTGGTTCATTTAGTTCCCAAAATTCACCTACATCTAGGTACAATGATTCTCTTCCTATCCATACAGATTGCCAAGATATCCCACTGATAAGATGATATTGCTTGAACTGACAAGGCAATTATTAGTATATGACAAGGTTCATAACAAGAAGAAGAAAACTAGATTATCATTCCCAATCTCAATCAAAGAAGCAATTGAAGTATGACCTTCTATCCAAGCCGTGGAGAAGTTAACTGAAGAACTGCAATTCTACAATCTTGTGACTCACACTTCAAGAAACAATTTTGATTCTTTTGACAAAATCAAAGTAGCTTGTGGAAGGAAGTATAGACACAAGGTACATCTTGAAGATCATTGGGCTAATGCAGTGGACGACTTTGAAATCCGGATGAGAATGTGTTCTAGGCTATCTTTGAGTATAATTAGAGAAACTCAAGTATTTTCTGTTCTAGATCAAGTCAATGAAGATGGGAAGCAAGTTCAACATTTCTATGAGAATGAGAAATATAGACCCCTTCTTGTACTTAACTAGGCTGAACAAGAAGTAACAAATCTAGATGTTTTGATGGCACCCATAATGGAGAGTACTAAGAGATGGATCAACTACCAAGTTGATAAGTTGAAGAAATAGAACATTCAACTGACTTATGACTTGATGGGGAACTTATTTCACTATCCACTGAAGATGATATGACTGAAGAATCACAAGGTCAAGAGAAGGATCCAACCATAGAGAAACATAATCTGAAGAATAGAGCTATAGATAGTCCACCGACTAAGAGGCCCAAAGTTTTGAAAGACTCAGCCAAGAAATCAACACAAGAGAAACATAAGGCAAGCACATCTCATTCAATCAATACCTCTTCTGTCCATGAAGTTGATATGTTCACAGGAGATGATATACCATTAGCTAAAGGGAATGAAAAGCAAGTAGAAGATGAACTTGTAGACACTAAAATTTGTCCATGTCTTGACCATCTCCTAGTCGACATGACCTTGCAATGTTTTGCCCTAGGTCCTAGGTAATCCCACTTAATCGCCTAATCCAATTAATTAAATAAATCCATTTATTTAATTAATTCCCCCTTGTCACATCTCTCACATATTTCAAATAAAATATTTGAATTAAATCCCTCACCTCTCACCATAATCAAACAAGTGTCACATGCTACATCTTCCACTTAATCCTTTCACATGTCAAACTAATTTATTTAATCTTTTATTTAAATTAGGTCTCATTTATCCTCCATCACACACTTGTCATATGACTACAATCCATCTTGAAGTGGGAAACCCTAATCAACCCTAATCAATCTCAACCATTCATATCGTTCAAAATAACTTTCAATCACATGCATTCATTCAAATTTTCCCTTTTCTATAAATCAACCCTCTCATGAGTCATTTTTTCAATACAATCTACCTTTTTAGCACCGTTATGCTACTAAAATCTTGAGCAACCAACAATCCCTCATTGATCAACCCTTCGAAATCTTGCATTCTCATGTGAGGTTGAGAAGAGCCATGGAGGTCAATTAAGTCTAGTTTAAGAATCAGTTTACATTTCATTTATGTTTTACATTTTCATTCTAGTTTGTACTTCATGGTGCTAGTTAGGGTTTGATTTTCTACTATTTTGATTTCTGGCCTAGATTTTGCCCTAATGACAAATGGTGAACCTGATGTGAACATGCAAAAATCTAGCATTTTTGGTTGAGTTCTTGTCACTGAATTTTGCAGGTGACCTCTGGAGCTTAAAAGGACCTCACCATTGAGTCTGGAAGATGTGAAAAACCTAGAAACCATATTAAATTTGTCGATTTTCATCACTGGAAAAAAATTTAAAAAAATAGTTTTGCCCCTATCACAGGGCCATACTGTACGAAGCTGTATGGAGCCATACAGTCTCTGTGCAAGGGGCTGGTTGACAAATCTGGTTTTCATTGTTTGATTTTGTGTTCATAGGTTTTAAGGTTTACATTGCAGGTTTTAATATGGTTACAGGTTATATTTATTGTGGTAGGTTTAAATCTTTGCGATCGTCTACTAAACCATAATAGCTAGCCTCTGCTCAACAAAACCCTAACTCCCACTACCTTCAAATGTCATTGCCTCTACACTCATCGCCACCTCTCTAAAAACCCTAGCGTTGCCTAGCATCTCCCCCCAACCACCATTACTATAAACCTAAACCCTAGCTCTCTCCACCTCTCAGCCTTTACAGACTGTCGCCGCTGGTTAACAACCCAATCTTCACCCTTAGCAAGTCATCACCACCATTTCAATAAGCCTCTGCCACTACCTTAGGGGTCTTCCATCATTCTAGGCTAACAATCACCACCGTCGGTTGCCTATGAAACCCCCCAAGTCATCGATCCCTCGACCATAAGTTTTCAACTGTCAATCATTTGACCAACAACTCCAACTTCAACTATTTCCTACGAAGCCTTCATAGTCTATGCCAACCACCACATCTGGTATGTTGTTATCCAATGAAGTAATCTTTGTGACTGTGAAAGTTCTACATTTTAGGTGTCTAAATTTTGAGCGGTTTCAATTACAAACTTAGACAATAGATTTCTATGATTTATCCACATATTTGGATTTCATTCGCACCTCTTTGTGTTCCACCTTAATGTGTATGTGCTCTTTGTATTTGATGATCCTTTCATAAAAATTTCTTGTCTTGTCATTTGTTTGCAAGATCTTTAGCAATAAATGCTTTACCATTGGCTTTATGACAACACATCTGTGGGCAACAGCATCAAGTTGAAGGAAATTACGCTGCATGATCTCAGCAATCTCAATGATTGTCATCATATTTGCATTCAATCACAGTCTAAGCCAGTGGCTTCGTGGTCAATGGTCAATTCATTTAGGCTTGTGGTCAAGGTTCACATTGTTGGCCGATGACCTTTTAAAATTTTGATTTTGTTTTTTTTTTAATTTTTCTTGGCCATAGCCCCTAGACATATGAGCAACCAAGGGCGTTATTGCTCACATTAATCGTCAACTGCAAACATCAACAGCCCAGGGACAAACCGCCAAGATAACTGTGTATGTGACCAGGTTCAGCGTTAACCGCCAGGGGTTAACTAACCACCAAGGCTTGTGTTGGGAATTGAGGTGTCTCAATCTTTGCAAATTCCTAATGTTGTATTTATTTATCCCATGTTGAGTTGGCATAGTCAGCACCTTGTGTATATGTAGGAGGATAAATTTTGGTGACTTTGGCAGCCACGGTTTCCCCCTTGAATAATTAACGGGGGTTTGGGGGCAGCGCCCCCAAGACAGGGTCAAGGGGCATAGCCCCTTGAATAATTAATGACAAGTGTTGGTGAGTATCTCTGCATGAGAGAAAGGCATCTTTGGGCAGTCAAGGGAGGTTATGGCATGTAAGAGGAATATGATATTTTTTAGTCAATGTATGACGGATTCTTTGACAGTTGTAAGGTGCGTAAGAGCATCTGTCGTAACCTATCTTGGGACCAGGCACACACTTTGGGATGGGATGTTGGACAAGTGTCCTTAGGCATGGGTTTTGGGGAATGAGTCCAAGATGAACACCCATCTCTAGAAGGTTCCATATTTTCCTTGTAAACTCTATATAAACAAGTGCTTGGATGGGAGATAGATAACTTTGGTACAAGTACTGTTATGCTGCTGGAATATCTCCAGATTTGACATTTGAAGACTCCTGAAATAGCATTGGCTCTGAAACTATATTGTAATCTGTTATTGTTTACTGTAATACATTTGAGCTGTGTTTTGGAGTGTGGGGTTTTTCACCCGTAAGGGTTTTCCCCACGTATATCTTGTCTCTCTCTTCTGTCTTCTTTCCGGTTCTTGTGTTTTGTTGTAATATCTCATGTTAATAGTTTAACATTGCTGTAATAGTTAAGATAAAGTTGAATTTGCATAGCTCTCTCCTCATTAGATTAGTGTAGGAAGCATTTTCCACACACCTAGCTTCCTTTCAATTGGTATCAGAGCTTGATCACCTTTGGTCCTAGTTGTAGGGTAGGGGTTTTTTGAGCTAATCTTAGGTTGAGTGGGAGTCTATGCAGAGCATTTTGTATCTTATTGCAGCAAGGAGATGGCAAGCACATCAGGGAGGTTTGAAGTAGAGAAGTTCAACGGTAGTAATTTTGAGCTATGGAAGCTCAAGATAGAAGACATGTTAGTTGACCGAGACCTTTGGGAAAGTGTGAATGGAAATAAACCAGCTGCAATGTTACAAGCTAACTAGGATCTCAAGGATCAAAAGGCTAAGGGTCTCATAAGACTTAGTCTTGCCGATTCCATGTTGTTAAATGTCCATGAGGAGGCTACTGCAACACTCCTTTGGAAGAAGTTGGGGGATGTGTATCAAGCCAAATCCCTTGTCAATAAACTTTTCCTGAGAAAGAAGTTGTACTCTCTTTGAATGGAGGATGAAGGATCTGTGGCTGAGCATATGAATGCCTTTAACATGTTGGTTGCACAATTGACATCTATCGGTGTAAAGATGGAGGAGGAGGATCGGTGTATGACCCTGCTTTGTTCTCTGCCAGACTCATGGGATCATCTTGTCATGGCAATCGGAAGCACCACATCCACATTCAAAATGGAAGAGGTGGTCTCTTCGCTGTTATCTGAAGAGATGCGGAGAAAGTCTTCTGAGGCAGCCAAAGAAGCCCTTGCAGTTCATGGAAGACCCAAGGAGAAAGGGAAGAAGAAGGACAAGAAAGCTGAGAAGGGTAGATCCAAATCCCATGGGAGATCCAAACCTCCTGAAAAGTCCAAGGCTCTTTGTTGGAACTGTGGCAAGACCGGGCATTTCTGAAAGGAATGCAAAGAGGAGAAGAAGAAAAAGAAGAAAGCTCCTGATTCAGATTCTGACAAATCACAAGATGACAGTGATGACTTTGTCGCAGCCCTGGCAACCCATGCATCTGATGATGTGTGGCTAATCAACTCTGGTGCATCATTCCACATGACCTCGCATCGAGACTAGTTCACTAAGTATGAGGAGTTCGATGGTGGAAAGGTGTATCTGGGTGACGACTCTCATCTGAAGATCGTTGGTCGTGGAAGAGTCTCTATTTGATTCCCTGATCGTCGAGTGAAGGGGATCACTGGGGTTATGCACATCTCAGGCTTAGCACGGAACCTGCTTTTTGTAAGTATGTTGAATGATGCAGGTGTGGAGGTTGTCTTTTCGAAAGACGGATGCAAGATGACTAGAGGATCTATGGTGCTTGCTAAGGGTACTCGAAGAGGTACTCTATTTCAGCTGGAAGCATGCATTGCACAATGCAATAGTTCTTTTGACTCAAGGAAGAGGGCAACAGTCACTTCATCCCCACCATCTGAACGAGAAGTGAAGAAATCTGTACTTTCTAATCTTGATGGTTGTAATCATGCATTGGAAGTTAAACTTCCTACAGAAAAGACAATGTTATGGCATAAGAGATTTGGCCACATTGGTGAGAAGGGTCTGCGTACCCTAAAAAATAAGAACCTCATTGAGGGGTTAGATGATTGTAATCTTGAGTTTGACTTTTGCGAACATTGCATTTATGGAAAACAAAATCATGTTCAGTTTTACTCGAGTTCTCATAATTCTTTTGGTGTGTTGGACCTCATTCATTCTGATGTGTTTGGTCCTGTTAATGTTCCTTCATTATCAAAATCTGCATACTTTGTATCTTTTATAGATGATTACAGTAGAAGGACATGGATTTATTTTCTCAGAAGCAAATCTAAAGTCTATAGCAAGTTTAAGGAGTTTAAAGCCTTTGCTGAAAATCAGACTGGTAAAAAGATTAAATGTTTGAGAACTGACAATGGTGGTGAGTTTTGTTCTACATAATTTGATAAGTATTGCAAGGAACTTGGGATTGAAAGACATAAGACAACTCCATACACACCACAGAAAAATGGAGTTGTAGAGAGGATGAACAGGACACTAATGGAGAAGGCTAGGAGTATGCTTTGTGGAGCTGGTCTAGAACAAAAGTTTTGGGCTGAAGCTATTGCCACTGCTTGCTATCTGGTAAACAGATCTCCTACATTAGCTCTTGTTGGAAATACACCCATAGAGGTGTGGTCTGGTAGAAAGCCTTCAGTAAGGCATCTTCATGTTTTTGGTTGTGAGGCATATGCACATGTGCCTAAGGAGAAGCGATCAAAGTTGGAGAACAAAGCTGTTAAGTGTATCTTCATCGACTATTCTGTTGGTGTGAAAGGATACAAGCTTTGGGATCCGGTGGATGAAAAACTATTGTATAGCAGAAGTGTCATCTTCAGAGAGCTTACACCTTCTTCCACTGTTTTGCAGCTAGAAAAAAAGAAAAGAAAGAGGATGTTGTTCAGTTTCCTCTCACCCCTGAGAAGACTGAACAGAAAGACAATGTTGGACCTGATGATGAGGAGAGCTCTAGTAGCTCTAAAAGCTCAGAAGAAGAATCTGAACCTCAACCTCAGCTCTTGAGGAGGTCTACATGAATATGGAAGCAACCTGAAAGGTTTGGTTTTACATTGCTTGATTCTAGTTGTGCTTATGCTTTGCTCACTAACAGTGATGAACCCAGAACTATATCAAAGGCTTTGGATATGAAGGATGCAGGTTCATGGAAGGAGGCCATGGAGGAAGAAATGGATTCTTTGGAAAAGAATCAAACTTGGGACTTGGTGCCTTTGCCTCCTGGACGGAAACCCATTGGATGCAAATGGGTTTTCAAGAAGAAGCTTGGTGCAGATGGTAGTATTGAAAAGTATAAGGCCAAATTGGTTGCGAAGGGGTATTCACAAGTGGAGGGTATAGATTATGGTGAGATCTTCTCTCCCGTTGCAAAGCTGACATCCATTCAATTCCTATTGTCTCTCGCAGCAGCTTATGACTTGGAGGTAGAACAGATGGATGTGAAAATAGCTTTCCTTCACGGTGACTTGGAGGAGGAAATCTAATGTCACAGCCAGAGAATTACATGGTAAAAGGTAAAGAAAATTTGGTTTGCAAACTTAAGAAGTCTTTGTATGGTTTGAAGCAATCCCCTAGGAGATGGTACTTGAAGTTTGATGCCTTTGTGTTGTCAATTGGATTTGTGAGATCGAAATCAGATCATTGTGTTTATTATAAGTTTGATGGTGATGGTATTCTCATTGTTGCACTGTATGTTGATGATATGTTGCTCATTGGGAAGGGTAAGAATATGATTTCTGATTTTAAATCTCAGTTGTCATCTTAGTTTGAAATGAAAGATTTAGGGGCAGCCAGGTACATTCTAGGAATAGAAATTAGAAGAGATAGAACCAACAGAAAACTTTGGTTAAGTCAGAGTAAGTATGTTAAGACCGTGTTGGACAGATTCAGCATGGGAAATTGTAGACCATTGTGTGTTCCCGTTTCCTTGGGGACAAAGTTGTTTGTTGAGGATTGTCCAAAATCTCCTAGTGAGGTGGAGGATATGAGCAGAGTACCTTATGCTAGTTTTATTGACAGTTTGATGTATGCTATGGTCTGCACAAGACCAGACATTGCCCAAGCAATGGGAGTCCTTAGTCGATTTATGGCTAATCCTGGATGGGTTCATTGGGATGCAGTTAAGCGAGTGTTCAGATATATGAGGGGTACTTCCAAGTATTCCATTTTTTATCATGGTAATGTTTCAGGACCTCTGCATTCTATTGATATTCATGGATTTGTGGATTCAGATTGGGCAGGTGACATTAGTAGCAGGAGATCCACCAGTGCTTATGTTTTTACATTGTTTGGTGGTGCTATTAGTTGGATGAGTAAGCGACAACCTGTTGTTGCTTTGTCCACGACAGAAGCTGACTATATGGTAGCAACTCATGCTTGTAAGGAAGCCATTTGGCTTAAGAGATTGTGTTTCAATATTGGTGTTGATGCAGGTCAGATCACGATCAGTTGTGACAGTCAGAGTGCAATTTGCCTTGCAAAGAATCTAACTTTCCATGCTAGAACAAAGCACATTGATGTTCAGTTTCACTTCATGCGAGACATGGTTGAGGATGGAAAGGTAAATTTGGAGCAGGTAGATACTTTGAAGAATGTTACAGATGCTTTGACGAAACCAGTGGGCACAGAGAAGTTCAGATGGTGTTCGGAGTCTATGGGCCCTTGGCCCCTAGCAGTTAAATCTTGTCATTGCTTTTGGCCCTTGCAAGGTGTTCAACAAGTGGAGAATGTTGGGAATTAAGGTGTCTTAACCTTTGCAAATTCCTAATGTTGTATTTATTTATCCCATGTTGAGTTGGCATAGTCAGCACCTTGTGTATATGCAGGAGGATAAATTTTGGTGACTTTGGTAGCCACGGTTTCCCCAAGACAGGGTCAAGGGGCATAGCCCCTTGAATAATTAATGACAAATGTCGGTGAGTATCTCTACACAAGAGAAAGGCATCTTTGGGTGGTCAAGGGAGGTTATGACATGTAAGAGGAATATGATATTTTTTAGTCAGTGTATGATGGATTCTCTGACAGTTGTAAGGTGTGTAAGAGCATCTGTTGTAACCTATCTTGGGACCAGGCACCCACTTTGGGATGGGATGTTGGACAAGTGTCCTTAGGCATCAGTTTTGGGGAATGAGTCCAAGATGGATGCCCATCTCTAGGAGGTTCCATATTTGCCTTGTAAACTCTATATAAACAGGTGCTTGGATGGGAGATAGATAACTTTGGTACAAGTACTGTTATGCTACCAGAATATCTCCAAATTTTGACATTTGAAGACTCCTAAAATAGCATTGGCTCTAAAACTATATTGTAATCTATTATTATTTACTGTAATACATTTGAGCTGTGTTTTGGAGTGTGAGGTTTTTCACTCGTAAGGGTTTTCCCCACGTATATCTTGTCTCTCTCTCTTCTGTCTTCTTTCTAGTTCTTGTGTTTTGTTGTAATATCTCATGTTAATGGTTTAACATTGCTGTAATAGTTAAGATAAAGTTGAATTTGCATAGCCCTCTCCTCATTAGATTAGTGTAGGAAGCATTTTCCGCACACCTAGCTTCCTTTCAGCTTGCTCTCTTCCTCCTAGGGGCATTTTTTTTTCTTTTCATCATAACTTCTACATAAAGAGGTGAAATAATGCAAACGAGGGCTCGTTGGAAAGAGGACTCTATCAACTTCGCAGTTGTGATGATTTTATTAGGTGAAAGTGTCATTTTGCAAGCTTTTTTCACAAAGTTAAAGTTCATTGCAAACTTCAATAGAGCATAACGTTTGCATTTTTTATTCAATTTTTGTGATTTTTTTTTAAAAGTGCTTAAAATTTCATGTAGAATTTGCTGATGCCATTTATTTTTCTATCACTATTCATGTACAACATATTTTTATCAGATTGCTTATTTTCACATACCACTTCCATGTGGAAGTCTGCTTATTTCTTTTTGGATTTGGTGACTTGCAGGTGATCATACGACATCAGCATTAGTACATACAGCAGATTTGGAAGCAAAAAAATTAGGTGCACTCCTTCTAATCTTTCATTTCTCATTCAAACAAATCAAACACTTATTATCTCACATTTTAATTTTGGGCTCTAAAATGAGCATTTATCTTCATCACACATCAAAATTGGGCATTAAAATGAATCAATGTCTTTTATTCACATTTTTACTTGGGCATAAAAAGAACTAGTGCTTGAACTGTTTGGTGAATTTAATTGTGATTAGGGATGTGTATACTCTTCTCATGCGCCTTGTGCGATCTTGAGAATAAAAAATACTCCTCATCCATTCATTTTCACACCACATATTTAAATTTTCTTAAGGGCAATTAAGGAGTGCAAGTGTGAATCAAGTGTGTGTGTGTATGTTCTCTTCTCGCATTGCAAGGTGATCTTGGAGATTAAAAACACCTCACTTGATTCACTCTTTTTTACCCCATCTAGGAGGCCTACTTGGAGACACATCACTCCAAGGAACGACCTCAACCAAGGTGTGAATCGAAAGACACCCTCATTGGGAGTTGAAATCTTGTCACTCTTGGCTAAGCCCCAAAGATCTTTATACCTTTGGGAAGTGAAGGTGAAGAGTGGGCTACCCCTTTCTCCTAGCTGTGTGGTAGGATTTCTCTTTGAATTCATTTCCCTAGTCAACTTTGTGCTGCCTAAATAGCCATGCCCCTACTAGACTAATTCTAGGGCTTGTTGATGTGTCTTCCATGTGTGCTTGTTTAATCATCATCACATTCTTCAATTTCAAATTCAAACTTGCTTATGTGTCTTGTGTGAGTGATTCATGTTTGTACATGTGTGATCATTTGATTGAACATTACCAAATCAAAGTTTAAACACCAAACACATAAAGACAAGTCATTCTAAACAATCTTTTAATCCATTCAAATCTAATCATTTTCATTCTAATCACCCTTCTTAGCCACTTCATATCCTAATCATATCCATGTCAACATAATTCAAACCCTAATAATTCTTTGTCACCTTCTTCCTAATCAAAACTAAATCATCCCTAATCGTTACACATCATCATCATCATCATCATCATTCTAATCAAATCAACTTCATTCTAATCATCATCCTAATCACATTTGAATCATCCTAATCCAATCCTAATCATATTCTTGTCATTCTACATCATCAAATCAACATCATTCTAATCACTATACATGGTCCAACCAATCCTATCCTAATCATTTATAATCATATTCTAATCATATCTTCATCATTCAACCTTTATCCTAATCATATCCTTGTCATTCTACATTATCCAATCAACATTATCCTAATCACCTTCTTCGTTATCCAATCAACATTATCCTAATCATCTTCATTCTAGTCCAATAAATTTTAATCCTAATCATTATAATCATATCCTAATCAGTCCAATTCACCCAATCTTGTCATTCCACGTCATTCCTAATCATTCTATCCAAATCATTATCATAATCATCATTTCACATTAATCTCATCCTAATCATTCCTAATCTCCAATCATTTCATTTCACATCATTCGACATCAACCTAGTCCTAATCATAAACAAGGCCAATCATAATCCTAAGCCCAAGATCATAGTTCAAGGGGGCCATCCCTCTAGTGCAAACAATGAGATAAATCATTAGCCCAAAATCATAGTCCAAGGGGGTCATCCCTCTAATTCAAATAATGAGATAAAACCAAGACCAAAAATCATACTTCAAAGGGCCCCTCCTCCTTTTAATGATGATAACAACTATGTGGCATACCTTGAGGAATAAATCTACATGCAAGAACTTAAACACATGTGTGATACCATGCCCACATTTGAGAACAAAGTCCTAGTACTCCAACTCCAAAACCTCATTCAAACACTCCACCAAGTTGTTGTATGGAACCTAATCAGACTCAGAGGTTAAATTTTACCCACTTTTATCAGTGTTGTTTCCCCCCAAATTATTTAACAAGGGTTTGGGGGCAGCGCCCCTAGTAGCACCCCCAAAACCTCAAATGATATTTATAATTTTATAAATGTGTCAGGAGTTATTTTTCTATTGGCCAACATAAAAAAAAATCTTTTTTTGTAACCGACATAAGTCATGATAAAAATGGCTAAGGGTTAGGGATTTCATTGAGATATTGTATTGTAGCATTTGCAGCAGTATTAAGTTGCAAGAATTGCTAGTTGTAATCGGTTTTTATTTAATGGACAATAATATTGGACTCTCTATTGTTGGATGTAGCCTGAGTTTGGGTGAACCACATTAAAACTTGTCAAGATCCCTGTTATTGTTTCCATGTATTTTCATTCCTCTATTTAATCTTTATTTGCATTTAATTGATATCTTCTACATGCAATTCCTAACACAAGTACCTCAACCCTTCGACCAACAAACAATGCAAAGGCTTCAAGCCCTCTTCCAAAATTTACAACCAATCCAATCTCCACAAATACGACATCTCCTAGTCCAAGCCCAATAATTCATGGCCACTTGTCAAATCCAACAAACACATCATCCTCTATCCATTCATTATCAACCAATGCCACATCAACCTAATGTACCATGCCCTCCCACTTCATACCAACTTAGTTTATCCACATATCAATTCAATGCCACAACAACCAATTCATCCACCTATCAAATCAATGCCACTTCATACCAATCTAGTCCATCCACTTCATATCAAGTCAATGTGACATCAACCTCTCAATTCATGCCACAACAAACACATGTGAGCCTAAGTCCACCTTTACAACAAGTTGAAATGCCTTCATGTTCTAATGCCACCTTTGACAAGGGGAACACTAATCTAGGTCATGCACCCTATAAGTATATCATGCCATTATCCAATCAAAAGCCTATCCTAAAGCCACCATGTCCTAGTCCTAATCCAATGGTCCCTATTACACTTACCGTCCTCTAATCCACTTGCCAATACATCAACTCCAAGTCCTAAGTTCAAACATTACAAAAGTAAACATGTGGAGCCATCCAAATCCACCACTTCATCCAATCCTAAGCCTTCAACTTCATTCACCCATCCACCTACAAAGGATGTGATCCAAGGGCTACTAGCAAGGAATCAAACATTTCCATGTCATCCAACACATATGCTTGAACATACAAAAGAGTCCTAAAACATCATGCCAAGTTCTTCAAACCAACCATGTCATCCACAACCCCTTGAGCCAATTCAAGAATCCCCCCCTTTGAGTCCAAGTCAACCTCCATCATGCTCCTACATAATTGACCATCAAGAACATGTCAAGCCTCTCCATGATTCATCTCCTTCCACCTCCATTCAAACAATTCACGAGGTATGTCAAGAGCACAATCATAAGCATGAAGAAACATCTAACCCTCACTCTAGTCAAGACCAAACCATTTCCCTTCAACCCATCCATAATATTTATCTTTTACATGATCAAGACATTATGCATGATGAAGAACCTATCCATGAGAATCTTGATCCTATTCATCCCCTCACAACCATTCATGAACAAGACACCCAAGACCTACATGCTCCATCTAATGAAATTCTTGTTGGCCTACTTAAACACTCACCCTGTTTCATGGCCTTCCTACAAAGTGAAGAAACTCCACCAATCCATGATCCAACCACTGCCACTTTTCATGATGAGACACGTGTCTCCCAAGCATACATAGAAGATCAAACAAATAAATTGGATCTTAGTGAACAGGATGATAATCAAGCTCCCAATGGACCTTCTACATCCACCACCAACTCCATTTCAAATCCACTATCATATCCTCTTGGTTTATCCACTTTCATTCATGAGTGTTCTTCCTTAGGAACATAGAAACCTTTGTTCACCACTTCACCTTCTTCATCCAATAATGAACTTGTGTCTAGTGCCCAACCTACACCAAGTCCCATAGTCAATCACATGCTCCAAAACATGAATTACCAAGGTAAAGGCTTAGGCCTTCATGAACAAGGTATTTTGGAGCTCATACATGTCAAAATTCTTGCATGCTCATATGGCCTTGGATACACACCCCAAGGACAACAATCTAATGATGTTGGTACTTCCTCCATACATCTTAAGTCCACTTTCCATTACAAATCCCATAATATTCCTAAAAGATATGTTATCATTCCACCTTCATCATCCTACAAGTGTCAAAAGCATGTGACCATACACCTTCCACCATCTATTTTACCCCTACTTCTTCTAACTCTGCATATCTGTCCATCCACTTTTCCACCATTCCTTCCAACACCTAAGATTACTATCATTCACAAAACCCCTTACATTCCTAATCATGACCAACAAATGCACGTGTCTTATAAACATAAAGCTTCCACTCATTCCACCTGTCACATGGGATTCAAAAGTAAACACTTGGATGCCTCTACCTATAAAGCCAAAAATCCTAAGGGTCCTAATGCCTTAGGGTACAAATGTGAAGAATCAAAGCAAGGTACATTCAAAAATCCATCCAAGCCCATACATTCAAAAGCAAAATCCAAAACTAAAATGGTATGGGTTCCTAAGCAAAGAGAAAACAAGTCAAATGAGGCATCCACCTCTCAAGAATCCCAACTATCCTCTTCCATCCATTCCATTCAAAAATATCAAATTACTTCAACCCACAAGTCAAGCAAAAGTCATGAGAAATACTAACTCAATGCGGTTACCTAAATGCTTACATCATCCATCTCCTAAGCAAACATCCTCATTGCTTCCTACACCACCTTCCACTCAAAAGCTTCCATGTTTATCATAGTGTGTGCATCCGTTGGTCATGATTCCTTTCCATACCTCCATCCCCCCATCATTCAACCATTACCCTACATACCTGCCTTATCACCTTCCTATGGTCCATGCTTTTGCATAAACATTTCATCCATCTTCCTTGCATAAGTCCTACCTAATCCACATCATAATCCACTATTGTCCCCTCCATGATTTACTATCTACCTAATTCATTTCACTTTCATATAATCCCTTACCAAAATCTATGAGAATTTGACATGGTCCATGCGATGACATCTTTCTCCAACGGGACTATCACCTTTCGTGGCACTAGACATTTGAGTCCCTCCTTTCCATATTCCCCCTTTCCCATTAACAAAACTCAAAAAAAAAGAAGAGACAAAAAAGTAAAGATAAATCCCTTCGTCCACTAGTGAAAACCACCCTTGGTGGTGCCTTGGATAAGTACCATGATGAAAACCTGGCAAACATGCATTATGTGTAAGTTGATCTTCTATGTCAGCTACACTTGGGGGCACCTTGTCTCATCCAACATATCACTTTCATCTTGTTGGTTTTTTCTTCTGAATCAGCAGAGGGTTTTCCAGTACCAATGCACAGGTAGATTCAACCAACTAATACAGGAGGTTACGTGAGCTGCCTCCCCTTCAATTCTGGTTCTGCCGCACCAAGGGGGTATCCCTAAAGCTAAAGATGTAACATTTGACTCACCCAATGATCGAAAGATTTAGCTTGACAACAATGGGCAGAATACTCTCATGTGTGGACCAAGATGTACATGATACATCACAAGTTTGGCAACATTCTTGGACATATTTGTCTGATTGTGGATGAGAGTATGCAGGGGTCCTAATCCTACTCCTACAACTAACAGGTGGAAGTTATGAAAAGATGGATTTTATGCTTTGGATGCAAGACAGGGGATTTTGGGTTATAACTACTAACCCAGGAGCAGACCGGTGCCTATCTCAGGGGAAGGAGTCAACTAGACGTATACAAGAGAATGGATTGCATTTTGGATTCAAGTTTCAAGGGGTTAGACTGATGCTTGCCTTACAAACATCACCCAAGAATAGGTATTTAGCTGCCTCTACTTACATATATCCAAGTTGACACACAACCCTCTCCATACTTCACCTAAAACAATTTAATCCACTCCTTGAATGGAAGTTAGAGATGAAGCATGTGATACAGAAATCCATACCCTAGAACCTGAGAAACCCTTAGCAGCCAGATTCAAAAGAAGGAAAAGCATGCAACCCATGGAGACAAGTAGCTAAACACATGCATAAGAGCATTTTTCATATAGAACAACAATGAAACTGAAAATAACTGTAATGCACATTCATAATGCAACTCATAAATTCCAAAATGAGATAAAACAACAAGGAAATGCCCAGGTCTTCAACCACAATAAATGAGTAACACCATCTGCTATATACAGCAAGGAAGGTGTACTCAACATTAAAAGTACATGGCAATTCAAAATTTGCCAGATATAGTGCATCATGAGAAATGGCACTCAAACATTGAATGCAGCAGGTAGAGGAGACAGGGAGGTCTCGAGCCCTACGCTACCGCCTGGGGATTCACATCTTCAATTGGGTACCTGATCCATCCATGCCTTCGCCCATACCCTATAACATCCGCAATTAATGGCATACCAACCCGCGGCCTTGGGAAATGCAGTAGACTGTGTACTTTAAAACTTTCCCACCAAAAATCATGACCTGACTATTCGAATTATGTGAGAACAAATTATCCCACATTCATCCCGCAGTGACCTCCTCAACACTTTATATACTAAGTCATGAGCACATATGATGTCGGTGATTTTTCTCCCGACGACGCCAGCATATACCTCATCATGATCCTCCTGCATGATAATCCTGATATGAAATATCACCTTGATATTTCACATCGCCCTGATGACTGCATCATCTGATATGAAACATCACCCTGATATTTCACATCACCCTGATAAGAAAAATCACCTGACCGCATCACCTGATATTCAATATCATCCTGATGACCAACCTCATCGGTGCACCCTGATGCATCAGAGAAAAATCCTCCTGCATATTCAAACTATACACCTCACCGATGAACCATCCTAATCATATTCATGTCATCATCACATTCATATCCTCATCAGCGATCGGGGGGATCCTTAGCAAAGCTACCAATAGTAACTGTCATGCCAAAGACCTCATAATGTACCTCACCAATCCCAATGACATCATCATCATGTTGACAAAATAGGGTGATATTTGAAAGATGACTGATGTTTGGAATATCACCCCTCGCAAGAAAATCAGATCGCAAGACAGGCAGATACCGATCCTCATGTAAAATTGACGTCTACACCTCGGTGTGATCAAGCAAACATCAAGTGATAAAACAACATAGGGGTGATGGAACATAGGGGTGATCATAACTAAGATCACCTGACATTTTAAACATGACCCCCCCCGGAATATCAGGTCATATTGAAACCCTGCAGCAGCACCAGGGTGATTGTAACTAAGATGACTGATGTTAGAAACATGATGACCCCCCCAAGAATATCAGGTCAGGCTGAAACATGCTATGGGGGCCCAAAGACTTATAATTTTTTGGATTTTTTTGGAGGATGCCTGCAGATTTAGATGGTTGAAACCTAACTATTCATGCAGGCACCAATAGTGGCTCTGTCTGGGGACGCATGCCTCTTGCAGGCATGGCAAGAACCATAGATCTCTGGGATGTAGACCAGTCCCCTATCCATTGGGCACAGAGTCAAATACTTATCTGCATCACCAATCACACTTGGTGGCCCAAGGCCACCAAGAAAGGATAAACCTATATCTCCTCTTGTCAAATACCTTGTTTTCATCTAATATCATTGGATAAAGCCTGAAGATGCTGCCATGAGTTATCCACAAACAAACCTTGTCATTTGCATATTCAACCCTCTTATCTAGCTTGCCACTGTCATCCTTATGCAAACAACCTTCAGCATCAGGCAACATGTGAATGTTATATTTGTTAAACAATGCATATTCATATGGCATATAGCACTTGTCATCATCTATATCAACAATATGCATTGTAAAATGATCTCCTAGCTGGACTGAAAACTGGAAGCACTCAAAGTCCACCATGTAGCTAGGAACATCAAGGCTCATCTTATCATAAGCTGGCATATCAAAGAAAAACATTTCAAACTCATATTTGTGTACATCATGCACACAACCATCAGCAGCACCAAATTGGAAAAGACCAGGCTCTGGCACCTCTCTACAATAACCTTCATGATGTATGTTGGCTTCTCTTTCATTAGGATGAAAAATAGAATCCATATTAACAACAGTGCTTAGATTCTCACCATACTCAAATGGATCCTCATCATTATATGTGTCAAAAAGGGTTGATCCAGGTGTTTCAGCTTCACCATGGTATGTCACTAGTTCATGGGTAGTAGAACATGCATTTTCATTACCAATGGATTCTCTTTATGGAGGAGTATTAGCCTGTGTGTCATAAGCAAAATAATAATCAAATAAAGAACAATCATGCTCAACACTAGCACTTGTTTCAATCCTTGATTTGGTTTTCATCATCTCCATGTGTCTGGATAAAAGGCAATGATTCAAACATGGAATTACTCCTCTGTTTGCTTATCTCTTCTCTATTCTGAGCACAATACTCACAATCATCTCCACAAACCCATTCAAATAAGTATTCATTGTTGTCCATAACCACATCATTGTTTTTAGAACCAAATACCTCAACCCTGAAATGGGAGTCATCATTGATCCTTTCATTGGCATCCTCAACATCTATCTTTTCACTTTCATCTCTGTCTTCACATGATGCCATGATCACTTGGTCATTTGCAGCCATACAACTGTTATTCACACCAAAGCATGTGGACAGGGAATTCTGCATATGCTCATTTCTCATTTTTTCTATATTTTCTAAAAACTTGTATGCCATCTGCACACATGTTATCTTGAATTCCCTCAATAATGCATTAGAGTCCTCCTCGAAAGCTTCAAAATATATGCCAACATAAGCTGAAATATTAGGTCTGAAGGCTTCAGGGATTTGTGAAAGGGCTACTGCAAATCTATGACTGAAATCAATACTAGGCTCTTCACCTTGTCTTCTAATTTCCATTAATTTTGCAACAAGATCAGTAGGTTCTATTGCAAATTCTTCCCTAAAATAGTCAACAAGTTCATCCCAACAGGCAAAGGATCTCTTTGGAAAGCTCAAATACCAATCTCTAGCTTTTGCATCAAAGGATCTAACAAAAAACCTCATCCACATATCCTCATCTCTAAATGAGTGATTCTCCATAAAGCTGTGAAAATTTTGGATATGTGCACCCCCGTCACATACACTGTGTCCACTAAATCTAGGCATCTGATTATAAATATGAGCAAGCATACATTCCATTTCATAGTCAACCCATGACAAATCTAATTGGTCATACAAAGGATCAAAAGGGTTGACAAGAGGTTTAGCCTTCTGACTAGCAAACGCAACAGAGTTATTACTATTTAATTGAGCCTATCGAGCCTCTGAGAATATCAACCTATTTTTTATCTCTTCCATTCTTTTACACAACATTTCATCCCCCTCTTGATTGAGTATGGGTGAATACATATTTGGATTCACGTAAATTCCACTCTTAGACATCCTATGTCTATCTAAGACCTAAGGCTTCCCCTGGCATCTAACTTATGCAATAAAACAACAAATACAAGTGGGAAGAAGCTAGGTACCTTTTCTCATCTAGATTCTGAAATCTTGAATAGAACATTCTTTTATCTCAACAACATACATCAACCTTTCATGTGCATTGAAAATAGAGTCGCCACCTCTCCAGAGAGGATAAAATTTTCAAACCATTGAGAGCTCATCATATATTTTTCTGAGTTCATTCCACTAGCAGAGCACCATATTCACATGAAAGACTCCCTAGTAGATTCATCATTTTGTTGGTGACTCGGATGGGCCACAAATATATCTTTTAAATCAAACTCCCCAACAGAGTCACCATTTCTCATGATGCACTGTATCTGGCAAATTTTGAATTGCCATGTACTTTTAATGTTGAGTACACCTTCCTTGCTGTATATAGCAGGTGGTGTTACTCATTTGTGTGGGGGAAGACTTGGGCATTTTTGTGTGAATAATGAAGAACAGGGCATTTCCTTGCTACTGTATCTCATTTTAGAGTTTATGAGTTGCATCATGAATGTACATTGCAGATATTTTTTAGTTTCAGTGTTGTTTTAGATGAGAAATGCTCTTATGCATGTGTTTATCTATTTGTCTCCTTTGTTGTATGCATCTGCTTCTTTTGAATCTGGTTGCTAAGGGTTTTTCAGATTCTAGGGTATAGATTTCTGTATCACATGCTTGATCTCTAACTTCCATTCAAGGAGTGGATTAAACTGTTTTAGGTTAAGCATGGAGAAGGTTGTATGTCAGCATGGATATCTGTAAGTAGAGGTAGCTAAATACACATTCTTGGGTGATGTTTGTAAGGCAAGCATCAATCTAACCCCCTGAAACTTGAATGTCAGTTGCAAACCATTCTTTTGTATACGTCTAGTTGACTCCTTGCCTTAAGATAGGCACTGGTCTGCACCTGGGTTAGTAGTTATGATCCAAAACCCCTTGTCTTGCATCCAAAACATAAAATCCATCCTTTCATTATCCCAACCTGTTAGTTTGTAGGAGTAGGACCCCTACATACTCTCATCCTTAACCAGACAAATATGTCCAAGAATGTTGCCAAACTTGTGATGTACCATGTACATCTTGGTCCACACATGAGAGTATTATGCCTGTTGGTGTCAAGCTTAATCTTTCTATCATTGGGCTAGTCAATGTTACATCTTTATGTATAGGGACACCCCCTTGGTGCGGTAGAACCAGAAGTGAAGGGGAGGCAGCTCATGCAACCTCCTGTATCTGTTGGTCGAACCTGACTGTGCATTGGAGCTAGCAAACCCTCTGTCGATTCAGAAACCAACACATCTTATCATTTCCACACCCTATCTTACCATCCTTATCGCACATACATATACCTATCTTATTGCATTCATTCATCCACCCTTCTTTCTTTTGATCTTGATAAAGATTCGGGGCAAAATGTTGAAACATGCTTCGGATATCCCTTTATATACCTCATCCCTTTCAAACTAATCCTATCATCATCCTTCATCATAAGCTTGTCATGAACAATCCTAAGTATCATACCAATAATGGGGCAAGTTATTCCTAGGCAACATAGCCTTTGGAGATCATATCCTTTCCCTCTTACATATACATCCATTCCATCCATTATTGGCTGTCATTTTATCCATCCTTCCTTCTTGCACCTAGTCTTGGTTCTCCTTTGTCACTGGTATCTAGCTTAAAGGCTACCCAAATGTTCATCCAATGCCACTTTCCAAAACATTCAAAAAGAAAAATAATTGAAATATTTCCAAAATCCAAAAAAATCAAAACATTATAAAAACACAAAAAAATCATAACATTTCAAAATCCAAAAAAATCAAATATTCTCAAAATCTAAAAACATCAAATATCATCAAAAATACAAACAAATCAAATAATCAACCAAAAAAATCCAAGCAATAAAATCAATCCACATCACTTCATCAAATCACACCAAATCAATTTCTCCAATCAAAATAATTCATCCAAACATTCAAATCAATTCTTTAAAATTAGGTCATCAATCCTTCAAATCAATTCAATTCAATCAATCACATTCAACCTAATCAAATCAATCACATTCATTCTATCCAATGATCAAATCACAACATTTGACTCAATCAATTCTTCCAATCCAATCATCCAAATCATTCCTTCAAACCAATTCATCACTTCATTTCCAATCATCAAATCATTCCAATAATCAATCCAAATCATTCTTCAAATCCATCTAATCAATTCAATTCTTAAATTCATTCAAATCCAATCACCCATTCTTCAAATCATCTAAGAAAAAATCAATATGCAAGTCAATCCTCAATCCATGCCAATCAAGTTAATCAATCAAGTCAAATTATCCAATCACATTCAATGGTCTTGATCGTAATCTTGACGTAAACCAAATCAATCAATCAATTAAATCTTGGTGTTGCTCACATGGCCAACAACACTAGTATCGATCAATCATATCAATTGCCTTAGACAGGATGTTGCATTGTTGAAACCAGACCAGGCGTCTTATACGACATGTTTTATTTCCTAAAACCAAACACCATCATTATCACTCATCAATCAATCAATTAATCAATGGTTGACATCTTGACAGGGGAAATACCTTGTTTGTTTTTGTATCATTTGTGCATGCTTGCTTGCTTGCTTGTGTGATCATTTTCAACTTGCATTTTTTTTCAAATCCGAATCCAACCTAGCTAATATGCATATCTTGTATCTAGACAAGGTTGTATTATGCTGGGGCACAAGACACATCGTCACCTTGGTCCTTATACCTTGGTGCATAATGTCTAGTGCTATATCAAACCCCATGGTTGCTCACCTTCATTGTAGCATAACGCATCCTTCCCTTTCTTCTATCCATTCCTTTATTTCTCTTCCTTGACCAATTCATTTTCATTTCGAGAGCCTACCCATGTTTGTCCAACCTGCCTATCCTCTCAAGGGGGCATCATCATCCCATTTCATCATCCTATTCTTTACATCATCATCCCATTTCCTTAGCTTATTTGAAATGATGTTACTCAACATAAATCACATCATCTCGAACATCATCTCAAAGAGGGGCAAAATGTAGGCACTAAAATTTTTCTATGTCTTGACCATCCCCTAGTCGACATGACCTTGCAATATTTTGCCCTGGGTCCTAGGTCATCCCACTTAATCACCTAATCCAATTACATAAATAAATCCATTTATTTAATTAATTCCCCCTTGTCACATGTATCACATAATTCAAATAAAGTATTTGACTTAAATCCCTCAACTCTCACAACAATCAAACAAGTGTCACATGGTATATCTTCCACTTAATCCGTTCACATGTCAAACTAATTTAAATAATCTTTTATTTAAATTAGGTCTCATTTATCCTCCATTGCACACTTGTCACATGACTACAATCCCTCTTGAAATGGGAAACCCTAATCAACCCTAATCAATCTCAATTATTCATATCATTCAAAATAACTTTCAATCACAACCATTCATTCAAATTTACCCTTTTCTATAAATCAACCATTTCATGAGTCATTTTTTATACAATCTATCTTTTCAGCACCGTTATGCTGCTGAAATCTTGACCAACCAACAATTCCCTATTGATCAACCCTTCGAAATGTTGCATTCTCATGTGAGGTTGAGAAGAACCATGGAGGTCAATCAAGTCTAGTTTGAGAATCAGTTTGCATTTCATTTATGTTTTTTATTTTCATTCTAGTTTGTGCTTCATGGTGCTAGTTAGGATTTGATTTTCTACTGTTTTGATTTCTGCCCTAGATTTTGCCCTAACAACATAACTGATTGCAGCAGTACAAGATAGAAGAAGTGCAAATGAATACCTAGAATCTACTCAACAAAGAACTTTCAATCTAGTGGTGGAGACTCCTCTTGAGTTCATTCCAACAAATCCAAAGATGGTCAATGTTGATGACATCTTTGAAGATTAAGACTTGGAGTTTCTAGATGAAGAGTTTGATGAAGGAATAATATCCGCTTTGCATGGAGTTCATGAAAATTGAGAACCTGATGAAGCTAAAGAACCATCAATAGTACCTGAGTGGCTGTAAGAACAATTGAAGAAGAAATTAGTGATTGAATGTAATCTAGCTATTGAGCTAGAAGAATTCCTGAGTAGTATAGGCAAGCCCATAGAAAAGAAGAAAGCAAAGAAATATTCAAGAATTACAAGAGGAGAATCCAGGTCTCACCAAGTCCAAGTTGCAATCTGAAAGGTAGATAAGGAAAAACAAGACATCACTCCTAAACAATATGATGAATGATAGTTGATTTGGGACCAACTACAAAGAAGTAGGAAATGGAAGAACTTGAGGATTTGGTGATTGCAATTAAGGAAAGACTAAAGAAAGAAGAAGAAAAGAAAAATTAGTTGAAACAAAATGAAGAATTGAAGTATTATATCCAGCATTTGATGAATACTCTTCAGTCAGTTCAAGGGATAACTGCTCCACCTAGAAATATTTCCAGAGATTCACAAGCTGAGTTTGAGAAAATGAGGTCAATCAGTCATGCAACCCAAGGTTGGATGGGAAACGTCTTGGAGAGAGCACATGGATTCGTGGATGAATTCATCCAAGTATATGAGAAAGTCATCACTATCATGGACAAATTTTAGGAAATATTGGAAACAAGTCAGGAATTCAATGTTATCAGGGAGAAAACCATTCCAAGACTAAAGGCTTTGATGAATACTCCAAAACAAGTCCTAGTGGACATGAATATGATGCAAGAAAATAAATCCTATGACATCCATTGTTGGTATTGTTCCCTAGTTGTGGAAGGAGAAATATTAGAGAAGATGGAAGGTGATGCTATTCAGGTAGCAAGAAAGTTGAAAGGAATTGAGAACAAAATCCTTACTTCACTAGAGGCTTGGTTTGATCAAGAAGTTGGACAGGATGGTGTAGTAAGTGTGGAAAGTTTGAAAGAAAAGATGCACAACATATACTTCAAGGCTACAAATCCAATTCAGGAGGAATATTTCAAAGGTGCCACTACATCCATGACTTTCATGAACAACAGTCAGGATTTGGGACCAGAATAGGCTCAGACATTTTCACTACCTATGAAACTGACCTGTTAATCATGGACTACAAAATGATATAAATTGAATGCCAAGTGTCCCAATGGATGAGCTCAAAAGTGTTATGTCTAGATTCATTGAATTTGCAACAAAGGAAAGAAATAAGGGAAACACCCATATAGAGGATGTTTTATTGGATGCTTAATCAGCATGAGGTGTCCTTTTATTAGTTGTTTCTTTTTTATTGGTCAAAGGTAGTAGTAGTTGTAACTACCTTGTGTCATCTTAATCTTGGCCATTGATTTAATAAATCAATCTAGGCCCTTCATTGTAATTGTGAGCTCTATATAAGGCCCATTTGCCTCATTTTCTAGAGTTAGAACTAGTGATTTTTAATTCAAGTATAAGAGAGACAAGAGTAATTATTGTAGTATACTTCATTTGAGAGCAATATAACTTCAAGATATTGGTGAATTGTTGCAAAGACATCTCCAAGTTGATACATAATCATTGAATTATGGTGTTTATGGCATTCTTTGGATGTGTTAGCATGGTTTTCTAGTTTCCTTGAAGCAAATTACAAGCTCCATTATTGCAGATCTATTTTAATTTTAGTTTCATTTTCAGTTTTCATTAATTAGATTGGTGGAAAATTTGCCATTGATGAATGTTGAAACCCCTTATGTTCATACCATTTGTGATTTGTGGCTTGCAAGTTGCAGTGTATGGTTAGTCTGAACACTTTAAAAGCTTAACTTTGATTGCTTGATGCATAATACATTTCTATGTCCCATGTATGAGTAATCTAAAAATCGTCATTAAAATACCTTACAAGATTGCATCATCTTTGTGTAGTTGTTGTCTCATAGAGAAGCAAAGCATCGTTGTGGTTTCACTAAGTTAATAGAAATCTTTGCATCAAAGTAGTTTCCTAAAACCTTATCATCTTTTGCTTTTTTTTTTTATCATCATTAGGATTAGTTTCAAGAACTCCATTGCAAGATCATATGCCTCTAGTAGCACTTAGAAATTCCAAGTGTCTTCCCTTTGTGAGTGAAACAATAAGCCTTGTGTACCAAACAATTGTGTAAGTCCCTTTGTGATTACTAGCAAGATCACAATATTCCACTAAGTCTATCCAAGTGCATGTTAAAACCTGACATTCAAGGAACCTTGGAGTACTCTTGCTTGATCACATAGTTTAGCATTTGAGATACTTTGTTCAAGAGAGGATAGAGCACTTAATATTTTATTCTAATGTTGTTGTAGTCATAAAAACACATCAACATAATTGGCATTAGAAGGAGGGCTTGCACAACAAGTTGTTTCATTTCAACAATAAGTGAAAGAAGAACACACTGGATCAAATCATTTCCTTTTCACTAGAAAGGCATCAAAGAATTCTAAGGTCTACATTAGGAACATCCAAGGATTTGGTGGAATTGGAATTTCCTTCCAAGACACAGAAGGGGAAGAAAATAGGTTCATCAAGCCAAGGATCTCCAAGCAGAGGAGATATCTCAAGTTTGTTCCAAACTCCTCCACCACAAAATCTAGTTACAAGAATTGCTCAACTGAGCAATACACAAGGAGCTACCCAAGCAGTTCCATTACAACAAGTGAATGTTCCAATGGCTTGGGTCCCAACAAATGCTTCTCTTGCTGTCTTTGGGAACTAAAATGACATGCCCAAGAATCCTAAACAATTCTACTCCAAATTCCACATCAATGATGTTAACCGAACAATGGAAGAACATATCAAGATTTTTTAGGACACTCTCCAAAATAGGAGAATTGTACATGAAGATGTAGCTTGTAGGCTATTTCCTTACTCACTAGAAGGAGATGCATTATATTGGTATATCAACTTGCAAATGAATTCCATCTGAAATTGGGGAGAGTTAAAGGATGCCTTCTTCGCCAAATTTAGGATTCCTATCAGTCTAGTGGAATTGTACAAGTAGTTTGTCAAAGTCAGAAGATAAGAGCATGAACCTATTAGTGCTTTCAACAATAGGTTCCACAAGGCCTATTCAAGACTGCATGCCCCATACACCATAAATGATGACATGGATAGAGAAGTTTACTATGTAGCATTGGATCATCTTTCTTCCATGTTCGTGAAGAGGGAAACTATGCCTTCTTAGTACTAGTTTAAAAGAGGCATATGCTGAAGCTATCAAAGTGAATGCTGATATAGGGATGAACACTCATGGACCACTCAATCACTTGGGGTACTCAGCTATGCCAAACCAAATCCAAAGGATAAATCAAGCGTTGGCACATCACACTCAACTGATGAATCATATTCCTACTCCTAGCAATCAACTGATGCTTCATCAAGGAGCTCCTCTCTCCCAAGCATTACCTTCACAGCCTATATATCTCCAAGGTTCATCATCCACAAGAACTCAAGAAGAGAAGGAAAAGATGAAAGATTTGATTGAACATGTAAAGAAATTGTCCACAGAAGTCACACACTTGAGGAACCAAAACAATTACTTACAAAATATGCAAAGGAATTTCCAAGGAAATCAAGGAAACTTAAGGAATTATCAAGGGAATTATCAAGGAAATTACCAAGGAAATAATAAAGGAAGTAATCAAGGATTTCGAGGAAACAACCAAGGATACCAAAGGTAGAATAGGACATGGAATACAACTCCAAACAATGGAAATATCTCTTCTCCTTTAGATAATCCTTCAAATCCTGAAGGAAGACAAGAAAATAAGGTTTTCTTAGCAAAAGTAGCTTTATCAAGTTGGTGTAGACTGCACAACACAGACCAGCACTTTGAGTTGCAATGTCTTGAATTCAAGATAGCTGCTGATATTTTCTAGAAGGAAATGTAGAACTCGCAAGCCCAAGAAGCTCCTCCACCTACAACTAGATATGAAATAATTCCCACTACAAGGTATTATCAAGCCTTAATCATTGATGATTTCACATTTCCACCCATTCTAGAATATGATATTATGGAATATGGTGGAAGATTTCCTCTAGCATCTGCAAATGGTCCAATTGAAGATTCATACTATTATCCTCCATGCAATAATGATTTCCAAATTGAAGAAACAGGTGAAGTGCAAGCATTCCAATAGTCATCAAGAAATACACCACCAAGAGTTTACCAAAGGAATTATTGTGCACAAGACCCATTGACTTTGTCAGTTCCTCCCAATAATTTCTAGACTCTACCAAATCCCAATGCAAGTAACAATCCAAGTTACTCGAAGTACTCTCCAAAATACAGATAGAGGGATGCTTTGTAAAGGGTTAATCGACCAAAGATGTTGTTCCAAAGGTCACTCCTGCTAAGGATGATTCTTCTAAGGACAAATTAAGAAGATTAAGTTAGTATGTGGTACAGGAAGTCAAGAAGGTGAAAGTCAGTCTACCGTTGACTAAATTAATGAGAGTTCCTAAAATTAGGGAATCTTTCTTGGGAAGCTTGAATGATATTACTATAAAGAGTGGTACATAGAATGTGCAAAGTATGAAAGGAAGCTAGGTGTGCAGAAAATGCTTCCTACACTAATCTAATGAGGGGAGGAGAGTGCAAATTCAATTTTATTCTTACTATTACAACAATGTTAAACCCACTAATAGAGATATTCCAGCAAACACATAAATAACAAAGTATGATAGGAGAAGAGAGACACAAGATATATGTGGGGAAAACCCTTATGGGTGAAAAACCCCACTCCAAAACATAGCTCAAATGTATTACGTAAACAACGAAGGTTACAATACAACACAGAACCAATGCTCTTGTAGGAGTCTTTGACACTCATATCTAGAGATGATCTAGTAGCATAGCAGCACCTATAAAACCTGTAGTACATCACCTCCTCAAAGCACATGTTTATATAGAATATACAAGGCAAAATTGGCTCTATCTTGGAATGGTCGTGCAACATGGCCTCATGGCCCAAAACCCATGCCTATGGACACTTGTCTAACATTGTAAAATGTTCCTTACACTTTTTAGGTCACCCCATCCCAAAGAGGTTGCCTATTCCCAAAATGGGTAATGGCAGATGCTTCTACGACTCTTACAACTATCATAGAATTTGTCATAACTTACAACTGTAAGAGAATCTATCATACATAGGCTATAAATAGCATATTCTCTTACAAAATGTCATAGTCCACCTTGGGGCACCCAAAGATGCTTTTTTCAAAGATATTCTTTGACACATGTCTTCACCTATCATAGAATCACCTATTTTTGACTCTTACATGTCATAACTTTATCATAGGAATCTGTCATGACCGTTATAGTCAATATTCCCTTACACAACATCTAAGATGCCAACACATGGAAAAATATTCCTACCACTAAGTGGGAGCCTATCACCTCATGTGAGGACAAAAATGTATGTGGTCATATGCCATGTAGGATGACACATCACCATGCCAACTCCCACAATATGATAACATAGGATTTGCATCCAATTAATACAATAAGCAAATAATAAATAAATACAATGTAAAAATACAAGGAATTACCAAGGTTGAGACACCTTAATTCCCAACATTCTCCCACTTGTCGAACACCTTGTAAGAGCCAATAGAATTAACATGATTTAACTGCTATAGGTCAAAAGGCTCATAGACTCTAAATACCCTCTGAACTTCTTTGTGCCCACTGGTTTTGTCAATGCATCTGCAACATTCTTCAAAGTATCTACCTTCTCCAAAGTTACCTTCCCATCCTTTACCATGTCTCACACGAAGTGAAACTGTACATCAATATGCTTTGTTTTGGCATGGAAAGTTGGATTTTTTGCAAAGCAAATCACACTATAACTGCCACAACTGATTGTAATTTGACCTGCATCAACACCAATATCTGAACACAATCTCTTAAGCCAAATGGCTTCCTTGCAAGCATGAGTTGCATCCATATACTCAGCTTTAGTAGTGGACAAAGCAACCACAGGTTGTCACTTACTCATCCAACTAATTGTACCACCAAACATAGTGAACAGATAGGCACTAGTGGATCTCCTGCTGTCATTGTCACTTGCCCAATCAGAATCCACAAATCCACAAATATAAATTGAATGCAGAGGTTCTGTAGCATTATCATGATAGCATATAGAATACTCAGAGGTACCCCTCAAATATTAGAACACTTGCTTAATTGCATCTCAATGTACCTGTCCAGGATTAGCCATAAATCGACTAAGGACTCCCACTACTTGGGCAATGTCTAGTCTTGTGCAGACCATAGCATACATCAAACTGCCAACAACACTAGCATAAGGTACTCTGCTCATGTCCTCCACCTCACTAGGAGATTTTGGACAATCATTAATAGACAACTTTGTCCCCAATGAAATAGGAACATAGAATGGTCTACAATCTGCCATGCTGAACCTGTACAACACAGTCTTCACATACTTACTCTGGCTTAACCAAAGTTTTTTGTTAGCTCTGTCTCTTCTAATTTCCATTCCCAGAATGTACCTAGCTGCCCCAAGAATTTTCATCTCAAATTGTGCTAACAACTAAGACTTCAAATCAAAAATCATTTTCTTACCATTCCCAATCAACACCATATCGTCAACATACAATGCAATAATTAGAAAGTGATCATTGTCAAACTTGTACTACACACAATGATTTGATTTTGATATCAGATAACCAATTGACAACACAAAGGCATTAAATTTCAAGTACCACATCCTAGGAGACTACTTCAAACCATACAAAGACTTCTTTAACTTGTAAACTAAATTTTCTTTACCTTTCTCTATGTAATGCTCTGGTTGTGACATGTAGATTTCTTCCTCCAAATCACCATGAAGGAAAGTTGTTTTCACATCCATCTATTCTACCTCTAGGTCATAAGCAGCTGTAAAAGATAACAAAAATTAAATGGATGTCAGCTTTGCAACAGGAGAGAAAATTTCACCATAATCAATTCCCTCTACTTGTGAATACCCCTTCGCAACCAATCTAGCCTTGTACTTTTCAACACTGCCATCTGCACTGAATTTCTTCTTGAACACCTTTTTGCAACTAATGGTTTTCCATCCATCAGGCAAAGGCACCAAGTCCCATGTTTTGTTCTTTTCCAAAGAATCCATCTCATCCTCCATGGCCTCCTTCCAAGAACCTGCATCTTCCATGCCCATAGCCTATTTCATAGTTCTAGGCTCATTAGTGTTAGTAAGTAAAGAAAAAGCACAACTAGAATCAAGTAATGAATAGCCAAACCTATCAGGTTACTTTCTCATTCGTGTGGACCTCCTCAAAAGCTGAGGTTGAGGTTCTGCTTCTTCTTCTGAGATTTTAGAGCTGCTAGAGCTCTCCTCATCATCAAATCTCATAGGGTCTATTGGTTCAATCTTCTCAGGGGTAGAAGGAAACTAAACCACATCTTCTTTCTTTTCTGTCTGTTATAGTTGTAGAACAATAGAAGAAGGTGTTAGCTCTCTAAGGATAACACTTCTACTATACAACACTTTTTTAGCCACAAGATCCCAAAGCTTGTATCCTTTCACATCGACACCATAGCCAATGAAAATACATTTAACAGCCTTGTTCTCCAATTTAGACCATTTCTCCCTAGGCACGTGTGCATATGCCTCACAAACAAAAACACAATGATGCCTAACTGAAGGCTTCTTACCAGAACACACCTCCATAGGTGTTTTACCAACAAGAGATGATGTAGGAGATTTATTTACCAGATAGCAAGCAGTGGCAACAACTTCAGCCCAAAACTTTTGTTTGAGGCTTGCTCCATTAAGCACACTCCTAGCCTTCTCCATCAGTGTCCTGTTCATCCTCCCTGCAAATCCATTTTGCTGCGGGGTGTATAGAGTTGTCTTATGCCTCTCAATCCCTTACTCTTTGCAGAACTTATCGAACTCTGTCGAACAAAACTCACCACCATTGTTAGTTCTCAAACACTTAATCTTTTTACTAGTCTGATTTTTAGCAAAGGATTTAAACTCTTTAAACCAAGTAAAGACTTTAGTCTTGATTTTGATAAAATAAACCCATGTCCTTCTACTATAATCATCTATGAAAGATACAAAATATACAAATTTTGAAATTGAAGGAACATTAATAGGACCAAACACATCATAATGAATAAGATCCAATACAAGTCAGAAGACTTGTGAGAACTAGAGTAATACTAAACACGATTTTGGTTTCCATAAATGTAATGTTCACAAAAGTTGAACTCGAGATTACAATCATTTAACCCCTCAACGAGGTTTTTATTTTTTAGGTTATGTAGACCCTTCTCACCAATGTTACCATATCTCAAATGCCATAACATAGTCTTTTCAACAGGAAGCTTAGCTTCCATAGCATGTGCACTACCATCAGAACTAGTTACAACAGATTTCTTCACTGCTTGTTCAAATGGTGGGGATGAAGTAAATGAATTTCATTTCTTTGAGTCAGAAGAACTATTGCACTGTGTAGTGCATGCTTTCAGCTGAAACAATGTACCCCTCTAAGTACCCTTCACAAGCACCATAGATCCTTTAGTCATCTTGCATCCATCCTTCGAAAAGACAACATGCACACCTGCATCATTCAACATACTTATCGAAAGCAGGTTCCATGCAAGGCATGGAATGTACATAACTCTAGTGTCCCCTTCACTCATCCATCAAGGAATCAAATTGAGACTCTTCCACGACCAACAATCTTGAGATGAGAGTCGTCACCCAGGTACACTCTTCCACCATCCAACTCTTCATACTTTGTGAACCATCTTCGATTTGAGGTCATGTGGAATGATGCACCAGAATCAATCAACCACACATCATCAGATGCATGGGTGGCCATGGCTGTGATGAAGGCATCACCATCATCTTGTGACTTGTCAGAATCTGAATCTGGGGTTGATTTCTTTTTCTTTTTCTTCTCTTCTTTGTATTCCTTTCAAAAATACCTAGACTTGCCACAGTTCCAACAAAGAGCCTTGGGCTTTCCAGGAGATTTGGATCTCCCACGGGATTTGGATCTGCCCTTCTCAGCTTTCTTGTCCTTCTTCTTCCCTTTGTCTTTGGGTTTTCCATGAACCGCAAGAGCATCTTTAGTTGATTCGGATGTCTTCCACTACATTTCTTTAGATAATAGCGAGGACACCACATCTTCTATCTTGAAGATTGTAGTGGTGCTTCTGATAGCCATGACAAGGTGATCTCATGAATTTGGTAAAGAACAAAGCAGGGTCATGCAACGATCCTCCTCCTCTATTTTCACACCCACAAATGTCAACTATGTATTGATCATGTTGTTCAAGCATTCATGTGGTCTACAATAGATCCACTGTCTTCAATCTTTAGAGCAAACAACTTCTTTTTCAGAAAAAGTTTGTTTACTAAGGACTTGGCCTGATAAACATCACCCAACTTCTTCCAAAGATCTTTCATGCTCTTCTCCTCGTGAACATTCAATAGGATAGAGTTAACTAAACAGAGTCTTATGAGACCCTTAGCCTTCTGATCTTTGAGGTCCCAATCATCTTATGCCATTGTTGTATGTTTCACACTGGATACGATTTCCCATAGGTCATGATCAACAAGTAGGTCCTCCATCTTGCATTTCCACAACTTGAAATTAGTGCCATTAAATTTCTCAACTTCTAACCTTCTGAATGTGGTTGCCATCTCCTTGCTACAACAAGATACAAAATACTATGTACAACACTCCCACTCAACCTAAGATTAGCTCGAAAAACCCCTACCCAGCTAGAAACAAAATTGACCAGGCTATGATACCAACTGAAAGGAAGCTAGGTGTGTGGAAAATGCTTCCTACACTAATCTAATGAGGGAAGGAGAGTGCAAATTCAATTTTATCCTTACTATTACAGTAATGTAAACCCACTAATAGAGATAGTTCAGCAAACACATAAACAAGAAAGTATGATAGAAGAAGAGAGACATAAGATATACGTGGGGAAAACCCTTATGGGTGAAAAACCCCACTCCAAAACACAGCTCAAATGTATTATGTAAATAATGAAGGTTAGAATACAACACGGAGCCAATGCTCTCATAGGAGTCTTCAAAACTCATATATGGAGATGATCCAATAGCATAACAATACCTATAAAACCTGTAGTACATCACCTCCTCAAAGCACATGTTTATATAGAATATACAAGGCAAAATTAGGTCTATCTTGGAATGGGTGTCCAACATGGCCTCATGGTCCAAAACCCATGCCTGTGGATACATGTCCAACACTGTAGAATGTTCCTGACACTTGTCAGGTCACCCCATCCCAAAGAGGTTGCCTATTCCCAAAATGGGTAATGACAGATGCTTCTAAGACTCTTACAACCATCATAGAATTTGTCATAACTTACAGTTGTAAGAGAATCTGTCATACACAGGCTATAAATAGCATATTCTCTTACAACATGTCATAGTCCACCTTGCGGTGCCCAAAGACACCTTTTTCAAAGATGGTCTTCAACACATGTCTTCACCTTTCATACAATCACCTATTTATGACTCTTACATGTCATAACTTCGTCATAGGAATCTGTCATGACTATTATGGTCAATATTCCCCTACACAACATCCAAGATGCCAACACATGGCAAAATATTCCTACCACTAAGTGGGACACCTATCTCCTCATGTGAGGATAAAAATGCATGTGGTCATATGCCATGTAGGATGACACATCACCGTGCCAACTCCCACAATTTGAAAACATAGGATTTGCATCCAATTAATACAATAGGCAAATAATAAATAAATACAATGTAAAAATACAAGGAATTACCAAGGTTGAGACACCTTAATTCCCAACTAAGTATTCCAAGTACTTCAAATTCATCAAATCGATCCACTCCACCTGGTAGAGCCCAAGAAAATGTAGTTTAAAATGCCAAAGTAGCTCAGGTAGTGTTTCCTGATCCTCAAGTTTAGTCAAATTTTGTTTATGTAGCTCAGAACTCATCCAGTGTAGCTGAAAGTATACAAGGAAAGATTTTACAGAAAAATGAAGAACCTGCAAGAAAAAATAGTGCAGTGAAAAGTCAAGATCCCAAAGGAGACTCCAATCTAGTGAACAATTCAAACTTCAATGCTCCAAAGAAGAAATCAGTGGTATTTTACCAAGGGAAAGATGAGCCACCACCATTTCTTCTATTAGTAAAAATTTTCTGTAAACTTTTGCATAACTATTTAATGGATTCTGGTGCATCTAGCAATGTCATGCCCTTAGCCATATGCAAGAAGCTGGGTTTGATTCCAAACCAGAGACCCAAAAAGGTCACTCAACTAGACAAGACAGAAGTTCTAGTTGTGGGAGAATTGCTTAACATCCATATGCAACTAGCGACTGATCCAAGAATCCAACAATACATTGATATTTCCATGGTTGATATTCCTAAAGGATATGGTATGCTATTTAGTAGAGATTGGCTAAGAAAATTGAATGGATATGTATCTATGGATTTTACACACATGTGGTTGTCATGGAAAGGAATTCCAAATCAGATCTGGATAGATAGTACCCCTTGACTGAAGCTGATGATCACTGAATATGGTGAGGATAATGAAATTCTCTTTGTTGAAATTGATCTCGGTCTCTATAGGCCAAAAGTCGAAGAAGTTTTAATGATACAAAGCCCTAAAGAGGTGTTGGTAGAGAGTGATCATGATTCTTCCTCCGATGAAGAAAGCAATGGCATGTTTGAAAGTTTTAGGAACTTTGTTTTTAACAATGTCAAATAGAGTATAGAATTGGGAAGTCACGCGAGCATTGAGGACCTATTACTACCCAATTGGTGCAGAATTCATAATGCATTCCATTCCAAGTTTTCCTATGCAATGTGTGAAGTGGCTTTAGAACAGGTTCGAAAAAGAATTCCAGAGGCCATTGAATTGAAAGTCCTAGGAATACTAGAGTCAGATGAAATTACTCCAAAGGAAGTACTAGTAGATGATGAAAATTCACTAGAACAAGAAGAAATTTCCCAAGAAGTAGATGAAGAAAAGAAAAGTGACAATGAATAGAGTCCAAAATGAGGAATTGAACAAGTATGGACACTAAGGTTTGATGGGTCTAAGTCCAAGAAATGAGCTGGAGCTGGCTTTGAATTGATCAACCTATCTAGAGAAACCTATCTAGCCACTCATAGATTGCAATTTCCATGCTCCAACAACATGACCAAATATGAAGCACTCGTACATGGACTATTTCTTGCTATCAAGAAGAAGGAAAGACTCCTCCATGTGTTTGGAGATTCCAAAGTTATTATAAGACAAATCAGAAAATAGTATGTTTGCCAAGACAAGAGATTGATTAGATACCATAATCGAGTGTGGGATCTCATTCATAGTTTTGATGCTTTTAACATTCAGTCCAGTTACAGATCAAAGAATCAGGTTGCAAATTCCTTAGTTCAAGCTACAGGTTCCCTAGAGCCACTTGCAATGGAAGGTTTGAAAAGGTTTATAGTAGAATTGACTCTAGTACCTTTAGTTCTAGACAATATCACCAATTTCCAAGTGTTTGAAGATGATAAACATATATTGGATTTCCTAACAAATTCTAGGATATTCATTGCTCAAGTTATTGACGGAGGAGAAATCAAAGAAATAGAATTTGATCCTAATGGGATAATGAACTTAAAGAACAATACTATTCCAAGAGGGATGATTGACTTGGAAAGACTTTTCGATTTTGACAAGCTAAGTGCACTTCAGTATCGCAGTAACAAAGGAAATAAGTGTGACACAGTGAACCTGGGAACTAATGAAGAAGTGAAGAATATTTTCATAGGAAAGGTATGCACAGCAAAGGAACAAGAGGGCATTCTTAAGAATCTAATAGAATACCAAGATGTGATTGTATGGGGATATAAAGATTTGAAGACATATGATACTTCCATTATCACCCATATAATCCCTCTCAAATGCAGAAGTAAACCATTTCAACAACATCAAAGACTAGTTAATCCTCTATTAGAGCCTCTCATTTATCAAGTTAAGAAATTTCTTGAGGCAAGAATCATTTTCCCAGTAAGACACTTGATGTGGGTCGCCAATCTAGTTCCTATTCGAAAGAAAGTAGCAAAATATGACTATGTGTAGATTTTTGAAATCTCAACCGAGCATCAGAAAAGGACAATTACCCTTTGCCCTCATTAGATGAAGTATCACAAATTGGTAATGGACCTTAAATGATGTCCTTTTTAGATGGATACTCTGGGTATAATCAAGTGATGGTTGAAGAGGAAGACAGGTTGAAGACAATTTTCACTACTAAATGGGGAATCTACACATACAAAAGAATGCCCTTTGGCTTGATCAACACTAGAGCCACCTTCCAAAGAGCTATGGATATCACTTTCAAAAATTTAGTGGGAAAATGCATCATGATATACATGGATGACATTATAGTATTTTCAAAGAAGAGAGAAGATCATGTAGAAGATTTAAAGAAAGTCTTTGAGAGATGCAAAAGATATGGAATATCTCTGAATTTGAAGAAGTACATTTTCAGTGTAATAGAAGGAAAACTCTTAGGTCATGTAATTTTAAAATAATGGATTTCTATTGATCCTGATTGACTGGAAGCAATTTGAAAATAAGCATGCCTGCAAGCAAGAAGGAATTAAAATCATTCTTCGGGAAGATTAACTTCGTGAGAAAGTTCATCACAGGGTTTGCCAAAATGGTAAAATCATTTAATGAAATGTTGAAGAAGGATACAAAAATAGATTGGATTTCACAAGCCAGGAGAGCATTTGAAGAAATTAAACAAGCAATTGCTGATGCTCCTATTCTAATCAGTCCAGATTATACAAAGCTTTTTTATTTGTATTCCTTCGCTTCAAAATATACTGGTGCAGGTATCCTCACTCAAAGAATCAAAGAAAGATATGAGCGTCCCATTACATTCATGAGTGCTCCTTTCAAAGATGTGGAGTCGAGATACCCATATGTGGAGAAACAAGCATATGCCTTGGTGAAATCAATCAAGAAGTTTAGGCACTATATTTTGAGAAGCAAGGTTTATGACATAGTTCTAGATGTTGTTGTGAAAACCCTGTTAATGCAAAATGAACTCGAAAAAAGAAGAGGTAAGTGGGTCACAATTATTCAAGAATATGATATTGAGATCCAACCAATGAAGTTAGTACGCGGACAAGCATTGACTTAAACAATAGAAGTTGAAGGACCTAGATTAGTGCAACAAGCATATGTACTTGAAGAAATATCCTCGGATGAATGGTATGATGACATTGTGTATTATTTGCTAAATCAGAGATGTCTAGCCCATATGAACTCCACATAGAAAAAGAGCTCTGAGATACAAAGGTCAACATTTCATGTGTCAAGGATCAATCTTATTCTGATAGAACCATGAAGGTATTTATTTGAGATGTGTTGGGAAAAATGAAGCAACACAAATCATGGAGTAGTTTCATGATAAATTTGGAACCTATCACGGAGGAGGATTAGCCACAACATGCCAAATATTAAGGGCATGGTACTACTAGCTGACTTTGTTCCATGATGCTCATTAGCATGTCAAGACTTATCACACTTGTCAAGTAGCAACTTCCAAGGAAAGGAACCCTTCTATGGCCCTCCAACCTGTTGTTGAAGTAAGACCTTTCGCCAAATGGGATCTTGATTTTATTGGTATGATCAATTCGTGTTCCTTTGTGCAACACAAGTATATTCTAACTGCAAGTAATTATTGCACTAGATGGTCTAAAGCTCACACTTTAAAACTTTGTACCACTAATGTTGTAATCAAGTTTCTAGATGAAACTATCATTACCAGGTTTGGTTGTCCTAACGCTCTAGTTTGTGATAATGGTTTGGCATTTTCATTTTTAAAATTTTCAAATTGGGCTTTTGATCATGGGATAACATTGAAATTTTCATCAAATTATTATCCTCAAGGTAATGGTTTGGCTAAATCCACAAATAAAAACTTATTGAGTGCGATCAAGAAATTTTTTGATAAAAACTTGAGAGATTGGCACACACAATTGAAATTTGCTCTTTGGATAGATAGGACCCATGTTAAGTCTTCTCTAGGCACTTCTCCTTATCACCTAGTTTACATCCAAGATCCTATTTTCCCAATACAACTAAGAATCCCAACCCTCCAATTCATTCAAGAATACCTAGAAGAGGATGAGAGAGTTCAAACTAGATTGTCACAATTGTTGCACTTGGAAGAGAAAAGAGACACAGTGCTAGACAAATTTATGAAACATCAAGGGGTTGTGAAACACTAGTTTGATAGACAAGCAAAGGTCAAAACATTTAGAATTTTTGACTTAGTTTTGTACTGGGAAAAAGCACATGAGAAAAGAGGTATTCATGACAAGTTTGATAACCTCTTGAAGGGGCCATATCAAATTGTTGAGATATTGGGAGAGAATGCATTCAGACTTAAGACGCTCACTGGAAAAGATATCCCATTGCCTGTCAATGGGCAATTCCTAAAGCATTATTTCCAACCGTGAGTTCTTCAAGAACTTACTTGTACATAGTTAGAGTAATTTCTTTTTATTTGGCCTTAGTTTAGATTTTATTTCCCATAGAATAGGTGTTCTTTAGTTTAGGGTTTATGGTTAGCTGGCTTTTGTTTTTGTTGCTTTTGGGGGATCCCAATTTGTGAAAAGATGATGAACTTTCAAACACTATCTGACATGTGTTAAGGTTCATTTCTTGGATAATTATTCATGAAATTCTATAAGATGTAAGGATGATTTTCTCTAACTTTATCATTAGATTAGGATTTGTACTTGACTTAGAAAGGAATTATTAATTGTGTCTTGACACTAATATCTTGTGATTATATCTTTTCCTATTGATTTATTGATTTCTCTTAGTCTTCTTTTCAGAAACTTGAGTCATGAATTGGAAGTTTATTGTGGACTCCATGGTTAGTATTTAACAGTGTGACTACTTGTTCTGAGAAGAGGAATCCATTATTTAGCCTGACTTGATATGCTTGAAGGTCTTATACTTTTTAGACATCTTAATAGTCCCGAAGTTTTTAAGTCTTTGTGAGCTCGGATTAATTGAAAATCTTAAGGTAGTTCATGGTTTCACTTCATTCCATTATATAAGCATTCCTACCTATCTCCATCTCTCCATTTATCCTAGCACCTCATGCCGACAATAAAAGCCATCCATTCACTTTACCTTCTCCATCAAATAATGAACTCAAGTCTAATTTCCAAACAACACATAGTCTTGTTGTTCGGCACATACTTCAGATGAACTATCAAGGTAAAGGTTAAGTCCTTTATGAACAAAGTATTTTGGATTCCATTCATGTGAGTATTTATCTATGCTCATATGGCCTTGGATATACATCCCATGGTAAGCAAGCTCAATATGTTGGTATTTCATCCATCATTTCCACCATTTTCCATCATTTTCCATCATCCACCCATTACATATACAACTCATTCCACCTATGTTATCCCACAAATTCCAAAGACATATGACCTTATACCTTATACTATTCACTTTGCCTCCACTTTTCCTAACTTCCATCATCCAATCCTTTATCCATTTGTCCTAATCATTATCAAAAAATGTACGCATCATCTAAACGAGAAGCTTCCACCCTCCACCCATCCCATGGATTCAGAAATCAAACATTTGGATGCCCTTACCCTTCAAGCAAAAAGAAAATTCTAAGGATCTTCATGCCTTAGAGCACAAATGCAGAAGTCAAAGAAAAGTAAACTCAAAAGGTTATTTGAGCCCATACCTCCAATAGAGAAAGCCAAAATACAAAATTATGGGTACCTAAGCAAAAGAAGCTAAATCAAAAAATAGCACCTACATCCAAAGAATCCTATACAATCCCCTCCCATCCACTCCATTCAAAATATCCATTTCATTCCATTTGAAGTTTTAAATTCCTTCATCCCACAAACAAAATAAAAATCATAAAAATTCCAAGTATATGCGGGTCAATAAGTCATTACATCATCCATTTCCCAAGCGAACATCTCATTATTTCCTACACCTCCTCCGAATCCCAAGCTTCAAAGTTTATTTTGGTATGTGGAGGTGTTGATCATGGTTCCATTCCATTCCATTTCATTCCACAACATACCCTCTATTTCTCTCATCTACCATTATCCTACAGATTCCACCACTTGCTTGGTCTATGCTTTTAGATAAATGTTTTGTGTAAACCTTCCATCCATCCTTTTGCATAATCCACATTATAATCCATTATTTCCCATTCACCCTTTCATAATCCACCATTCCCTACCAATATCAAGAAACATTATAACTTGACATGGTTTATGTGCGGTGACACTTGACACTTGACATGGGCTATCAATTTTCATGGAACTAGATACTTGAGTTTCTTCTATTCATATTCCCTCCTCTTTTGCAAAATCATTGAAAAAAATAGTAAAGAGAAATCCCTTCATCCAAAGGTGAAAACCACCCTTGGTGGCGCCTTGGATAAGTACCATGATGAAAATCTGGTAAACATGTGTCATGCATAGAGATACACTATCTCATTCCACCTGTCCATCCGATCATATCATTTCCATTCCATTTCACCCGTATATGCATATTCCCTCCATTCACCCTTTTCCTATGAACTTACCTAGCTTAAGACAGGTGAACTTAGATGATCTTGGTCTCTAAGGGACAAAAACAAATGCAACTGCACACACTTGGATCTTTGAGTCATGAATGGTTGTACTAAGCTATTGAATCCAATTCCTTGATCACGTATTCATGTTTGTTCAACCTAACATGTGGGTGTACATGAAAAGTTTTAGCTCTTTGATTCTTGTTTATCATTGGAATGCTTTGTAGAATCAATGTTGTTTGAACATTGCACACACTGTGGTAATCAAAAGATGAAGTGTCTTGGCCCAATTCATCATTCTTTTCCCTTTCAAGTGTATTTCCTAGCCAAGTGATAGAATTAGAGATAATTATCCATGATTTCTTGGTCTTGAATGTATCTTTATTTTTGAAATGTTCAGGAATATTTCCCTTGTGGAGTCGCTAGATGTTGTGACCTATTCACACATCACCCCATTGCAAATGGGGACCCCCCTTTTTCACTTTAGGTCTTAGGGTTTGTAGTTTAGGGTTTTGGTCTTGTCTTTGTTTTTGCCATTTCTTGTCGATGTTCATCATGTCATGTGAGAATTCTAAAATTGATCACCTTGAGTATGCAGGTCTAAACATGAAAATTATCATTAACAATGCCAGAGTTGCAAAATTCATGAAGAGATTTGAAGTGAATAATGGTGAATTCATGCCAAGAATTTTGTCTAAGGAACTTAGGAAATTCACACTTAGAACTTCTTCACTCACTGAAGGATGCACTAAAAAGATTGAAATTGTTTGTCTTGTATTAAGTCAAGTGTTAGGGTAATTGTGAAAGACTTCTTGTAATTTGCACCTATTCCTAAATGAATTCTTGCAATCCCCTAAGTTTTTTGTGAAAGACTGAACATTGCAAGATTGAACATTTCAAGATTGAACATTGAAAGGATTGAACATTGAAAGACTAAACATTGAATAACTTCTTGCAATATCTGACTCTCACTTGTCAAGCAACATCTCAAGATTGCAAGGAAATTGTAAGAATTTGCAAGGAAGTTAGATGAATTTGCAAGGAAATTGTGAAAGAAGTCAAGGAAAATGCTACTAAGGCAAATTTGTGAAAGACCTTGAAGAATCCCCAACAATTGAAAGACTTCCTCAAACATTTGCCCAAGCCTCGGCAAGTTCCTGCTCAAAGTCCCTAAAACCCTTAAATTAGCTAAGTCTGATATCTTAAAATCCTAAAAATTTGACTAAGTCTGAAATCTGGTGGATCCTCAAAAATTTAGAATCTGCATGTTAAATCCCATGGATCCGGAACCTATCTCAAACATCCTGACAGTATATTTCAAAATATTTAAAGTCCCTGATATATACGTAAATATATTTTGAAATATACGTCAAATAAGGATCTCTAAAATCAGGGGAAAAAAAATTTGTGAAATTCCTAGGGAAAAATTCCATGACTTCACCAAAAGATTGAAAGAGATGACGTCAGCATCAGGGAATTTTGAAAGAAATTTGTGAACAACACTTCATCCAAATGCACTAAAGAACTATGTGAAAGAATTGACATCGACATCATGAAATACTGAAAGAAGACCAAAGAGTTGAAAGACTTTATAGGAAATGCGCTCCACATTGTGCAAAAGATGATGTCAGCATCAAGAAAAAATTGAAAGACCTCAAGAGTTCATGTGCCAAGATTATGAAAGAGAAGATGAAATTTCTGAAGTTGTGCAAAGGATGACGCCAACAACATGAAATATTGAATGAACAAACTTGAAACATTGCAAGGAATGACGTCAGCATTAAGAAATTTTGAACTTCATAATAAGGTGCGATCCAAAGTTTATGAATAATTCTTGAATGCCAAATAAGGAAAATTGAGTGATGCTTAGAAATTTGCGATTGGATATTCATGAATGAAATAAGAAAAGATACAATTTGAAACTCGTGAACAAATGCATGAAAATAATAATTCAAAATTTGTGAATGAGGCTACTGGAAATGCGAAATATCAAAGGGAGTCAGCCTGCAAGGAAGTCGGCCTGGAAAGGAGGTCGGCCAATGAGACAAGGATTCAGAACAAATTATTGTCTCCCAGTGAGGTCAGCCTAGGCATCCATTAAATTTCCTTAAGTAGGGTCGGCCCATGTTGGAAATTCAATAAGATCAGGTATAGAAAGGGGGCGCTTGGATTGCAAATCTTCAAAACAAACTGCAAATCGATTTAAATCAGAAGCAGATTTACTATAGCAAAAGCGAATATTCTTAGGAGACAAAAGCGAATTCATCTAAAAGGAAGAGAAATTCACTAAGAGAGGAGCAGATTTTATCATGAAAAAGTAGAAATTCCTATAAAGAAAAGCAGACTTTTGAAATCAATTTAGTATCAAATCAGGGCAGCGAATTTCATAAAGGTAGAGCACACTTTTGAAATCATATTACATTAGAGCACAATTTCCATTAAATAAAGGCAAATTCCATTGAAGCAGATTTCTGCATTATAGGCAGTGAATTCAGAGCAGATTTCATTTGAAAGGGCAGAATTTTCATTTCCTTCATTGAGGGAGCGAATTTGATTAAGGAAGAAGACAAATTGTGTGAGGAGATTAGTTTCCAAGTAGTGTCATATTCATATTTCCTTTGAAGATGGTCCGTGATGGAATTCTGAATGCCACTTGTTTCCCTCTTGCCATGCCTTGTGTTGAACTCATAGTGGAATGTGCTAATTACGATGATCCTAGGCAAAGAAGAATTATTGCTCCAAATGACAAAGTGTTGGCCTATCTTTCAAAGGAGATGATTTCCGAGGCATTTGACCTTCCAACTTACAGTTCCATAGTGTACAAGAGCAAGGAGGCCGCAACTCAAGTGTTCGATGCAGGACCTGATACTTGCATGGAAATTATCAATGCTCAATGGATGAAAAAGCTGTGCTATCATCATTCCAAGATGCCGAAGAAACTTCTCAAGTCTGATTTCAAACAAGAGTATGGAGATCTTGCCATCCTACTAAACAGAGTCATGGGATCCCCTCAAGCTTCCACCTTTGAACCATGGATGTTCTACTTCATAGAAGAGATAACCAAAGGAGTGAAGATGATCAATTGGGCCCAATTGTTAAGTGACAACATTGATGTACAGCTAAGGAATCTTGAAGAATCAAGAATGTTCTACATGAGCTCATATGTGATTTACATGTTGGCAAGAAACTACAGATACAGAGGATTAACATATAAAGGACAAGTGGGAAATGCAAAAGGACAAATCAAAGCATATGATTGCTATCTGTAGTTATACCTTCAAAGTATAGCTCAATTCAAGAGGTTCAATGATGCATTTTCCATGCATATTGTAAGGACACTTCAAGGAGGAACTCATCAGAGATTATCAGAAGAAGCCATAGAGTTAGTCAAGAAGTATGCTCCTTGGTTCATTTAGTTCCCAAAATTCACCTACATCCGGGTACAAGGATTCTCTTCCTATCCACACAAATTGCCAAGATATCCCACTGATAAGATGATATTGCTTGAACTGACAAGGCAATTATCAGCATATGACAAGGTTTAGAAAAAGAAGAAGAAAACTAGATTATCATTCCGAATCTCAATCATAGAAGCAATTGAAGTATGCCCATCTATCCAAGCCATGGAGAAGTCCACTAAAGAACTAAAATTCTACAATCTTGTTACTCACACTTCAAGAAACAATTTTGATCCTTTTGACAAAATCAAAGTAGCTTACAGAAGGAAGTATAGACACAAGGTACATCTTGAAGATCATTGGGCTAATGCAGTGGATGACTTTGAAATTAGGAAGAGAATGTGTTCCAGGCTATCTTTAAATATCATTATAGAAACTTAATTATTTTATGTTTTGGATCAAGTCAGTGAAGATGGGAAGCAAGTTCAGCATTTCTATGAGAATGAGAAAAATAGAACCCTTCCTGTACTTAACTAGGCTAAACAAGAAGTAACGAATCTAGATGTTTTGATGGCACCAGTAATGGAGAGTACTAAGAGATGGATCGACTACCAAGTTGATATGTTGAAGAAATAGAACATTCAACTAACTTGTGACTTGATGGGGAACTTAGACTCACAATCCACTGAAGATTATATGACTGAAGAATCACAAGGTCAAGGGAAGGATCCAGCCATAAAGAAATAGAATCTGAAGAATAGAGCTATAGATAGTCCACCGACTAAGAGGCCCAAAGTTTTAAAAGACTCAGCCAAGAAATCAACACAAGAGAAACATAAGGCAAGCACATCTCATTTAATCAGTACCTCTTCTATCCATGAAGTTAATGTGTTCTTAGGAGATGATATACCATCAGCTGAAGGGAATGAAAAGCAAGTAGAAGATGAAGTGATTCCAACAATACAAATTAGAAGAAGCTTAAATGAATCAGTGGAATCCACTCAACAAAGACCTTTCAGTCCAGTGGTGGAGACTCCTCCTGAGTTCATTCCAACAAATCTAAAGATGGTGAATGTTGATGACATCTTTAAAGATCAAGACTTGGAGTTTCTAGATGAAGAGTTTGATGAAGGAATAATATCTGCTTTGCGTGGAGTTCATGAGAATCTAGAACCTGATGAAGCTAAAGAACCATCCACAATACCTTAATGGCTACAAGAATAGTTGAAGAAGAAATCAGTGATTGAATGTAATCCGGCTATTGAGCTATTGAACTAGAAGAATTCCTAAGTAGTATGGGCAAGCCCGTAGAAAACAAGAAAGCAAAGAAATATTCAAGAATTACAAGAGGAGAATACGGGTCTCGCCAAGTCCAATTTGCAATCCCAAAGGTAGGTAAGGCAAAAGAAGACACCACTCCTGAAGAATATGATGTAATGATAGTTGATTTGGAACCAACTGCAAAGAAGTAGGAAATGGAAGAACTTGAGGATTCAGTGATTGCAATTAAGGAAAGACTAAAGAAAGAAGAAGAAAAGAAAAATAAGTTGAAGAAAGAGAATTAAGAATTAAAATATTATATCCAGTATTTGATGAATCCTCTTCAGTCAATTCAAGGGATAACTGCTCCACCTAGAAATATTTCTAGGGATTCACTAGCTAAGTTGGAGAAAATGAGGTCAATTAGTCATGCAGCCCAAGGTTGGATGGGAAATGTCTTGGAGAGAGAACATGGATTCATGGATGAATTCATCCAAGTATATTCAATAAATTCATCACTCTCATGGATAGATTTCATGAAATATTGGAAACGAGTCAGGAATTTAATGTCATCAGGGAGAAAACCATTCCAAGTCTAAAGGCTTTGATGAATACTCCAAAACAAGTCCTAGTGGATGAGAATGTGATGCAATCAAATCAAGCCCATGACTTCCATCGTTGGTATTCTGCCCTAGTTGTGCAAGGAGAAATATTAGAGAAGATGGAAGGTGATTCTATTCAGGCAGCAAGAAAGTTGAAAGGAATTCAGAACAAAATCTTTATTTCACTAGAGGCTTGGTTTGATCAAGAAGTTGGACAGGATGGAGTAGTAAGTGTGGAAAGTTTGAAAGAAAAGATGCACAACATATATTTCAAGGCTACAAATCCAGATCAAGAGGAATATTTTGAATGTGCCACTACTTCCATGACTTTCATAAACATCATTTAGGATATAGGACCAGAATGGGAGAACATTTTCACCACTTGTGAAATTGACATGTTAATCATGGACTACAAGATGATAGAAATCATGCCAAGTGTACCAATGGATGAGCTTGAAAGTGTTATGTCTAGATTCATTGAATTTACAACAAAGGAAATAGAGAAGGGAAAAACCCTTCTAGAAGATGCTTTATTGGATGCTTATTCAACATGAGGTGTCATATTCTTAGTTATTACTTTTCATTGGTCAAAGGTAGTAGTAGTTGTAACTACCTTGTGTTGTCTTAATTTTGGCCACTAATTTCATAAATCAATATGGGCCCTTCATTGTAATTGTGAGCTCTATATAAGGCCCATTTGCCTCATTTTCTAGAGTTAGAACTATTGTTTTTAATTCAAGTATAAGAGAGATAAGAATAATTGATGTAGTACTTCATTTGAGAGCAATATAACTTCAAGACATTGGCGAATTGTTGCAAAGACATCTCCAAGTTGATACATAATCATTTAAGTATGGTGTTTGTGGCATTCTTTGGATGTGTTAGCATGGTTTTCTAGTTTCCTTGAAGCAAATTACAAGCTCCATTATTACAGATCTGTTTTAATTTTAGTTTCATTTTCAGTTTTCATTAATTAGATTGGTGGAATATTTTGCCATTGATGAATACTGAAACCCCTTTATGTTCATATCATATGTGATTTGTGACTTGCAAGTTGCAGTGTATGGTTAGTCTGAACACTTTAAAAGCTTAACTTTGATTTATTTCTACATAATAAATTTCTATGTCCTATGTATCAGTAATCTTAAAATCATCATTACAATACCTTAGAAGATTGCATCATCTTTGTGTAGTTGTTGTCTCATGGCAAAAAAAAGCATGGTTGTGTTTTCACTAAGTCAATAGCAATCTTTGCATCAAAGTAGTTTCCTAAACCATTTTCATCTTTTGCATTTTGTTTTTAGACCATCATTAGGATTAGTTTCAAGAACTCCATTGCAAGATCATACACCTCTAGTAGCACTTATAAATTTCAAGTGTCTTCCCTTTGTGAGTGAAACAATAAGCATTGTGTACTGAACAATTGTGTAAGTCTCTTTGTGATTACTAGCAAGATCACAACATTCCACTGAGTCTATCCAAGTCCATGTCAAGACCTGACATTCAAGGAACCTTGGAGTACTCTCGCTTGATCACATAGTTTAGAATTCGAGATACTTTGTTCAAGAGAGGATAGAGAACTTAGTGTTTTATTCTAATGTTATTGTAGTCATAAAAAACACATGAACATCACCTATAGAGGAATATTGATCCCTGCAAGCATGCATGTCTTTTTACAGAAGAAAAAGAAGTTATATATATATATATATATATATATATATATATATATACAGTTTAAGCAGAGCTTCAACTCTTCCATACACTAACTCAAAAAAAATAAAGCATTATATCTCCTTTTTTCTTTGTTGCACACAAGAAGGAAAATAGCACACACACTTCTACAAAATGACATGCACAAAGTATTCCTTTGAGTCCTATGTTGGATAAGTTGGACCATACATAGAGGATGTTAAGCCATACCTCCAAGACCATTCCCTATAGAAAACATTAATGAAATAGGACAGAGGCAGGGGAAAACACAAAGTAGTCAAAAGCAAGATTTATCTTCATTAAATGATGCAATGGTTGGGATTACTATTCCAACAAATTGTGCATCTATTCTATGTACTGTGAGTGACTGTAAATTCAACCATAACATATATCAAATAGTCACAACAATCGAGTAAATAAGATGAAATCAAAACACAACCATAAACATCATTAAAACGTAGAACAATTTCAACTTAATTGCACTCCATTGCTCTCCTCTATTTCGCCTTGGGAGAAATGGCATAAATGACGTTTTGCTCTTAGATTTTTGTAGCACAATAGTATAAACAGTCAAGTATAGTTTCTTTGCATCCTCTGAGGTGTTGAAAGAAGAAGAGAATTGTAGATTTTATAGATTTTTGCTAATGAAAAATCAATCATAAAGATCATGGAAGAAAAGATGGGAAAGTTAGCACTATTATGATTGATAGAAGATATTGATGAATTATCTTCAAAAATTGAAGATAAATGGTGCAGATAAAGCTTCCAAAATCACACTTAGTTAACTGATTGAAGATTGGAGAATGTTTCCAAAATGAAGAGGAGATGGAAGATAGACATAAATGGTGTAGATAAAGCTTCCAAAATCATGTTAAGTTAACTAATGAAGATTGGAGAAAGTTTCCAAAATGAAGAAGAGATAGAAGATAGAGATGCTAAAAGGAGATAGAGAAAAGCGAGAGATCGATATGGTAAGTGTTTTTAATCAAATTAGAATTTATTCAATTTGTGGCATATCAATAATTAAATAAATAAAAATATTTATTTAACAATAGAAGAAAAAGCTACATAATTAAATAAATAGAAGTATTTATTTAATTGCAAGCAGGATTAAAAACTAAATAATTTAATAAATATAAATATTTATTTAACTATAGGCGAGATTATCTTGGGCAATTTTTAATGTCTACATTTTGCCCCTCTTTGAGACAATGCACTTTATAGCATTGTTTCAAAGAAATTGTTGACATGCCCCATTGAAATGAAGAGATGAATGAAGGATGCCCTCTCGAGAGTTTAGACACGAGAATGAAATTTTGAAAGAGAAACTCACAAAAGGAAGAAGAAAGATGGGATAGAGTTGAAGGAAGAAGAAAATGAAAGATGTGGAACAAGAAGAAAGTTAGTATGGTGAGAGATGGTGAGAAGATAGTGAATATGAGTTGATGTCACAAAGTGGATGACTTTACCAAACATAGATATGATTTGCTCATCACAAGTGAATGCAATAGTATGGTATTGTGAATGGTAATATGATAAGCATTAGGTGAATGTGAATATGATATGTGCAATAATGCTTATGATAAGTGTGAATATGAAATAATATGGTGTGCCATATTTAAGGATTCCATATAACCTAAGGTCCAAGAAGTGCCCCTAGTTATGATTTGCTCTCCACCCTATCATAAATGGCATCATGAAGTTCTTTTGAGACTCTAGCCATTCCCCGAGCAAGGAAGCCTACTTATTATGGTACGGAATGGACTGACTCGATCATGATAGTGGATATATGTGGCAGTTTTATTATGAATGCAAGATAAACTAACTTGATGCTAGTAGTTTGACACTAGATGTTTTAAAGTTCCAAGCCATGGTTAATCAAACTTAAGTGAAATAGATGAAATGATATGAAATTGATAAATGGTGTGAAATAACTATATGAAAAGGAGGCTTGTGATATTTTTCAATCCTGATAGATGATGATTTAGGATTTCTTACAGATGGCCCCTGTTTGCCAAGTTTTCACCATTGTACATCTAGTTTTCCAAGTTTTCACCATGATTTATTGAAATACATGATGATTTACCAGGTTTTCACCCTAGGATGATTTTTATTTTTATTTTTCAATGTTTTGATTTTTTTGGATTTTCAATTTTTTCAATTTTTTTGGATTTTCAATTTTTTTTTTTGGATTTTTTGAATTTTTAGAAAAGTACTAGAATACCCCAAGAGCTCAAGCATAAAACTTTTTCAGGTGCATGTTGTTCATCAGTTCATGCAACGGTTCTCCATTAGGTATCAAAAGCTAGTATGCTCCTAATCTATATGATGTGGTGACAATAAAGGGACCCAACCAATTTGGTTCAAACTTACCTTTGCACTCTCACTCCTATAAATTTCTCTAATTCTCCATCAAGACCAAATCTATGACCTCAAATTTGTGAGGTCTTATCCATTTGTTATAACTATGATGAAGATGCTTTTGATATGCCTAAAGATGATTGAGGGTTGTGATTTGTCTTTCGTTGAGTAGGTCAAGTTCCCAAAGTCTAGATTGACAGTATTCTTCTGTGTTTGATTCCTGTTGTAAAGAGACCCTAAGAGATGGGATCTTGATCTCAAGTGACAAAACCACTTCTGATCCATACACTAGTGAAAATGGTGTCGTACCAATAGGAGTGCGAATGCTAGTGTGACAGGCCCATAATGCAGGATTAAGCTACATATGCCATTCCTAGCTAGCGTCATTGATAGTCTTAATAATTTTCAATATTGTCTTGTTAGAGGCCTTAACTTGACCATTACTCTGAGGATAGTACAGAGTGGAGAAGCGATACTGAATGTTTAATTGAGCTCAAAGATCCCTAACATCTTGGTTCTTAAATGGTTGGCCATTATCTATTACAATGGACCTTGGTATACTGAATTGACAAATGATGAAGTTCATAATAAACTTAGAAATTTGTTTGCCTGTGATATTGATAAGTGGAATATCTTTTACCCACTTTGTGAAATATTTGGTAGCAATAATAATAAACTTATGTCCATTAGATAATGAGGGGTGTATCTTGCTAACAAGATCGAGTCCCCATTGAGAGAAAGGCCATAAAGTTGTAACCGGTTGTAATTCTTGAGTAGGCGCATGAATAAGATCTCCATGTTGCTGACATGGTTTGCACTTTTTGACAAAGTAATATGTGTCCTTTTCCATTATGGGCCAATAGTAACCGGTTCGTATCAACTTCTTCACTAAGGTAGGTCCACTTGAATGTGACCCATAGATACCTGAATGTATTTCAATAAGAGCAGTTTGGGCTTCTTCCGTGTTGAGGCATCTATGGAGGGAACCATGGAAACTTCTTCGGTATAAGGTGTCGCTAATAAGGTGTAACAAGATGAGTAGTGAATGAAGTCTTTTTTTTAATTATTGGATAAGTTAGGGGTAAAATTTTATCATGGAGGTATGCGTATATTTCATTAAACCAAGGTCAGTTAGAACCCATAATATCACACACGAGTGTCGATTTGGAACATCAAAAGTAGGAATGAGAGGCTGCTCGACTAGGAACTCATAGTGATGTACATGTTGCAGCATGCCCAAGAGTGATCCAATTGTAGCCATTGCATCAACTGCCTTGTTGTTTAATCTAGGAATGTTTTCAAAAGAGATTTGACTAAAGTATTCTTTCAATGTGTCTACCATTTTCTTATATAGCAATAGCTTTTCGTCATTTGTCTGGTAATCATCAGTGACTTGGTGAATCACCAACTGTGAGTCTCCATAAACTTGCAAATTCTTTATTTTCCATTGTATAGCCATCCTAAGACCAATAAGTAGTGCTTCATATTCTGCTATATTATTAGTGCAAGGAAAAGCAAGTCGGTATGACTTAGGAATGCAATCTCCTTGTGGTGTAATAAATAGCACTCCAACTCCTGAACCATGCTATGTGAAAGATCTATCAAAATATAATTGCCATACTAGAATTGTCTTGAAAGTGAATACATCCTTGTCTGGAAATTCTAATAGTAGAGGATGATCGGCTATCGTCGAGGCATCTGCTAACTGATCTGTGATGACTTGCCCTTTAATATCTTTTCAGCCAATGTATTTGATATCAAACTCACTTAAGATCATTACCCATTTTGCTAGTCTACCTGTGAGAGCTTCTTTTGATAGTAGATATTTCAATGGATCAATTTTAGCAATGAGTTAGATTTTATGACTAAGCATGTAATGTCTTAGTTTTTTACAAGCAAAGACCACAGCTAAACATGCTCTTTCAATTGAAGTGCAGTTAAGTTCACACCCAACCAATGTGCGACTTATGTAGTAGATTGCTCTTTCTTTCCCAGAATAATCATGTTGAGCAAGTAGAGCACCTAATGTTGTTGGGGTTGCTGAAATATAGAGGAGTAAAGGCTTACCCTCTACTGGAGGCAATAATACAGGAGGTGACAATAGATAATATTTTAGTGTCTAAAAAGTCTCTTGACATTTTTCATCCCATTTGAAGGATATATCTTTATGTAATAGAGGTTGAAATGGATGGCATTTACCTGCTAGTTGTGCAATGAATCTCCTGATAGACTATAATTTTCCTTGAAGACTATACAATAGCTTAAGATTCCTTGGTGGAGGCATATTGATTATTGATGTTACCTTAGCTGGAGCCACTTCAATGCCTCTGTGAGATACTATGTAGCCCAGGAGTTTTCCAAATGTGACTCCAAAAACACATTTCTTAGGATTCAATTTGACATTGTATTTCTCTAATCTGTCAAATATTTTGGATAAGACTGACAAATGTCCTTCTCTAGTGATAGATTTTGCTAATAAATCATCCACATAAGCTTCCATGAATACATGCATCATGTCATGAAACATAATTATTATTGCTCTCTAATATGTAGCTCTTGCATTTTTGAGCCCAAAAGGCATGACATTCTAATAGTAAGTTCCCCATGGACAAGTGAATGTTGTCTTATGTTGATCTTCTATAGTTATCTTAATCTGATTGTATCCAAAGAATCCATCCATGAGAGACAACATCTCATGTCTTGCTGTCAAATCCACGATCATATCTATGTTTGGTAAAGTCATCCTTTGGACATGACTTATTTAAATCTCTAAAATCTATGTAGATGCAGATGCCCCCAGTTAGCTTAGTGGCTAGTACTAGTTCAGATACCTATTCCGAATAATCTATCGGTATTATGAAACCTACATTTAATAGTTTATGAAGTTCAACTTTGGCCAAAAGAGTAATTTGTGGATTTGCTTGACATGTTTTGCAATAGGTGATACTGTTAGATGATGAAGAACCAAGTCAGGATCAAAACTTGGCATGTTTGTGTAGGTCATGGCAAAATTTATCCATCTTTCATGGAAGAAGCTACTAAAATTTTATTTTTCTACTTTTGTCAATAATGCAGCTAGGTGGACGATTTTAGCAGTATCAAGTGTGCCAATGTTGACCTCTTCTGTCCTTTCAATAAGCATTGTTGATTTCTCTTATTTTTTGATTCTATGGGAGTGTCAAACCTTCCATCCTTTAGTGCCCTTGAAGGGTTTTCACCATTGGATGCATCATGTCACATGGTGGTTTTCACTAAAAGACCCTTTATTGATTTTGGTATTTTGCGATTGGAAGGTTTGGCAGTCTCACAAAAACATGTGTTATTTAATTCAATTATGAACCCTGCTTTATGATCACCTTGAGGAATGCTGTCACAGAGTCCCAAAAAGTTGGCTATTGCCTCATCATTTTCAAATGAATCTAGACTCAATGCTTCTTGTTGGTCCTAATCAATCAATTGGGGATATATAAGGGATATGTTGGTAGGAGTGTTTATTTTGAATGATATGGAGGTGATTGTGTTAGTGGTTATGTTTTGAAAAAGGTTAGTGATGCCATCAAAAGAGTTATCGTCAGTAACATCATTAGATACATCAACAACTGGAAAATGCTTTGTAGACTCTTGCAAAATAAATTTGATAACCAGGGACACATATTCTTTCTTTCTGTACCCTAGTTCTTGATTTTTAGGATTCTCTGAAATAGTTAAGGGTTCTATGACGCCTTGTTTCTGTCGACCGAGGCCACTGTATCCATTATAACCCATTTTCTTTATTATGTTGAATCCTTTTTGATAGTCCAAAGGTTTGAAGTAAGAATCACTGGAGTAGGTTCATCTTGATACAACCATATGGAAATATCATCATCCAAAGTTTCTTTATGTAACTCCCCCCATCTTATGGAGGTAATTTATTTGCATTGGTAATGATTGTAGACATATTCTGGATATGAGTAGGTTGCCCATTTGTTTTAGGGGTAAGTGGAAGCTGTCCTATACAAAGGACTTGTAAGATGTATTCCCCACATCCCTTATCTTTAATTTGAACCTTAGTGTTTGTAGGGGAGACCTTTTGTTCTAAAGACTGAGCCAATGTACGTGGGTCTACATATGAAGATGATGAAGGTACTTCACCATTGATAGGAATTTGATGCTCTGACTGTGCTTTCAAGTAACCACATGTAGCAAAAGGGTCTGTATCTCTTGGTATCATGATCTCTTTTCCCTTATGTGAAAACTTCAAACATTGAAGATATGTAGAAGGCATAGCAGGCATGACATGTATTCATGGGCGACCTAAAATTATGTTGTACGGAAGTTCCAAGTCTAATACTTGACAGGCTGTGGCTTTGATCATGGGACCAACACTTATAGGGAGTGTAATGGTATCTTATGATTGTCTTTCTACATCATCATATGCTTTGATTGTTATTCTTTTTGTAGGTTTTATATCCCCCTTGGAGTATCCTAGTGCTTTGATCATTCGTAGTGTATAGATGTTTAAACCTGCACAACCATCTATTTGGATGCATTTGATTTTAGCTTTATTAACAAACACCTCTAAATGAAGAGGATCATTATGACCATGGGATGGACCATCATTTTTTGTGAATGTAATATTGCAAATGGATTTAAGATGACCGACCATGGCTTGGAACCTTTCAACATCTATGTCATTAGGAATGATAGATTCTTGTAAAGGTTTGTTGAGAATTGCTTTATGAGTAGGTGACAGCTTAAGCAGTTCTAAAATAGAGATTTGTATAGGGGTCTTGCTTAGTTATTTTAGGACATTATAGTCAGATGCAGAGTAGTAGCTTTTGGTCTATAAGCAACCCCTTAGAGAGTTACTTTGCTTCTACGTGTAGTAACTAAGCATTGCAGATTTTTATTATTGATAGTGTTGACACCTAAAATTGACTATATCTTACGACATTACATTTCAACATATTTTGTCCTAGGTCCCCTTCATGACCCCTTCCATCACTCCCATTAGTTAAATAAATTATATTTATTTAATTGATTCCTCTTATCCATTTGTCCTCTTCTTGCGTCAAATTAAATAAATCTTATTTATTTAATCTTATTTTCCTCCATCATCCAATTTAAATAAATTAAATATTTATTTAAATGCCACTTGTCTCTCATGATTTAAATAATTTTATTATTTAAATTACTTATTCTCACTCACATCCCTATTTTTATCCTCATTCATTGTGTGTCATAAGAAGTTCCTCTCTGGTGCAGGAGCACCTAATAGAACATCTTGGAGCAAGAAGACACAAATGATCATAGGAGGAGCCCATGGAGTCCATCAAGTCAAATGGAACATCCTAAAACCAATTATGACATGTTGCAATGAACAAAATGATGTAATGATCAAATGTCCTGAGGGTCCTGGTAAGGACCCTAGGACCAAAAATGATGTAAGTTGGGCCAATAGTGCCCCTAGAGTAAAATATAGGTGTCTAAGATCAGCAACAAGGTTTAATGAACCTAAGAAAATCAAACATGATGGATTAATAAGGTAGGAGTTCATTAAATAAGGTAGGAGTTCATTAAATAATGTAGGAGTTCATTAAAACAAAGTTTAAAAATTCAAATTTTTGAATTATGCATTTGGGCAGGAAAGCCATTTTGAGTAGTTTTTGGTAGCTTAACCATCTCCAACCGATGGGAATTGGTTGTAGAAGTTAGGGAGAAGTTATGTAAGCCTAAAAAAGGCATTTGGTGGTACGGTGGAAGCATCTTGGAGGCCCGGTTTGTACGGCAGATAGGAGAATAACAGTAAAATTTAGTTTTCTTGCATTTCCTTCTTGCTTTTCTGGTTGGTCTTTTTGATTGTGGAGTGTTGGAAAATGTCTTAAACCTTCATTGAGTAAGTATTATACCTATTTCATGCTTTGAGAAGGTTTTTGTAGATAGTTTCATTGCTGTTTATCTGACTGTCACAAGGAACAGCAGGCTGTCCTGTGCATTTTGAGAGGTTTCAATGCCTCATAGGACCTTTCCATGGATGTAGAATCCTGGTTCTCATGGAATAGGTCCTTGATTGCATGTATAATATGTTTCTAACCCTAACAAAGTAGGAGGAGTGTAAATGGGAGAGGTGATCACCATTTGAAGTCAAAGTTTGCATGTGGAAGAGCATTGAAATGGTGGCATGGTTATAACAGCAGGAGATCCGTCTTAACAAGGTGGTGTTTTTATGCTTGATAATGTTTGGTATAACCAAGGAGATGGTGTTAGACCTTTGAATGAGGTCTGGAAGTGATTGGAGATGGGAGATCTAGTAAAACCTAGGTTTTGAGGCCTAGAAAGGGGGGTTTTGTATTTCAAACCTTAAATGAGAAAACCACCAGTTGAAACCTTGAAAATACTTTGTTTCTAATCCTTTCCTAAGACTTTTTCAAGGTTTGGAGTGGATATGACAAGTTTGTCATAGGGTTCCTTTGTAAAATGGGCAATTTAAGCCTTGTGGGAAGGCAGCAGGGTGCTAGGACAGTCACATTTGGTCCAAAACAATAGTAGGTGATTTTGAGATATGTTATATAGCTCAATAGAGGGTATCTAGATCAGTCATTATATTTGGATGTACTTTGGGAAAGTTTGGAGAAAAGTGCAAGTTAGTCGCTGAACAAGGCTACAAGGATTAGGCCTGGTTAAAAGGAGTTGTCAAGAACCGGTCAAAATGGAGTAAGAAACCTATTGAATCTTGTTGATTGGGGTATGTTGAGACCCTAGAAGGTGTAAGTTTTCATCTGACAAGTTGGAACACAAATTTGAGTCCTTTGGTGGAGTTTAGGACAAGAGGAAGACTAGAGAAGTCTTATTGGTTGAAGCCCACAAGCTATTTAAACCTTTTGATCTTGTTAAATTATCTTTGGAGACCTGACACCTCTGCATCACACTCCAAAATAAATTAAAAATCCCTTTTATTCCCACTATTCTCCTAATTTTGGTCTCCTGTCATACCCATTTAATGTGCATCATAAGCACCAAAATGGCCTTTTAATCCTAGCCATCCACATTACACAAGTGGATTTCAATCCTAGCAATTCATTTGATTCCCTTTCCCTCTATAAATAAAACTTTATTTTCCATTCCAAACCCTCACTCACTCACTCACTCGCTTGCTCACTCACTCACTAACTCACTCACTCAATCACACAAGTCATTTTCATACAGCGCTTGAGCTCTGTTATGCTAGAATAGTGAGCAATCAACAATCCTTTGACATATTCTTATGTGAGATTGACAAGAGCCATGGAGATAAATCAAACTTAGCTTGAAGATCGGCTTGCTCTACATTTTTGTTTTCATTTTCATGCTAGTTTGTGCTTAATGATGCTTGTTAGGGTTTAGTTTAGTTTGTTGTTTTTTAAACACTAAATCTGATTTTCCCTAATTACAAAATGGTGAACCGAACGTGAATCTATTATTAACTCACTTGCCTTGATCTAGCTTTCTTTTTGCAGGTTTTCCTAACTTTTTTGTTGCAGGTTTATGCCATTTTTGGAAAAAAAACCCTAGGTTCTAAATATTTTATCATATCTTTCAAACATATGTGAATTTTGCTACAACATTTTAATAGAATTTTATGGGTCATCTCAGGAACCTACAACAGAAAAATCACACTTTTATCATTAGTTTTGAATGAGTTATAACGATTTTATTTTTTTCATAAATCTGCATTTCTATATGCAAATCAGTAAAATTTCCATAAAAATTTATATTTCTGGAAACCTCCTAAAGTTTTAATGGGGATCTGTTCTTTACAGACTTAATTTTGAGCTCATATGTGGTGCTAAATGATAAAATCTTTGTCAACTATAGGGTTTTTATAAATCCACATTACTGGGCATAAATCAGGGAACTTTTCTAACTTTTTTATATTTCTAGAAAGGTATCAGAAAATTAATAAGGGTCTCTTTCATAAGTTTTTACATTTCAAGTTGGAAACATTTCAAAATGATCAAATCTATGTCACTATTTGAAAAAAAAATGTATCTAAAATAACAATCTTCTAATGAGCTTATCTTTTTATGGCTACATTTTAAGATTATTTTCTAATTTTTTTTTTAGGGATTTGGTTTTTTGCTAACACTTTGATTGCAGCTATCTCATTTGTCGAAGATCAAATAATTGAAACTACTAACGAATTGTGTGCAGTACTGCTTGTCAAGGATCAAACTTTTATCACTAATCTAGGCACTTAGTTTAATCTAGGGGGTTAATTAATCATTGTTTGTTGTTCTTATAAGGATGGTAGGTGTATGCTCTCACCTTGTGTAAACTTGGCGATCAGAAGTTAGACCCATCTCTTTTATGTTTTTAACCCCTTAGAAGGCCTGACTCCTGATTTGTGAGAGGGAACGACCCAAGCGGTACTTTCATTTTGGTCTCCTATATAAAAAATTGTGGTTGTGATGAAAGTCCCCAATCACCTAGTGTCGTTGTTCTATACCAATGGAAGTCTCCCTCAGTATCCATGAGATGTGTGAAAACCCTTTCTGAGGGCTAGGAGACCTCTTAAATGAGTGAACTGCTGCATGTATAGGCACCAGATTATCCTTAAACACTTACTATAAACCACTTGCTGTAGAGGCAAAAAACCTTTTTATCTTATTGGTGCAAGAGGTTGGACCTCTAAAGCCACCCTATACGTACTATTCAGGGTAGAGACAGAAAATCCCTCGGTTCATAAGATCTCTGGATCTTTGGGGTAAGAGATTTGGTGTGCTCGTGCTATGGTGGGGGAGCCAGTGTCACCAACATCCCTAGTTGTCCACCTTGTCTTAGTATATGGAGTAATCCAAGTGGGGACTCAGCAAGTAGTATCCTCTTTCTAGCCTAGGTTGTGCAAGCTTACGAGTTTTTTTCAAATTTGTCAAGACCAGTAAAAATTTTGGGCTAATCTAGGCCCTCATTCAGACTTTTACTCTAATTTTATATCAGAGTCATCTAAAATATTCTGTCTGTCATGTTTTGGGTGTGTGTTTAAAAACAAACATTGTCAATCTCAACCAAACACCACACCTTGAATCTATAACATTCCAACCTTAACTCATATTACTCATATTATTCATATTCTCATCCTTGAAACTAGTCCAATATTCATTTGTCAAAATGGTTGTGATCATCAACAAATCTAGGCCAAATCAAAAACCATACATACTCTGAGGTGACCCAAAATTTTCTCCTAATGATAATGAGGATCTTGTAGATTTTGAGGCATACTTGGAGGAACAAACCAAAATACAAAGACTTCAATCTATGTGTAAATCCATCCCAACACTAGAGCAAAAGATCCTAGCACAAGAACTACAAGGCATCACCCAAACCTTCCACCAACTAGAACACCCCCTAAACCAACAAGTCATACAATGATTACAAACCATCATCCGACCACTTCAACAAAACCAATCACCACAAATACAACTCCTAGTCAAAATCCAACAACTCATGCAATATCCATCTCCAAATCTTCCACAACATGAACATGCTAGTACTAGTCACTCCTCACACCAAGATTACAAATCCTTAAGCCATCTTAATGTTAATCTTGACAAGGGAAATACCATCTCAAGTTTCGAATCATACACCAATCCATCTACTAGTCCTCCATCACCATCCAATAGAATGCCTATCTCAAAGCCTAGTAGGGCTATGCCAACACCACCATCAAACTTTCCAAGCTTTAATCCATCAACCAACAAATCCTCAAATGATTTTCTTGAAAGATTCTTTGCAAAATCTAAAAGCAAAAGAAAATCTATGGAGTTATCCAAATCCACCAATCCATTTAATCCATTTTACCCTCCATTTAATCAAAGTCCAAGCCCTAGGGCTTTACAGATGCTAGGCCACAACCCAGGGATTACAAAAGATTCATACAGTAATATTCTTCCATGATTTATGTCTTCTACAACTCAATTCTGTGCTCTGCAACTCATTTTACTTCTTGTTCTGCTTTCTTCTACTCTGTTCTACTACTCATTCAGATCAAAACATCTTAAGATCTTTCTTCCTATCTTCATGCTATTGATCCCCTACTTTGATCAATACTTAGAAATAACTCTTTATCTCTTATTTATATCCTCCGTAAGCCTTCAAAACATTATGAAGTCAGCTTGATTGCAACGACTAGTTATGAAAGGTGTACACAAAATAGGTCAGGCCTAAACATAAGGCATTGCTCCGCAAATACATAGAACTTTGTGTGGATCTTACAGAAGGTTAGCCAGATCCTAAAATTCATTGAACCATGCTCCTTTTTCCTATGCAAGTCATGGATTTGCTCCGCAAGCTGATTAAACTCCACTGAACACTGTCGACTCTGTTATGCAAAAATAATCAATCTTTTAATAGCGATATCTTTCTAGAATCAAAGCCAAATGATCTAAATTCTTGATATGTTGTAGCTTCCTATGTCTAGATGTTAAGTCTAGCTCTGCAGCCTCTTATGTTCAAATGCAATAACTCATCAGGTCACCATCTTAATATTCTGCAACTCACTGTCAACTGTCTCAACTATTTTGAATTCTTCTGGATGGTCCTGCATCAGACTCTCAGGGTTATTTAAAAAGTGAGCCTCTTTACTTTGGTCTATATTATGCCAAAATCAAATAGGTTCGGTGATCTGTTTTTAGGTACTTGCAACTGCCCCTAAGGTCAACGGTCTATCAAGTCCACCTTGCAAAATTGCCTCAAAAGTAATCTAGATTCAGCATTCTACTTGCAAGCCTTGCACTGCCTCAATGATCAGTGGTCTAAGCAAGTCTTCTCCACAAGTTACCTCAAGATCAATGTCTGTTTCAATCAAATTCATTCATGCATCCTCCAGAACAATCAAGTTACTTTTTGATTGAATCAATACACTTCCTAAACTTCTCTACAACACTTTCCAATCCTAATCTTAGATACAATTTCTCTCACACACCTCAGAATCTTACATTTTCTACTCTGCATATACTACTTCAATACTTTTCTTTGTTTCTTTATCCACATTTTTTTTACTCTGGTACACAAACTTTCTCCTCCGGTAGAATATCTTGTCAGTCCCTTTTTCTCTACCACATGATCTTCTCTGCTATGCTTCAAATTTGTTCATGCACAACTTTATCTTGCACTACTTCCTCTTATGATCTTGCACAAACTTTCTCTTGCACTGTTTCAGGTGACTAGTCTATAACAAAATTCTTCTCATGATTAATGCTTCACATTCTTCTAGTTTCTCTATCAAATTTGATGTCTCAAAAGGTTCCTCTTCCTCTCCATAAATTGCCTCTGTATCAATAGGCTCTTCTTCTTCTACATAAACTATCTCTGTATTATTAGCTTCCTTTGTAATAGGTTCTTGTTGACTTCCACTGCTTGATTCTTTTCTCCTCCAAACTTGAAAATAGGTTCTTCTGAATGGTCTTCTATCAAATCCTCTTTCATTTCTTTTGTATCCTGCACTGTGATAAGAATTTTGACTCATATTATCTCTCCCTCTGTAATTTGAATTTTTGTCCATGTTCTGCTCCACATAAGGTCTTCTTTCTCTGCATCCTGATCCAACACATGAATACTTCAGTCTATACCTCCCTTTAAACATATAAGTAACATGTTTCCATTCCTATCCATCAATCCATCCATAATTATTTTGTATGCAACCTGCCATAGATTTTCTCCTCCTCATTTTATCCCAACACATCCTTTTAGAATGATTCCTTACTCCATAAAACTTACAAGGGTATAGATCCCAACACAATTCATTTTCATGCCTATGTCTATTACAATGTGAATAATACATACCTCTTCTTCCCTGAGTTGATTTGTTTGAACTTGCAATAACATCCTTACCTCTATCATACCCAAGGCCTTCACTTCTTGATCTGATTACTAGTTCAATAGGTTCTGTAATTCCTTGCTGATGCTTTCCCAATCCTTGTCCTTCATATCCCATCCTTTGCATGATTTTAAAACCAATACCATCACCACCAACTGTAGGTTCTGTCACACTGTCATCTTTAATTTCACTATCTAAAGAAACTTCTGCATCATCACACAAATCATTAGTATCACAAGAAACATCACAAAATTTAGGCTTCGATCTTAGACTTTCATTCTCTTCTCTGCATGCTACAAGTGACTATTCTAACTGATCTTTCTTCTCTTTTAATTATGATATTTCACTTTTCTGCAAACTATTCTCCTTCTTCAATTCTTCCAAAATATCTTCTAGATCTCTGTTCCTTAGTTCAACCTTATAAAACAACTTAAATCCTTCTTCTAGTTTTGCAAATTTCTTTTCAACATCCTCAAACAATTTTAGCTCTGCTTCTAGGTCTCCATTTATGCTCTTTACATCTTCCAGTTCTTCTTCAAGGGCATCAAACTTGTCCACTCCTAGATCTTTCATGTTCTCCAACAATTTTGCATTATACTTCCTGATTTCGCATAGTTCATCTTCCAAAATATATTTTTCACATATTAGGGTTTCATTTTCTTTCTTCATCCTCTTTCCAATTTTGCCCATTTAAATGAATCAGATAAACAACTTAATTTTGAAAAGCTTACCGAATCTTTCTTGCCTTGATCTTTCTTTTGTGATGATTTATGTATACTCTAGGGTTTCACACTTCCTTCAAAATGATCTTTCTTCCCAACAGATTCGCAACCTGCCCAGCAGATTTGAAACCCGCTCTGATACCACTTGATGCAGTCAAGGTAGGAGGGTCTGGTGAGGGACTGTCCAAGCTTGTAGCCTTAAACAATTAACAATATGATCACAATGGATATGCAATGGAAGCTAATAGCTAATCAATAGAAAGCTAATAGATATTCATGAACATATGACACAAGATATATCCTAGGAACAACCCTAACAGCGAAAAACCCAGCCTTCAAATCTCATTCTTCTTATATTATAACTTCAAATCAAATTACACATGCCTTAAGGGCTTTATAGATGCTAGGCCGCAGCTCAGGGATTACAAAAGATTCATACAACAATATTCTTCCATGATTTCTGTCTTCTACAACTCAATTCTCTTGTCAAATATATTATGTGCTAGCACTAGGATTAGAGGATTTTCCCTAAGCGTTAGGCTTAGAATGAGGAACCAGCCTTCTCTGGAGGTCTGATCTCAACTTGCAAGGTCCCACACCTTGAGATCATTCCCATTGTGTCATTACAATGCAGCTTGGACTCTCTCCAAGATGGGTGCAATTCTATGTGATAATAGTTTCTAGCATGCCTAGTGGGACCACTCTGCTCTGAGTGAGAGCTAGATTGAGGATTTGGTGTCACTCTTAGTCTACATGCTACTGTGAAAGTGTCAACAGACACCTGGCAACTCTGCTGATCCAGATCCTTTATTACTATTCAACATTCTATGCCTGGAGTGCAGACACAGTCTTCTTCTAGAGGTATTTGTAATTTGTTGAACTCTCCTTTGCTGATAAAAGAAGAACAAGATCATCTAGGTCCCCTATGAGGACAAATAGAAATAATCATCCAATTCATTAAAGGGTACAGTCCACTCCTCTTGTTGGAGTACAGATAACCCTGAGAGGGGGTGTGAATCAGTGTTGTAGATGTCAAAACTTTAATTTACTTTCTTTCAACCTTAAAGGAAGAAAATGAAAGAATCAAACTTCATCATATGCTTCATCAAATGAAGGAGTCAAATACTAAATATATTTAAGCATGAAGGACAATTAAATCACACAAAATTAAAATCATGATACAATAAATTTTAGAAGTGGAAAACCCTCATGGGGTAGAAAAACCACTCTGAATTGCCTCACTGTCTTATCAAAATCACACTAATTACAATAGTTGTCTCACCGACAATTAACCATGCCTCACTAGAAAATTAGAAGCTCCATTAGGTACAATAAGTATCTCACTGATACACATATGCCTCACTAGCTAAATATGGACATAAGAAAGAAAGAATCCATTTAGGGGGTTACCCTATTACAATATGCACCAACATAATATTCCTCCAACACTTTGATTATGAGAGTTCTTTCTGATACAAGTTTCACATCATAAAGAAATATTTTCTTACAATACCCCCTTGAACAAATATAGTGATCAATGAACAATAACTTTCTCTAACAACCACACAATATCACTTCTCTACAATGCATTCACTTGATTCTACCTTGTCTAGACCTTCTTTTCAATCAATAACCTTCTCTGCAATTGGCTGCATATAGTCTTCATTCTATTTTTTATTCACACCTGTAAATACATCTCATTCATCTCTCTTGATCACCTAAATCACCTCATCAAAACACCTACAATATCTTTTCAAAAACTTCACAAAAAAATATCTTCAATATTTCATTTTTGTCCTAAAAAAAAAAAAATCCCATTCATAATGCACCTACAATTTCTTTTCAAAAAGGAATGACCCTTCATATTCTTCTCCTAACTACATATTCATTTTCTCTACATAAATCATTTTTAAAAAATCCATTTAAATATTAGAAATCATAAAAATCCTCAATCTGCCCTGATAAAAATAATAGACCAATTCATCTTCATGAAGACCTTTCATATTCTTTTTTCTCATTAATTTCATTTTCCCTTTCTCAAAAATAAATCTTCAATATTCTTCCATCACCATTCATCTTCCCTACATAAAAAAATTCTCCACCACCTACAAATAAAATCATATTCCTCCTCTTTGCAAGACCATTCATATTTTTCTATCTGCAAAAAGAAAGTTCTCCAAAAGAAACTTAAAACCTTGATTATCTTAGGCTCATTCTTCATTTTTATGAGAATACAAAAAGAAGGCATTAAAAAGCCTTTAAACTTCTTCTTTTATAGTCTTCAATTGCCATGAAGTGGAGTCAAAAATAGAAAACATCTTCTTAAAATTAGTGCATTTAAATCCATAAAAATATGCCTTTTAAACAGGCTAAAAATAGCCTTTAAAACTAGCCTTCCTTGTTGTCATAGATAATTGACTTTCCAAGAGACGTCAATCTTAAACAAAGGAATCAAGTTATGAAGATTTAAATTGTGGCCATTGATCGGCCTTTATGTGCCCACTACAACTTTAAATTGAAACCTTTGATTCATTTTTCTACCCAATAGAGAGAATGTAGACTGATGTCTTCGGTGTCTTTAGGAAAAGGGGGCCAGTCCCCCATGATCCCAAAACCCTCAAAGATGTCACTTAAGTGACAATGACCTGCTGTAGTAGGTCAATAGTAAATTAAAACAAAAAGTGTTTTCTTATATGATGGGCAGAATAGAAGGCACTTAGAGGTTTAGACAAAATACTTAGGGTTTTAGATGTTTAATAATCTTGTATAACCCTTGATCATTATTCAACAACACCTCCTTGATATACATTTAAACTCAGTAAATGACAACTTAAGATCTCTCTATAAATGCCTCTGATATATAATCAGCAAGAAGACACCAACACCTTTGCAAAGACACCAACACCAAATCACCAATTATGAACAACATTAACAAGCTTTGGAGACATGATAATTACTAACTTGGGGAGCTTTGACAACGGCAAATAGAACCTTTGACATCCTAATGTAATCTACATAAGACTGATGAGAAATAATGTCATCTTTGAACCATGATGATGGCTTTCTTGCAAACCAAACTATTCATTCTGCCATATTACATGCAATCTTATGAAGACAAAACTTCATCAAGATACTTTAACAACTCCATTATGTTATCAAGCCAGAGTGAACTGCATACCAAGACACTTCTATTATGTTATCACTACATACAAAGACATTACCTGCATCTTTTGTCATGCAAGTGACCATTCTCGAAAACTTACTTCATCACTTCATTGAACACAACAATAATCATGAAGAGAATCTAATTAATATCACCATGAAGGGACACCAATCAACATCATAATATAACAACACATGACTAAGTCATCCTCATGCCATAAGATGAGCTTGGTGTCCTGCACAAGAAGCAACCTTAGAAAGACTTTAACCTTCAAATCTTTGATGTCTGCATTCCTTGAACTATGATCAAGAAAATGTTGTCCAAATGAAGTGGGTGTTCTATATGACTCAAATGGCAACCATCCTCATGAAAACTATGTCATCCGATCTTGCGAATCTAATCATCTCATGTTACCTTGAAACATGGAAATCATCAACATAAAGCAAGATGACTTGAAACATGACAATCAACATGAAGCAGCAACACTTTTCAACAATTAGGATTAGGACATGATTAGGACATGATCAATTTCATATTAACCTTTGATGGTTCTCTTCATGCATGATGATGGTCTCCTCATTCGAACTTAACCATATAAATCTTTGACATAAATGACAAAACCAATGCCTGTACAATCTCCCCCTTTGGCATTGATGTCAACATTCTCTAGGTTTGCACCTTATTACTCCCCCTTTGACAACAATGACAAAGGGATAACATGCTCTCCCTAAATTATATGCATCTACTTTGAGATAAACACCATGAGATAACTCACTGAACACTCTTGCATCAAGCATCAAATCAATAAACCCCATCAACCTACACAAGCAACCTTTCATATGAACAAGCATCAACATCAATGATGAGTATATTATTTGCCATGAATGACAGCATGAATGATGGAAGAGTAAAACACCATTGACAAACAAAAATACAACTCTGTTATTTAAAAAAAATTACTCCCCCCATCTAATAAACTGAATATAACGGCAACAAGACAACATTCACAACCTTTAACCATTTATACTACAACTCCTTACACATTGGACATTATTGTCTGATCTTGCACTGTCTATAACATATGTCAACATCAGAAAAATTGCACTGTCACCTACTAAACCCTGTACCCTTACTCATTCTGTCACTAAAAAAAATCCTTCAAAACTTAGTATTATTGTCTTCACTTTGCAAACAACAAAATAACACTACAATTAATGTCGCAACCATTCAACAACATGCCACTATTCTTCACAAAGAAATTACATTGCCATAATCATAAGATGTCTTTCTTATTTGAACATTTGATATAAACACCACCACTTGATCATATGGCTGCCATAAAATTTTAGAGTAGATGATGTATTGATCACTGTCAAAAATTTGTAAAGTATGCTGTCATAAAATTTCAGAATATGTTGTGAAAGTCTCTGAAATACTTCAAGACTAATTAAGGCACTTGAAATTACAATACATGACTTCAAATATGTCCTTGCAATGACCCACTATGAAATTTTTTTTCCATGCTTTCAACAATATGCAGAAATAAAAATGTTTCAAACGCTCATTTAGAAGTCTTCTTTCAGAGTCCATATGTCTCATGTTAGCAACAAAGTATTGTCATCAACTCTTCAAATGTTGAAAGCAAGAAAATTTATGATTGTCCTCCATGCATAACAAATACTTTCATGACTGATTTTATCTTGTTTTGGATGCCATACCCTGTTCTAATTGAAATTTCTGGTTTTACCCCATGACAAATCAGAGCTAAAGACTATTTTTGAGCATAAAGGAAAGAAATGACTTTTATATCAGCAACATTGTCATGTCAAACTCATAAGAAGTCATGAAACCACTATCAAAGACAAACAAAAATGTTCTTAACTGTCATTTCAAACACCTCTAACCTATTTCTATATTTCAATGATATGACTGTCATAGGATCAATAAATGTTGATTCTATCCTTGTACATTGTCAAGATATAATAGTCCTTATAACTAATGTGATACAAATTTTATGATTGTCATAGACTGTCCTGATCAGTACTATAGACATTGAAATGCTTCTCTATTTTCTGCAACATGCATTGTCTTCTTTGAAGAAGAGAATGTCCACAATTGCAATTGGAGGCTATCTCTATCTTTTCTTACTTCTAATGTCATTTGAAAGACACTGATCATCGGCTTCAATAAAAAGTAGAAAAACTCAAATGAACATCTAGAGATGAACCTGATTAACTGAAGAACTTGATGAGATACAAGGCACCACCATCAATGACATAAGCATCTCTAGATTTTCATAGCTTGAAGAACATACCTGATACCACTTCATAACTAGAAGCACACAATTTGCACATACCTTCCTAAAGCCTATCAATGAAGAAACCCATCAAAGAAACATGTCAAACTATCATACCAAGAATTCTTCCAAATGATAATGAATTAACATCTGCAGTCCACCATCTTCTTTTGACACTATTTCTAATCCTCATAAAAGCTCCACCTCTCATGCATGACACATAGCTCAAAACACATGATCAAGACACATGATGATCAACACTATGGAAGACAAACACTATACACAGCTTGAGGTCTCTCTAAGAAGCAACCAACCTTGAAGTAAGCAGTTTCACCAATCTCTTACAACACAACACCAATCACTGTTCTGAACCAAAATCCATATTCTCCTAAACCAACTTTCTCCTTGTTTTCTACAATTTCCTTGGGGGTAAGAGATAAGACATTAATCAAATCCCCCTATCCTCATGCTCTATCTCATGTAACTAATGATGTGACTTGTGCAAGATGCACAAGTTTAGGATCTATATTCTCTTGGCTTTGTTTTAGTCTCCAAACTTTCACAAGTTCTTTCTTCTGTTCAAGTTTCTTCTTCCAAACCTTTTCAGCCTCTTTCCTTTTCCAACTTTTGAAACTAGATGATGCTATTCTTCCATACATTTTGTAACTATATGCTTTGCGACTAGGAGAGTTGCACTTGAAACATACAAGATTAGCATTCCTTATTGAAGTAGAATTACTTCTTCTACAATTAACTGCTTTGTGTCCAAAATGATTACAAGTATAACAATAACCAAAAAATGAATAATTATACATGTACATATATGCTTGTCTTGCTGGAGAAACCCTTCTTGAATTTCTCTTTTGATTGTTCATTTTGATAAACTTATCTTTTGTTTTCACCTTTTGATTGTTCATTTTTCCTTCAGGAGTAGCAACATGATAACTTAGATCAATTTTTCTTCTTGGAGTCTCTCTAACTTTAGAAGATTGTCCCTTTTCATAGCCAAGTCCAAAAGTGTCCCTATGTTGTTTTTGTTTACCCAGCGTCTCATATAACTTGGTGGTGCTCTCATCAAACTCATGATTTCTCTTTGACATACTCTTGAGATTTTCAATCTCTTTGCTCAAGGTGACAATCTCAGCCTCTAGTTTTAGGCATTCAATTGATTTGATTTCACACTTAGACTTAGTAACATCAGTTATTCTCTTGAGTTCTTCAATCTTAGTCTTTAGACTGATAATCAATTTGTCTGATTCATCAATTTGTGTCCTTAAATTTACAATATGATTTCTTGTCACTTCAAGATCACAAGATACTCTTTCAAGGTCTGAAAGTGCTTTGTTTTTTAAGTCTTTTTCTTGTTGTAGCTGCAACTCTAATTTATGGTTCTCCTTTTTATATTTCTTGAGTTCACTCAGAGCATACATGACTTCTCCTTCTATATCAATTTCAAAATCTTGTTCATCATCACTCATAATATGATCTTCTTCTAAATCTGATTGAGTCTCATCTCCTTCATGTGAAAGTCTCCTTTCATTGCCACTTTCTTCAGACACCACGCTATCCCCTTCTTCATCATCAAATTCAACTACAAAGTCATCTTTACTTTCATCAAGTTATTGTCTTCTTATATTCTCATTGAGGTCTTTCTTTTTGGTAAGACTCTTAACAACAGAACCAATCTCTTTATTACATTTTGTATCTACATTCAGTAATGGCTCAAGCAACAACTCATTGCTAGACTTAACTAAGGCTTGTTTTATAATATTTTGATCAACATCTTTCTTTTCTCTATTTGAGGCCTTATTTCTATTCTTCTTTACCATTGTACTCCACTACCAGGAACCCTTCAGTTGTTTAAACTTCTTGCTAGGGTCTAGCTCTGATACCACTTGTTGGAGTACAGACAACACTGAGAGGGAGGGTGAATCAATGTTGTAGATGTCAAAACTTTAATTTACTTTCTTTCAACCTTAAAGGAAGAGAAGGAAAGAATCAAACTTGATCATATGTTTCATCAAATGAAGGAGTCAAATACTGAATATATAAGCATTAAGGACAATTAAATCACACAAAATTAAAATCATGACACAATAAATTTTAGAAGTGGAAAACCCTCATGGGGTAGAAAAACCACTCTGAATTGCCTCACTGGCTTATCAAAATCACACTAATTACAATAGTTGTCTCACTGACAATTAACCATGCCTCACTGGCAAATTAGGACCTTCACTAGGTACAATAAGTATCTCACTGATACACATATTCCTCACTGGCTAAATATGGACATAAGAAAGAAAGAATCCATTCAGGGGGTTACCCTATTACAATATGTACCAACATAATATTCCTCCAACACTTTGATTATAAGAGTTCTCTCTGATACAAGTTTCACATCATACAAGAAATATTTTCTTTATAAGACCCCCTTCAACAAATATAGTGATCAATGAACAATAACCTTCTCTAACAACCACACAATATCACTTCTCTGCAATGCATTCACTTGATTCTACCTTGTCTAGACCTTCTTTTCAATCAATAACCTTCTCTACAATTGGCTGCATATAGTCTTCATTCTGTGTTTGATTCACACCTATAAATACATCTCATTCATCTCTCTTGATCACCTAAATCACCTCATCAAAGCACCTGCAATATCTTTTCAAAAACTTCACAAAAAAAACATCTTCAATATTTCATTTTTGTCCTCAAAAAAAAAATATCCCATTCATAATGCACCTGTAATTTCTTTTCAAAAAGGAATGACCCTTCATATTCTTCTCCTCACTGCATATTCATTTTCTCTACATAAATCATTTTTAAAAAATCCATTTAAAAATTAGAAATCATAAAAATGCTCAATCTGCTCTAATAAAAATAATACACCAATTCATCTTCATGAAGACCTTTCATTTTCTCTTTTCTTTGTAATTTCATTTTCCCTTTCTCAAAAATAAATCTTCAATATTCTTCGATCACCATTCATCTTCCCTGCATAAAAAAATTCTCCATCACCTGTAAATAAAATCATATTGCTTCTCTTTGCAAGACCATTCATATTTTTCTATCTGCAAAAAGAAATTTCTCCAAAAGAAACTTATAACTTTGATTATCTTAGGCTCATTCTTCATTTTTGTGAGAATAGAAAAAGAAGGCATTAAAAAGCCTTTAAACTTCCTCCTTTATAGTCTTCAATTGCCATGAAGTAGAGTCAAAAATAGAAAAAATCTTCTCAAAATTAGTGCATTCAAATCCATAAAAATCTGCCTTTTAAACAGGCTTAAAATAGCCTTCCTTGCTGTCATAGATAACTGAGTTTCCAAGAGACATCAATCTTAAACAAAGGAATTAGGTTATGAAGATTTAAATTGTGGCCATTGATTGGCCTTTGCGCACCCACTATAACTTCAAACTGAAACCTTTGATTCATTTTTCCACCCGATGGAGAGAATGTAGACGAATGTCTTTAGTGTCTTTAGGAAAAGGGGGCCAGTCCCCCATGATCCCAAAACCCTCAAAGATGTCATTTAAGTGACAGTGACCTGTTGTAGTAGGTCAACAGTAAATTAAAACAAAAAGTCTTTTCTTTATGATGGGCAGAATAGAAGGCACTTAGAGGTTTAGACAAAAGACTTAGGGTTTTAGATGTTTAATAATCTTTTATAACCCTTTATCATTATTCAACAACACCTCCTTGATATACATTTCTAAACCTCAGTAAATGATAACTTAAGATCTCTCTATAAATGCCTTTGATATAATTAGCAAGAAGACACCAACACCTTTGCAAAGACACCAACATCAAATCACCAATTATGATCATCATTAACAAGCTTTGGAGACATGATAATTACTAACTTGGAGAGATTTGACAATGACAAATAGAACCCTTGACATCCTAATGTAATTTGCATAAGACTGATGAGAAATAATGTCCTCTTTGAACCATGATGATGACTTTCTTACAAACTAAACTATTCATTCTGCCATACTACATCCAATATTATGAAGGCAAAACTTTATCAAGATACTTTAACAACTCCATCATGTCATCAAGCCAGAGTGAGTTGCATACGAAGACACTTCTATTATGTCATCACTACATACAAAGACATTAGCTGCATCTTTTGTCATGCAAGTGACCATTCTACAAAACTTACTTCATCACTTCATTGAACACAACAATAATCATGAAGAGAATCTAATTAATATCACCATGAAGGGACACCAATCAACATCGTAATATAACAACACCTGATTAAGTCATCCTCATGCCATAAGATGACCTTGGTGTCTTGCAAGAAGCAACCTGGGAAAGACTTTAACCTTCAAATCCTTGATGTTTGCATTCCTTGAACTGTGATCAAACAAATGTTGTCCAAATGAAGTGGGTGTTCTATGTGAGTCCATGGCAACCATCCTCATGAAAACTATGTCATCTAATAATGTGAATTTGATTATCCCATGTTACCTTGAAACATGGCAATCATCAACATGAAGCAACATGACTTGAAACATGGCAATCAACATGAAGCAACAACACTTTTCAACAATTAGGATTAGGACATGATTAGGAAATGATCAGGACATGATCAATTTCATATCAACCTTTGATGGTTCTCTTCATGCATGATGATGGTCTCCTCATTCCAACTTAACCATATCAATCTTTGACATCAATGACAAAACCAATGCCTCTACACCTCCTCTATTAATTTTTTAGGTTAGGTCTTAGTGTTCAATTAGAACCTTTCATATACCCTTTGTTATCAATCTAAATATACCTAACATGGTAAGAAATCTACCATTTGTCGCATTTCATGGGGACAACCCTTTAGACCTAGCATAGTATGATGACATTCCTACATCAGCCTTAAAGGCTATACCATTTTTTAATGGTGAGAACTCTACCACTCCTGTTGAGCACATACAGGATGTTGCCAATGTTTGTTTAGTCCACCATGTCACTGCTGACAATGTGGCTATGAGATTACCGGCCTCTTCTTTCAAGGGAAAGGCCTTGTAGTGGTATAAAGGTCTCCTACCTAATTCAATCCATAACTAGGATGATTTGGGCACCAAGTTGTGTCAACACTTTGAAGATAGAAGTGACCATTTGTCACTTATGGAGCAATTGGCCTTAATCAAGAGAGCCCCACATGAGTACATGGAAGATTTCAACTACCATTTTTAGAAGACATGGGACAGGATTCCTATACTAGTGAAGCCCTCTTTGAACATTGCATTTATATACTATTTGAGGTCTTTACATCTTGATATTGCTATCATGTTTCAGTCCATGGGTGGATTTGTCTTGCCTGATGCCTATGATACAGCCATTAGAGCAGAAAATTGTCTAATTCAGGCAAGCAAGATTTCTCCAAGGCCACCTATGCCTCAGTTTCTAGAAGCCCCTATCATGTAACCTACTTCCATTTCTCTAATCACCACTACAATCAACCCTATCCCTTCTCTAGCTTCACCTATACTCAAACATTTGGAAGAGAGTAACACGCTCTCGTCAGAAAGTTGAGCAATGAGTTGACATTGGCAAGGAGGCAGAATACACAACCTAACAAGCCATATCAACAGCCTAGTGAGCCCTATCAGTCATACAATCAAGGCTATCAACAAAATAGGCCTCCATACCAAGGTAATGTATAGAGACTAGGGCAACCAAGCTACATCAGGCCACTCAATATTGTTAACTCTAATGCAGCTAGCACTTCATGGCCTCTTGTGCCAATCCAAAGCAATCTAGCCCAAGACAGTGATTGGTGTTACCCTTGCAATCAACCACATGACCAAATATATGTCAAAGTGGACATTTCAGTCATGCTTTGATAGTGCAAGACCAGCCATCAAGTTCAGAACAACAAGTTAACATCAACCAAGGAGTGGTTGAAAATCAAGAATAGATGCAAAACAATGTAACCCCAATGAATTGGACTCATGATGATCACTATTGTGTTAGTCAAAGAGTTCGCCTGGTTGCATTCAATACAAGATCAAAGAGAAGAGCTGATGAAGACACACCAATTCCTGCAATTAGCCATGCACCTGGACCCCTAATTCAACTCCAACAATTACAACTAAAGAGAAGGTGCCTAATGTCCCATCAAATCAAGCAGATCCAACTGTTGGTAAGGTTGATTTGGTTCCAATAGTGAAACCAAGTGAAGAACAAAAAAAGCAAAGTGACTCCATAGTCACTAAAACATTTCAAAAGGCCAGCCAAACATCTTTCAACATAGTGGAGCAGATGAAGAAAACAAATATAGGTGTGAGCATGTGGGATACATTGTTGATTCCATCTCAAAGGAACCTCCTCTAAGAAGCTCTAAATGAATTCAGTCATCTTGGTAGGGAATTGGTAAGTGAAAGGACTGCTACTCCAATCAATCTATGCCAGCCTGAGGAGGAAGTAAGTACAAGAAAAACTAGTAAGCCTCCTCCATTTTATGTCTCCCTGATCATAGATGACAAACTATTACATAATTGTATGATTGATTCAGGGGTAGGTACTTTTGTCATGTCTAAAAATATTGCTAATAGATTGGGTATTAATTATGAACCTATGAACAAGGGTGTAGTTCAATTAGATGGTACTACTATCAAGACAGTAGGTGTTATTAAGGGTTTAGAACTCACCTTACATGCATGCCCTGGCTGCTCTATTTCACAAGATATATCTGTTATTGACCTACCAGCATACTTTGGTATTTGTTTGTCTAGGGATTGCATTACAAAGATAGGTGGGTATTTGTCTTCTGATTGGTCCCACATGCTATCTAGAACTAGATATGGTACCAAAGTAACCATTAGGGCTAAACCAATTACCAATGACCATTTAAAACCCTACTCTCCAAACCCTAACAACATGAATTACACAATCCATGAGTTGGAGGAAGAAGATAACAACATGCATGAGGTTACCACACCTGTGGATGAAATACTAGATATCCTACTTGATGAGTGAGCCAATTGTTTTCAATTTGACACTCTAGATCACATAAAGGAAATAGGGTTGAGTGCTTATTGTATCCATGAGGAGGATGCTGATATCCCCAATCTTGAAAAGAAAAAATTAGATCCAAGTGGGATATGACAAATGTATTTTGATAGCTCTAGAAGAAAAAATAGAGCAAGTGTTGGGGTTGTACTTATTTCACCCCAAAAGGAAAGTTATTTCTCTTCATTCAGATTGCAATTCAGCTGTACTAACCATGTAGCTAAATATGAAGCCTTGATTCATGGCATACAGCTGGAACAAAGAAGAGGAATAAAAGTGTTACAAGTATTTGTTGACAGTGAACTTGTTGTCCACCAAACTAGAAAATTAAATGCTTCAAAGAATGACTTACTAAAGTCATACAAACACAGAGTATGGCACTTGATTGAAGACTTTGATGCCATAAACATTCAGGTAGTCCCTAGACAAAAGAATAGAGATGTTGATAGGTTAGCTACAGTTGGTGCCCAGTTTGATATTCCTTTGAATGTCAAACAAGTCTCAGATCAACATGTGAGAATTGTTGTCATACCTACTGTGCCTGACAATGTGACAAGCTAGCAAGTGTTCGATAGGGACCAATAAATTGTGAATTTATCACAAGATGAGGTAGAGTTTGCTACTAAAAATTAGTCAAATTTGCAAGAAAAATATGGTGATCAAATCATTCAATGAAAGACCAACAAGTTGCTAAGAGGACTGATCACCTTGGAAAGCATATTTGATGCTAATGATCAGAAAAAGAAGGAAAAAATGAACATGACAATCAAGAGGCAGGACTATGAAGAAGTGGAGATTGCACAGGGGCAGATTTCTCAAACATGGCAAGGTATGTGAGCAAGCTAAAAGGCAAGTTTTTATTGAGCTTTGCAATTAATTTGATGATCAAATTGCTTGGGATTATATGGATTTAAAGTGCTTTGATCCTGGTTTAATCCAATATACTATTGACCTAGACTCTAATGCCAAGCCAATCCACCAAAAGCAAAGACCTGTCAATCCAAAAATTGAACCATTAATGATAAAAAGAGCTATCCAAACTTATAGAGGCTAAGATCATTTATACCATCAAGCATTCCTCTTGGGTTGCCAACCTTGTTCTAATCAGGAAGAAGAATGGGGAAATTAGATTGTGTGTGGACTTTAGAGACTTGAATAAAGCCTCACTCAAGACCACTATCCACTCCCTTCCATGGAACAGATCCTACAAACAGTATCAGGCACTGAAAGGTTTTCACTCCTAGATGGCTACTCAAGCTACAATCAGATTCTTGTAAGAGAATCAGACTAGTATAAAACATTGTATCAAAAGATGCCTTTTAGATTGACACATGCTGGGGAAACTTTTCAGAGAGCAATGGATTTGGACTTCAAAGGCTTGATGAATGATATCATTCTAGTGTATCTTGATTATTTAGTAATATATTCCAAGCATGCAATTAACCATTTGGGTCATTTAAGAAAAGTCTTTGAAAGATGCAGGGAATTTGGGATATCATTGAATCCTAAAAAGTGTATATTTGTTGTCCTAGAAGGCAATCTACTAGGACATGTGGTATCCAAGGATGGTTTAGCCATTGATCTAGAAAGAACAAATGTCATTCTTGCTCTTCCTCTTCCCAGCCATAAGAAAGGTCTATAGAGTTTCCTGGGAAAGATCAACTTTGTGAGAAGGTTCATACCTAATTTTTATTTAATAGCAAAACCCCTCACAACTATGCTAAAAAAGAATGTTGCTTTCATTTGGTCCAAGGAAGGTAAGGATAGTTTCGAAGTTGTCAAACAAGCTATTGCACAAGCCCCCCACTCTGATAAACCCTACTTATGAGAAAGATTTCATTTGGTATGCCTTTGGAAGCAAAGAGGGTATATTAGTTGTTTTAACCCAACAGAACAACGAAAATTTGGAACAGCCAATTGCTTTCTTCAGCCAACCTCCCAAGGAATATGAACTGAATTATGATTTCATAGAAAAATAAATGTTTTCCATAGTAAAAGCACTAAAAAAGTTTAGGCATATGCTTTCTAACAGCAAGATTCAATTGTTGGTGAATCACCCTGGTATAAAGGAATTCCTATTGAGCAGGGACATTAATGAGAAAAGGGCTGGGTGGATCACCAAGGTAATGGAATATGACATCAACATCAACATTAGCAGGCTAGTTCATGGTAAAGGCATATGTGAATAGATGACAGCAGATGTCAAGAATAGAAGTGAAGTTGTATACATTCAAGGGAAGACACAACCAATTGAGCCTCATGCTCCAACTGACTGGCATCATGATATGTTCACGTTTCTGTAGTTAGGAAGATGTCCTAATGGATTGGATCAAGCTATTTAAATAAGGTATCTCAGACTCCAAACCATTCCCTATGTTATTATTGATGGTGTCTTGTTTAGAAAAGACATTAATGGAGTTCTTCTTAGATGCATAACACAAGATCAGACTTCTAAAGTCTTAGAAGAATTTCATAGTGGCCCCATTGGTGGCCATTATTCTCCCAGAACAACTACAATGAAAATTATGAGAGCTGGTTATTACTGGCCTAATCTATTCAATGATGCACATAGATGGATCAAAAAATGTAAAGAATGTGCATTATTTGTTGGGAAGTAGAGACTGGCAGCTCTTCCCCTTCATCCAATCAAAACAGATCAGCCTTTTGCTCAATGGGGTTTAGACTTTATTGAAGTAATTAATCCACCTTCTAGTGTAGGCCATAAGTGGATTCTCACAGCCACTGATTAGTTCACTAGATGGATAGAGGCAGTTGTATTAAGAGATGCCATAGAGGCATCTATTGTGGATTTCCCTGAGGGTATAGCTACAAGGTTTGGTGTGCCATCTACTATCATATCTGATAATGCCAAGGCCTTTGTAAGCACAAAATTTATTGAATGGGCATTGAATTATGGGGTATACTTGAAAACCTCATCTAATTACCACCCACAAGGAAATGGCTTGGCTGAGTCCACCAATAAAAATTTGATCAGAATCATCAAAAAAATAGTGGAGGATAATAAAAGAACTTGGCACTCCAAGTTAAAGACTGCTCTTTGGGCTGATAGAATCACTCCCAAAAGAGCCATTGGCAACTCCCCTTTTATGCTTGTTTATGGAAGGGAAGCAAGGGTCCCATTGTCATTAGAGTTGCCTTCTCTTGAGTTGGCACAACATCTGGAATTAATGGAAAATGATGCCATGACAATCAGACTTGCAGAGCTATTGGAGCTTGAGGAGAAGAGAGATACTACCATGAAGACCCTTGAAGATCATCAAGATTAGGTTAAGCGGGCCTTTGACAAAAAATCCACTTAGACAGAGCATTCAGTGAGGGAGACATAGTGTTGAAATGCGATGCAGATATAGCCAAAGCTGGAAGACATTCAAAGTTTGATGCCATGTGGAGTGGCCCCTATATTATTATTAGTTGCAAGCAGGCTAATGCATTTCAACTATCCAAGCTGAATGGAAAGGTTTTGTCAATCCCAGTTAATGGGATTCATCTCAAGCCTTGCCTTTAGCATGGTTGTGAGATCCTGTAAATAGGTTAGGTGTCTGCTTTCAATAAGTGCCCTTGCACTCTGCTGTATTCTCATTAGGAGGATGCATACTTGCTCTATTTGTTTTATTTTTCTATGGTGGTGTCAAGCCAATTATTCTGCTCCTCTATCCTTGTTGCAATTCTTTGACCCTATGCCCAATGGATTGATAAGGCATCTGGTTTTCATGTGTTTAGATAGGCAAACACCCCTATGAAGTCGCCAAAATGTTGACCTGTTTTGCCTGTTTGGCCAAATAGTCCAAACCTTTTAATCCTAAGTGTTTTTCTTTCCTTTGAGCCTCTCATGTCTCTAGTCTTGTTCAACAATGAATGTAATTGATTATTCTGTGTCTACATTTTTTGCATTATTCTCTCTTCTGTAATAGTTATTTGACCTCTATAATCAATATAAGCTGTTATTTTTGCCTCTCTCTTTTGATTTTAACACCATGTCTACTCTTTGGATTGGTTTGAGTTACGTATTATGGATAAAACAGTCCCTTTCATTCCTCTACTTATCTATCTTGGCCTCTGTTGAAATCAATTTATTCTGTGTGAGTGCTTGCAGTTGTGAGATTATTACTGTGTCGATTTAGTTGCAGCCAAACACATTAAATTTGCTGCATCACCTCTTTTTTATTGAGTTTCTTCCTAACCCTTTCCCTTGCAAAGTACTAGCACTAGGTTTAGATGATTTTCCCTAAACATTAGGCTTAGAATGAGGAACCAACCTTCTCTGGAGGTCTGATCTCAACTTGCAAGGTCCCACACCTTGATATCATTCCCATTGTGTCATTAGAATGCTTGGACTCTCTCTAAGATGGGTGTAATTCTATGTGATAACATTCACTTTATAGCATCTAACTTATATAGAATCTATATGTTTGCTTTGAGAAGTTGATTCTTATCTTACACAAAAACACCACAACTTGCAAACCCTCTCACTTAGAACAAAGAAAAAAAAATCTACATACTCCAACATGACCTTCACTGATCTGTAGAGCTCTCATATTATTAAACGACATATAGAATGTTAAAAATAGCATATAGAAAGAATTATTCCCATTTACAAAGATAGTCCAAAGATTAGTCTAACAGTCATATGATTGGCTAACTCTTTGTCCGATATGTAACAACTCTAGATTTAATGTGGCATTTGTACCTATTAATAACCTTCAAAGAATATGTCAAAGCATCCGACCATATCGCCAATAACCTTCACAAAATTTATCAAAATTATTATACTTGCAATCACAATATGTAGCATAATAACCTTCACGAAATTATTATTGAAACCTATGACATATCCCAAAATTGATAAAGTGGTGCATTTTAGTTTTAATAGAGCACAAGATTTGGTCTGTAATTTCGTACAACTAGGGCATACAACTGGGGCTACGGACAGTTGAATCACTAAATAACAGAGGAACTGCAACCTTATTTTAATTACTCACAAAAAGAAAAATGTCAAATTGCATGTGGGCCCCACGGTGGGTGCCAAAATGAGTGACTGTAAATTCAGCCATAACATATACCAAATAGTCACAACCATCTAGTAAATAGGATGAAATCAAAACACAACCGTAAACATCATTAAAACGTAGAACAATTTCAACTTAATTGCACTCCATTGCTCTCATCTATTTCACCTTGGGAGAAATGGCATAAATGACGTTGTGCTCTCAGATTTTTGCAGCACAATAGTATAAAAAGTAAAGTATAGTTCCTTTGCATCATCTGAGGTGTTGAAAGAAGAAGAGAATGGTAGATTTTATAGATTTTTGCTGATGAAAATCAATGATAAAGATCATGGAAGAAAAGCTAGGAAAGTTACTATTATGATTGATAGAACATATTGAAAGTTGCTCTAATGAGTTTGAAAAAATCTGTAAAGATTGTGGTATCCAAAGATAGAAGACAACTCTATATTCTCCACAACAGAATGGAGTTGCAAAGAGAATGAACATGACCTTGATGGAGAAGGCTAGGAGTATGTTGAGTGATGCTAGACTACAACAAATGTTTTCGGTTGAAGCTATTGCCACTACCTACTGCCTGATAAACAAGTCTCCTACATCATCTCTTGTTGATAAAATGATATCTGAGATTTTTGGGTTGAGGTGAAGACTCCTATACGAACTTGCATTGCAAGTGTATTTTAATCTATTTTAAGATTTGATAATATATTGTGCTGGTTTTGGAGTGTGGGGTTTTTCTCCCCAAAGGGTTTTCCCCATGTAAATCATGATTTTATGTTTTATGATTATTCTATTTATGTTATTTCATATGTATTTCTTGAAATCTCTGTAATAGTTGAATTGAAATTTGTGTAACACTCCTCTCAAGGTTAACGTAGCACACCTTTGCTTCCTTACAATAACTTTTTTTTAATGAAATTTACTAAAATTTATTTTGCCTAAGTTTTACATCTTATATGATACTACTATTAACAGACTTTTTAATTTTCTTCTTGCCATTAATTCTTGCATTATTTTTAGGTGGCTTCTTATACAATTCTAAGATCTTTGTATTATTGCTATCTCCATTTTTTGAAAAAGGCAATAAACCTTTTCTTATTTCTTCTACAATTCTAGAAAGATTTTCTATATTTGTCTAGAAAAAGCTATATTTCCTGCTCTTATTATCACAATATAAACAATTTCATTTGAATTAACATCTCACCGACTCCCAATTTGCCTTAAATACTTATGAGAGTAGTATCATGGAGAGCCCCTAGTTTTATATCGTACAGTTCTGATATTTGTACACAGGCCCACAGGGCGTCTAGAATTTCCATTTTTCACGGCGACATTGCTCTCAGATTACTTTCATGCAATGTATGTATACTCTATTTAAATATCATAATGTATGTACACTCTATTTAAATATTAACAGCCACTTTCTTAACTAGACAAAACATTTAAATAATGTATATACACTCTATTTAAATATTAAGAGTCATTTTCTTATCTAGACAAAACATTTAAATAATGTATGTACACTCTATTTAAATATTAACAGCCATTTTTATCTAGACAAAACATTTAAAGAAAGTATGTACTCTCTATTTAAATATTAACAGCCACTTTCTTATCTAGACAAAATTTATATAATGTATATACATTTTCCAAAAATATTATACTCTTCATTAATCAAACAATCAATAAGAATTTTACACACTCCACTTAAATGTCCCACTCTTAATCATATATATACATAAGCCTAGAATTCATAGCTCTCACACACAGTTTATGAGATGGCAAGCATGGTGGAGCATTACGTTCAGAGCCTCAGTCAAGTGCCTCGGGAGTTTCTTGTTCAAGCCAACAACAGGCCCTTGTTTGAAGATGGTGTGTTTGAGGAGCTGCCTTTAGTTGACATGAGCGAGCCTCCTCAGCAACAAAAGGAGAAAATTTCTGCTGCTTGTCAGGAATGGGGATTCTTCCAGGTGATATACATAATTAACACCAATTCGATTTAACCAGCGAATTTTAATTTATAATTACTTAGTTTAACACCCATGTGTGATTACAGGTAGTGAACCATGGTATTCCTTTAGATGTGGTGGAGAATGCAAGGAAAGCAGCAAGAGGATTCTTTGAGCTTCCAGTAGAAGAAAAATTGAAATGGGCTCGAGAGGAAGGGAAAACAGATCAGATTGCTGGTTATGGACGTACAGAGGGATTCAGAGGCCAGCACAGCGACTGGATGGATTCTCTCTATGCCTTCCTTGCTCCTGATTCCCTCAAAGCTTGCCATTTGTGGCCCTCAACTCCCACAGACTATAGGCTACACAAAAGCTCAAACTAAATTCATGACATAATAACATGTATTTAGATATTAATGTGTAGTATTTTTTATTTTGAAGTCTGAATCTCCTAAAATCCAGATTCAAGGAAATTACAATTCTGACTGGCCAACACATGTTTGTATAAACAGCTCAAAGCTCTTCAGTTCCTTAGCCTATTGCTTTATTTTGTTATTTTGCTTTCACTCTACTTAAACATCGTTCATTTTGGTCAAACAATCAATAGTAATTTTTGCCTACCGATTGTTTTTCTGTAATTTTGACCTGTTATAATTTTGACTGTTTTAATGGACCCAACGAATCGACAATCCTCCATTCATTCAACCATAGTGTTTGTTGATGGAAATTCATTCAACCTAACAATCAGCATGATTTTGGTCACCGGTACATTTACAATGTACTAGCTGTTTAAGCTTCACCAGTAATTTTACACTTTCATTCATACTAAAAAGTGGTATTGTTCTTTTGGTTTTAATTTGCAGCCAAACAATAGAAGAGCTTGGAAAGGAATCTAACAAACTTATGACGCATTTGCTTAGTATAATATCGGAAGATTTGGGGATGCCCTCTGATGGTCTGGGCAAGGAATTTGCAGGTTACAATCTTTTCTACAGAACGAATTATTATCCGCCTTGCCCACACCCAGATAAAGTGCTGGGCACTCATGCACACACAGACCACGGTGCAATTACTATTCTCGTTCAAGATAATGTCTGCGATGGCTTACAAGTTGAGAAAAAATGTGGGGGTTGGATCTCTGTTGCTCCTGTTCCTGGTGCTCTTGTTATCAATCTTGGCGAGTCTCTTGTGGTAAGTGTGAGTTAAACATTTTCTTTGCTCTGAGATAACTGTAAGGTTTGTGAATTTCAAGGAAACTGATGATACAATACATTTGTGATGGTGCAGAAACCGTGTAGAGCTAAGTACAGAATTTCTCTGCACAGAGGTGTGGTGACAAACAAAACTACAGCCATGACCCTTGTACTTCACTTGGATCCTCCGCTCAGTCTTTCATCTCATTAAACCTCCTCCCAAGTATAAATCACTACATCTTGCAATAGAATACTTCACACCATCTTGCAATAAAATACCGCTACATAAATCTAAGGAGCTTACGTTAAGTCCGAAGATCTATATATTTTCTGCAGTCAGGTTTGAATATAAAAAATAATTAGCAGTTGAAAATTGTAATGGTTTAGTAGTAAGACCATTTGGTTTGTTCCAACATGGATTATCAGAGTTTAATACCCTGGTGTATGTTTATATGCAAGAGTTATATTATTGGTTTGTAACAACTTATTACTTCAAGATGCATTGATGGCAAGTACTGGAAACGATGACAATAAGAATTAACAAAGAATAATTAATTTTGTTTGTGGGGCTAATATTAACCACGAGCATGTACCAAATTGATAATTAATTTTATGACATAATATTGGGCTATTCTTAAATACCATCCACTTCAACAGTTGAAGGTTAATTTTGGCTAATGAAAATAGGACAAATATTTACCACTTTTTAGTTGTGAATGAGATGTAAAATCGCTATGAACTGTTTAACCATTGAAGTGGATGATATTTAAGCAGAGTATATAATATGATTAAATAAGGATGAGAAAAAAAAAATAGAAAACTTTTCTAATGGTAGAAATTATTTATATCAGCTTGGTATAATACAAATCAATATAAAATGTTTTTTAAATGCTGTATAAATTTTAGCACAACATCATTCTTAATAGGAGATTAATCTTAATCTTGGTCTACAAATATTTTCCTTTGCTCCGCTTATATATCTTAAAAGTGTAGGGAAAGGAAATGTATTGTTTATAAATCACTACTATTTTTATTTCATTACACTTAAGTACCATTTTAATCTTTATCAAGTGTAGATACGTTAGTTTCATAGTCTTATCAATCATAGTCATGGCAGCAACTCTATGTCACAATCTTACATACTTGCACTAAATATAGTAAAATCTCAAGCCAGGGTCATCCCAGGTCACCTTTTGAGAATCAAAAGCTTCATTGTTCATACATGAATAGTAGAGAGACTTCATCCTCTCCTTTAGATCTTCAGTTCCCTATTTTTAAATCACAACCATTAGTTGATCTTATGCTTTCAATTCAATTCATATACAACCATCAATTATATTCATACTACAATTCCATACATGTATAATAGTAGGATGGAAAATATATTCTTGTCAAAAGTTAGTTCCACGCCAACATCAATATATAAACACACACAAATTTTCATAGTGATTAGCTTATGCACACGCCACATGTACACCATGTGACTAGCTTATGCATGTGTCACATATACACAGTGTGACTAACTCATACAAACAACACACATACACAATATGAATAACTCATGTATGCATCACATATACACCATGTGATTAGGTCATGCATACAACACACATATACACAGTGTGAATAACTTATGCATGTGTCACATATACACAACATGACTAACACACGCACACAACACATATATACAATGTGAATATGTCATGTATCTGTCGCATATACATAGTATGACTAGCTAATGCATACAACACACATATAGTATGCATCACATATACACAATGTGACTAACTCATGCATACAAAACACATATACACAATGTGAATAACTCAGTAACTTTACAATTACACATAGTGACCAACTAGCTAATACCCAAGCTTATAAGCGAGCAGAGGGTTTCTCAAAGTTTGATTTTATAATCTCAAGATTAAATTTAAATATCTTAAATATTTATGTGTTTTATTGCAAGTTTTAAAATTCTACTATAACACTTATTAAAAAAACAAAAATGAGAATAATAGAAAATGTAAGGATGGTAAAAATGAAAAATGGGAGATAGAATATCAATCTAAAATTTATGAAATACAATCTATAAAAATGTTCAATTTTTTCCAAATAACATATTAAAAATAAGATTTGAAAATATCAACATACACAATCTATAAAAATATTCAAATTCTTCCAAATACCATATTAAAAACATAATTTTAGTTCTTGTTGGCAATCATGATTGCACCCTTAGCAAAGATAAATTTAGCTATCATGTTGCAACATGGAAACACTCTCAAATTGTGGGTAATCTATGTTGAGAGTGAGTCTCCAGAGTGAGCTAGTTCTCCTTATGGTTTTCCTACTCTAAATGACTTTTCTTGGAAAAGGGATAGAAGGATAACTGCAAAAGAAATATAATTTAAAAAGAATTCTAATCTCTCTAATGCTTTTGCCCACAAACAGCCCTTCAAACATAATTTTCCTCAACCCCACCTAGAACATTTCATCCAAAAAAAATTTATAATAAGATTTGAACTGAACACAAATTATAACCATGATCAGCATACAATTTAATAGTAATGAGACATAACAAAGGACATAGTATTGTCACAATGAAACATCATATAAAAAGCTGTAAATATGAGACAAATAGATGAAATAGGGAAGATCTGCTATATTGAACTGGAAGGAGTACAAGAGAAAAACATAAACTGAGTCAAAATGCATGTCTACAACCTCTCTGCCTGTGCTCAAAAGAGAAGAAACAATGATATCTACTGCTAAGAAAGAGCTAGCTTTCTCCAATATATTCTTTAGAATGATCTCCCCCAAAAAAAGCTAGGAAAAGACCCTAAAAATAACCATTCCAATCCATTTTTGAGCTCCTCAGAAAAGATGATAAAAAGCCCACCAAACTACCTCAAAACTGTTAAAACAAACTGCCAAAATCTTCTTTGTATGCTCCAAAAAGATTCCTTTTTGTCCACTTCTGACTAAAAGAAAGCAAAATAAAGAAAACAAGATTTTGTTTCCTTTCTCTGCTTTTAACTGCATAAAAATAATGAATATTTTAAAAGCAATTTCTAGATCACATTGCTTTAAAATATCATTTTAAAATACATAGTAGTTTGCTACATATCCTTATTCGATTTGATTTTTTTACAAAAAAGATAAGATCATATGTGGCATTTCACCCAGCATATCACATTACATAGCATTTTATTTTTATAAAAAAATCATAAAATATATATATGGAGGCATATTATAGTTTTGCATAAAAAGAGGCCAATAAGGCCTACCCTCCATCTAGTTGTGCAAAAGGTCTTCGAGGCATGTGGATCTATCTCATATTTCAAAAGATTTGCAAATTACACTAAGGGCATATGACCTAGGTAATAAAAATCCAAAAGGCTCAAAGCACTTGACATGTGTATTATCTTCAAAAGGGACTAGAATGTTTTTTAAGCCATTAAATCTTCATAATGTGCAAAAAAGACCTATAGTTTGCTATGGTTTTTGACCCTTCCTCAAGTCTTGAGACTTAGGTAAAAATGCAAGATGTACTTAATACCACAATGGGTATTAGCTTGGACTATGAAAATAAGTTAAAATGTGATAAAATGCCCACATTCAACATAGGACAAAAAAGGAAACCCTAATGACAAAACACTTCGATGCCTAAGAATTCACATTCATTTTTGACTTGCAACTTTGAGAAACCCTTTGCTTGCTCAGCCACCATGGTTAGGGTTTAGACCTGAGGAAACCCAATTCTTCTCTGTTATTTCTGTATTTTTTTGAAGAATCTTTGTAGGAAAAGAAGGTAAGATCATTTTGTTTATCATTTTCCTCCATTTTTCTGAAGATCGTCTACTTACATGGCCATGACAGTGGTGATATTTCTTGATGCTTCCTGGTGTCTCTATTGTCTTTTACCTTTCTGTGTGCTATAAGGCCGCTACCATGGCCACCTGGGTTGAGCCTGTTTAGAATCATATAAAGGCAAAGATTTTGTGCCCCATACGCATGGCTTCACTCAAAAAACAAAGGGCTTTACCTTTCGAACTTGGTGTGATTCCTCACCTCTCATATGAGCTCAAGAAATTAAGAATGCATCATTTTTCATTTTGTTAGAAGCAACATAAAACACTATTTTTTTTTTGCATATCGCGGCCATTCTTGGCATGTTTTTGCATCTCCTTCTATCATATGGGTTCGGATCTGATATTTCCTTTTGTATGTGAGCTTTCCATTTGAAATCCCCAAATGGGTTCTCTATGATGTGAAAGAAAAGAACCCTCTACTACAGGTCGCGGCTTTAGTAGATTTCTAAGTATTTTTTCCATAAATATGAACTTGAAACCTTCTTCTTATTTTGTATTTACTTTATTCTTAAAACCTAATGCTTTGACATTTATGAAGAAAATGTACTCTGGCCACAAAAATGGTAATTCATTTCTATAATTTGTAATTATGTGAAACTGGATAGTGCAGGCCTGAAACCCCAAAGTGGGTTCTCACTGCCATGACTGTATCTGTATATATGATTATCTCTTAATTTCCTCTTATGACATGAGCTCAAAAACTTTCTATTCAAAACCCATACAAAATGATGAGAGGTTCTATCATGGTTGTAAAGAGAAAGCATTGCTTGGCTGTTGACTTGTTTTGAGAAAGAAAATTTGACCTGAACTCGAGTTGTTACGAGTTAATGTAATGAGAAGTTGATCCATCTTCTTTCCACTGTAATCACATGATCTCTTTTCTATTTCATTTTTGGAAATATTGAAAGATAAAACTTTTCTTCTAATTACACCAGGCAAAAGCTCTTGATGTTGAAAATCATGTTCCTATAATAGCATGATGATTGTTGCATGACTAAGGATGTATGATAATCAATAACCTGCTACAGCCACAACATAACTATACTTTAATACTTCACTTATCTTTGCAAGAAATGCTTTGGGATCGACATGAGGAAGATTATCACTCATTTCTGTTGTTGCTTCAGTTGCATTCCATAATGATGACAGTCATACGTGCTATTCCTCTCATATATGCTGGTCTGTATATACTCTGAATGATTGCATTCCATCTGTTATACAGCATACACACTTGGTGTTCCAATATTGTATCCTTCTTATAGGTTATGATTTCTCTTTGACATTTAAGCATTATACTCACATTTTCCTCTGATGTACTTTTGTCTATTTGCTTCTTAGCTCAACAAATAAGTTTCATAGTTGTCTGATGGCATGAAACCCTCTTGGAGATGGTGCTGCTCCTTAATGAATGTGCTCTATAACAAGTTTTCTAATCTCTGATATTTCATGGCATCAATGGCTGCTTGTTGCACTCATGTATCTTTATGCATCTGCCATGGTCTTCATGTCCTTGCACCACCATTGATGACAACTAGACATTATAATGAGTAGTGGAGGCTACTTTATTTCATTGGCTGAGACATAAATATACTATGTAAAACTTGCAGCTGTACCTTTATATCTCTTGGTTGAATGTTCATATTTCAAGGATGAAGCATTGTGGCTATTATCTATGGTTATATCTTGATCTAGCATAAGAATATGGTGACTAATTTATCCTTTTATGACTGTTCTATTCATCTTTGCTTTTATTCAGCTTGATCACTCATATATGATAAAGATGCTTATTTTTTCATAACTGATGTTGTTTATATGATATAACTAGAACACTTTTAATTGATCAAGCGATGTTGTTCATTTACAACTATTTCATTGTGTACTGTTGTCATTTGATTTTGATAATGGTTTTCATTCATACAAGATAGTTGTTCCATGACTTTTAGTGTCCCAAAATCATGATATGACATTATAACAGCGAGTATCTAGGCATGATAGTGAATAGAAATCCTGATGTTAAAAAGTACCTTTTATTCAGTTCCATACCTTTCTTGATACTCCATTGATCAGCCTTGTGAAGAGCTTGATGCTCATCAGGGATTTTTTTAGTGGCGAATCTTCACCAATTGGCGAATAGTTCATTTTTACGAATGAGGAATTGGCGAATACATTACCACCAGCAGGGGGCCAATTCACCTGATTTTTACAGATTTTTGGTCAAATGCATTTCAATTCACCACCCTATTAATTTTTGAGTCATTTATAGTTAGTATTTTTGCCACGGTATATTACAGGGTTCTAACAGTGATTCGCCTAGAATTTTGGAGGCATGTTTTAATTCACCCACTTATTCACCAATATCATTAAACGGTTGACACACATGAGGACCCAATTCACCAATATCATTAAATGGTTGACATGCACGAGGACCAATTTCACCAGTATAATTAAACTATTCACATGTATAAGGACCAACTTTACCAATACCATTAGAACTCCATGCTAATTGTAGGGCCATATTTGCCTAGAAAATTACTATATATGTGTTTGATGGAGGTCCATTTAGCTTAACATTTATAAGTGTCTATTAATAGTACGTGGGAATTGCCATATTATTATAATACCATTTGAAAATCCCACATTATTCACCAAATATGCATTGATATAAATGCATTTGAAACTCTAATTAATCCTTTAAGTTTACACATTTTGTTCAGCTCAGCTCTCAAATCCTTGATTCATTTCGGATCATAGAGAAGTTACAGCTACAAGCATTGGCAAGTCACTGAAAGGTAAATGATCATTTCTTTACAAGTTTACCGTATAATAATATAAGATTCATGTTAATTATTTATGTCTTTTTTATAGATGATATTGATTGAGTAGGAATTAGGACTAGGGAGATATCTTAATCTATGATTGCATCTTGAACAAAATGACATTATTTCTGTAGCTTTTATTTCATGAGAGATGTTGAGCAAGAAGAAGTTGTCTGAGGGTGGTGAAGGGACTCAAGGGAGGTCAAGGCCATCAAAACAAAGAAATAATAACATAAAGTCATACTTTGGCAATGTTCGTGGTCCATCAGATGTAGCTACAACACCAGAACCTATACCATCTATTGACTTGCATCACTATGGCACGGATGATATTCCAGGGAATACCCAATGTAGCAAGAATGATGACAATGACACCGATGATATTCCAGGGAATACCCAATGTACCGGGATTGATGAGAATGCCACAGATGATGTCCCAGGGAATACCCAATGTACCAGGAATGATGAGAATGCTGCAGATGTTATTCTAGGGAATACCCAATGTACTGAGAATGATGAGAATGCCACATATGATGTTCAAGGGAATACCCAAGGTAGCCGGAATGATGACAATTCCACAGATGATGTTCTAAGAACAAATGATAATGAAGCTAATGAAGTTATAGAAATCAATGAATATGAAGATCCTGCAAGTGCATGCAAGGGGAAAAGAAAAGCTAAATCAAAAAAGGGGCATGAGTGGGAAATGTCAAGGAGTTTTCAGATTGATTGGGTGTCAAAATTCCCATTCATTGAATAGGTGGAGAATAAAAATAAAGATGAACCTCGCACAAAATGCAAGTGTAAGATTTGCAGTTGGAAATATCATAAGGAGAAGAGGTTGTAGTTAAAACTTGACACCATAGAAAAACATATTGGTAAATTTTATGAAAAACAAATCATAGATGGATAGGAAAAATCAGTGATAAGATTGAAAATGAAGGAAGAATGTCTTCATGTAAAGAATTCCCTCGAATATGAAGTGCATTTGCAAAGAAAGGTGAAGCTTCATGTAGGTGGAGGTTCAATTGAAGCTCAATTTGGAAAGATGATGGGAGAATTACAAATGGCAAAAACTATTTAGTTGGGGGTTGTTTTTCATATTTTGAGCAAAGGGTGTCCTATGACAAACTACCCTGAATATAATAGTTTATCATCTTTTATGGGCATTCCTAATTTTCCCAACACACACTAGTCAATAAACAGTGGATGGGAATGGGCAAGTTCTCTTCTTGAGGTGGAACAGTGTGAATTACACGATGGGTATTAGCTTGGGCTATGAAAATAAGTTCAAATGTGATAAAATGCCCACATTCTACTTAGGACAAAAAAGAAAACCCTAATGAAAAAACACTTCGATGCCTAAGAATTCACATTCATTTTTGACTTGCAACTTTGAGAAACCCTTTGCTCGCTCAACCACCATGGTTAGGGTTTAGACCTGAGAAAACCTAATTCTTCTCTGCTATTTCTGTATTTTTTTGAAGAATCTTTGTAGGAAAAGAAGGTAAGATCATTTTGTTTATCATTTTCCTCTATTTTTCTGAAGATCATCTGCTTACATGGCCATGACAGTGGCGATATTTCCTGATGCTTCCTGGTGTCTCTATTGTCTTTTACCTTTCTAAGTGCTATGATGCTGCTGCCATGGCCAACTAGGTTGAGCCTGTTTGGAATCATATAAAGGCAAAGATTTTGTGCTCCATATGAATGGCTTCACTCAAAAAACAAAGGGCTTTACCTTTCGAACTTGGTGTGATTCCTCACCTCTCATATGAGCTCAAGAAATTACGAATGCATCATTTTTAATTTTGTTAGAAGCAGCATAGAACACTATTTTTTTTTACATATCATGGCCATTCTTGACATGTTTGAGCATCTCCTTCTATCATATGGGTTCAGATCTGATATTTCCTTTTGTATGTGAGCTTTCCATTTGAAATCCCCAAATGGGTTCTCTATAATGTGAAAGAAAAGAACCCTCTACTAGAGGTCGCGGCTTTAGCAGATTTCTAAGTATTTTTGCCATAAATATGAACTTGAAACCTTCTTCTTATTTTGTATCTACTTTATTCTTAAAACCTAATGCTTTGACATTTATGAAGAAAATGTACTCTGACCGCAAAAATGGTCATTCATTTCTATAATTTGTAATTATGTGAAACTGGATAGTGCAGGCCTAAAACCCCAAAGTGGGTTCTCACTGCCACGACTGTATCTATATATATGATTATCTCTTAATTTCCTCTTATGACATGAGCTCGAAAACTTTCTATTCAAAACTCATACAAAATGATGAGAGGTTCTGCCATGGTTGTAAAGAGAAAGCATTGCTTGGCTGTTGACTTGTTTTGAGAAAGAAAATTTGACCTGAACCCGAGTTGTTATGAGTTAATGTAATGAGAAGTTGATCCATTTTCTTTCCACTATAATCACATGATCTCTTTGCTATTTCATTTTTGGAAATATTGAAAGATAAAACTTTTCTTCTAATTACACCGGGCAAAAGCTCTTAATGTTGAAAATCATGTTCCTATAACAGCATGATGATTGTTGCACGACTAAGCATGTATCATAATCAATAACCTACTGTAGCCACAATATAAATGTACTTTAATACTTCACTTATCTTTGCAAGAAATGCTTTGGGATCAACATGAGGAAGATTATCACTCATTTCTGTTGTTGCTTTAGTTGCATTCCATAATGATGACAGTCATACGTGCTATTCCTCTCATATATGCTGGTCTGTATATACTCTGAATGATTGAATTTCATCTGTTATACGGCATACACACTTGGTGTTCCAATATTGTATCCTTCTTATAGCTCATGATTTCTCTTTGACATTTAAGCATTATAATCACATTTTCCTCTAATGTACTTTTGTCTATTTGCTTCTTAGCTCAACAAATAAGTTTCATAGTTGTCTGATGGCATGAAACCCTCTTGGAGATGGTGCTGCTCCTTAATGAATGTGCTCTATAACAAGTTTTCTAATCTCTGATATTTCATGGCATCAATGGCTACTTGTTGCACTCATGTATCTTTATGCATCTGCCATGGTCTTCATGTCCTTGCACCACCATTGATGACAACTAGACATTATAATGAGTAGTGGAGGCTACTTTATTTTATTGGCTGAGACATAAATATACTATGTAAAACTTGCAGTTGTACCTCTATATCTCTTGGTTGAATGTTCATATTTCAAGGATGAAGCATTGTGGCTATTATCTATGGTTATATCTTGATCTAGCATAAGAATATGGTGACTAATTTATCCTTTTATGACTGTTCTATTCATCTTTGCTTTTATTCAGCTTGATCACTCATATATGATAAAGATGCTTATTTTTTCATAACTGATGTTGTTTATATGATATAACTGGAACACTTTTAATTGATTAAGAGATGTTGTTCATTTACAACTATTTCATTGTGTACTGTTGTCGTTTGATTTTGATAATGGTTTTCATTCATACAAGATAGTTGTTCCATAACTTTTACTATCCCAAAATCATGATATGACATTATAACAACAAGTATCTAGGCATGATAGTGAATAGAAATCCTGATGTTAAAAAGTACCTTTTATTTAGTTCTATACCTTTCTTAATACTCCATTGATCAGCCTTGTGAAGAGCTTGATGCTCATCAGGGATTTTTTTAGTGGCGAATCTTCACCAATTGGCGAATAGTTCATTTTTATGAATGAGGAATTGGTGAATACATTACCATCGGCAGGGGACCAATTCACTTGATTTTTAAGGATTTTTGGTCAAATGCATTTCAATTCACCACCCTATTAATTTTTGAGTCATTTATAGTTAGTATTTTTGCCACGGTATATTACACGGTTCTAACAGTGATTCACCTAGAATTTCGGAGGCATGTTTTAATTCACCCACTTATTTGCCAATATCATTAAACGGTTGACACACATGAGGACCCAATTCACCAATATCATTAAATGGTTGACATGCACGAGGACCAATTTCGCCAGTATAATTAAACTATTCACATGTATAAGGACCAACTTTACCAATACCATTAGAACTCCATGCTAATTGTAGGGCCATATTCGCCTAGAAAATTACTATATATGTGTTTGATGGAGGTCCATTTCGCCTAACATTTATAAGTGTCTATTAATAGTACATGGGAATTGCCATATTATTATAATACCATTTGAAAATCATGCATTATTCACCAAATATGCATTGATATAAATGCATTTGAAACTCTAATTAATCCTTTAAGTTTACACATTTTGTTCAGCTCAGCTCTCAAATCCTTGATTCATTTTGGATCATAGAGAAGTTATAGCTACAAGCATTGGCGAGTCACTGAAAGGTAAGTGATCATTTCTTTACAAGTTTACCGTATAATAATATAAGATTCATGTTGATTATTTATGTCTTTTTTATAGATGATATTGATTGAGTAGGAATTAGGACTAGGGAGATATCTTAATCTAGGAGTCTAGGACCCAGGGATCTATATGCTATCATCTATGATTGCATTTTGAACAAAATGACATTATTTCTGTACCTTTTATTTCATGAGAGATGTCGAGCAAGAAGAAGTTGTCTGAGGGTGGTGAAGGGACTCAAGGGAGCTCAAGACCATCAAAACAAAGAAACAATAATGCAGCTTAATGAGAAAGTAGCTAAATGTTCAAAAATTGAGGAAGAAGTTATCAGTCTGAGAAAAGAACTAGAAAAGGAAAAAGAACAAATTGACAAGGGTTTAAAATTGAAAGGAGGCTCTAAAATTCTTGATGAGTTTATTAACTCTCAAAATTCTTCAAAAGAAAATTCTAGTCTTGGTTTAAAAAGGGAAATGTCCTATAACCAGTGCATCTACAAACTCATATGATAACTTCAAAGTAGAAGGAAAGTTTGTCACAAAGGAGGAAAAAGTCTACACTGAATATCCTAAGAAGAATGCCTCTGGAGATGTAAAAGAAGATGGATTCATTGCTTTCTGGAGATAAAGAAAGAATAAGAAGAACTTCAGGAAGCCTGCTCCTAGACAAACTGCTCCTACCAAGTATGCTCAAGCTTTCAATGGTAATTTTGATGCTTGTAATAAGTTTGTTTACAAGGTTGTTGAATGTAGAAGCAAGATGAATCAGAATTCATTTAGGCCTCCAAGGTACAATGTTGTGAACTCTCATGGTCAGTGCTATGCTTGCAACAAAGTTGGTCATAAGGCTAATGAATACAGGAGCAAAGTGATGAGGAATGGTTTCATGAACAAGAACAATGCTATGACTTCTTAATTCTTCTATGCTTACTGCTACACATGTAACAAGTTTTGTCATAAGGTTGCTAATTTCAAATCTAATGTGAAAAGAAGTGGTTATGCTCCACAATCAAATATCACCTGCTACAATTGCAATAAACTAGGACACATGGCAAGGTTCTGCAAGGGAAAGGATGTAAGACCTACTCCTCAAAGGAAGATTGACATTGGTTAGCAAAAGAAGGAAATGAACAGGATATGGAAGAAGAAGGAAGAATGTGAGGTAAAGGAAGGATCTGTGCCTTTGCCTGGTGCAGATGGATTGTACAATAACTAAAAGGGAAGTATTGGATTAGGGGGAGTTGTAATTCCAAATCTTTTCAAACACCTATTGAGCATAAGATGCTGAAATTCTTAGTATAATGGTCATTGGTGACATGGATATGTTTGGCTAGCAATTTTATGACTTTTGATCAAAATTCTGAAGAAAATACACTCTTTGTGGAGGTTTTTTGAATGATCATAGATCCATGTGATAGTAAAAAGTTGATTAAGTCAAGAATAGATAAATGCATTTAATGTGGAGCAGCAAGGGCAGATATGAAGCATATTTATTTGATTTTTGATCAAAATTTATCTCATTTGAATGAAAGAAAGTGTGTGAAAGAGCAAAGAAGAGAAGAAGATCTTCAGCAAAGCTTGTGTGCAAACCCTAATGGTAGCATTCTCAGGTACTTCTCAAACTAACTTGTAAAACCCTAGTTTTTCTGAAAGAGTAATCATGGAAACACCGATGGTCATTGATATTGTGGAGAGGCTGAGGCAAAAGTTCAAGAAACACTCATACAAATCCACTAAAACTGACAAGGATAGAGTGTTTTCTTGCATTCCCATCAATGTATTGCATACATAGGATGTCTGCATATACATCCACTCATAGCTAAATGAATACAACCAATTGAAGTTAGAACAATTCAGGGATGACCATCTCTTGGGTGATGATTTTTAGCTAAAACTAGAGTATGCAAATGTTGAAGCTAAATGCTTAGATATATGGAAGGGTTTTCCAAATTTCTTCTATGAGAATGATTGGATCAGAATTATTTTGATCCAGATTCATGAGGAATTCCATTGTCTTGATCAACCCTATATGATCACAAAAGAATCCATTAAAGTTGTGACTGGATTACAGTGCTCCTTTGGACTTGTGCCAATTCTAAAAGCCATGAAGAATGAGGTGGTTATGAAGCTTACTAGTGTAAAATTTGACAAAAGAACCCTAATAGTGGATGATATCACTAACCTAGGGGTCCGATATGCCACAATGGGCATTGCATATAATATATATTACACCAATAGAGAAGGCTCTGCTACCACAATTACCATCTACACTGCACATCAGATGGCTAAGGAAGGAAAAGACTATGATCTATGTGAACTGTTGCGATAATAATTGTTAGACAATCTGAAGAGAACAAAGGAGACACGTTATAACTTCTGATATGGCTCTCTGATTATTTGTCTCATGTTTTATTTCTTGAGAGAATTTCCTGGTATGAAAAATGTAGTCTGGAGAAGAGATATCCATGTTGCCCAATAGATTAGGGATTACATGCAGAGTTTTGCAAACACCAAACAATGTAACACAATGTATTGGGGATTCTTTAAGAATTTCCAAGATGAAATGCAATTGAGGGAGAGGATACCATCAAAAGTTGTAGAAAAATATAAGAATGATATAACTTTCATGGTGGACAAGGACAATTGCTATATGGAGGTAGTAGAGCCAATGACCTTCTGGATAAGCACCTTGCCTTATGAGGTGTCTAGACCTGATTTGATTGGATATGTTGATATTTTGCTCAGCAAGCCTAAGGATCCCATCACTGAGAGATTTGGGACCTATGATGAAATAACTAATAACATGGTCAAGAGGAATGTGGAAGAGAAGGCAGAGAAGATGAAATCAAAGCTAGAAGAGATGCTTAATACTCCTGAGGGCTATGCAGAAGAACCTCCAACCACATCTGCCTCGCAAACTCTTAGAAGGACAAGTAAGTTTGTCCCTATTACTACTACCTCTTCCAAATTCTCTAGACCTATTCATACAACCCCTAGCAAGAGAAGAGCTTCTACTAAAGTTCCAGTACAAACCAAGACTAAAACAACAAGCAAAAAGAGGAAAGATTAATCCGGTAAATGTAGAAGATGATGAAGAGGATGAAGAAGAAGAAGAAGAGGAATCTTTCATTTTGAAGAAAAGAGAGAAAAGAACAAGAGAAGGAGAAGAAGGAGAGACTTCCAAAGGAAAAAGGAAAAGAAAAAGCAAAGAAAAGTAAAAGAGCTCCTCAATAAAAATTTGAATATAAGCCTCTACAGCTTGAGGCCACTATCAATGCTATTGCATAGCATGGTGCCCTAAAGGAAGTTGCATAGCTTTATAATGAGATGCCTGACAATGATAAAGCTACAATTGAGGAAGCCATAGTCAGATATATGATGGCCTTTAATGTGGCCCTACTTGAGATCATTGATCAACTTCCTACAAGTCTTGCAGACATACTTACCAATAAGAGGAATGAAGCCATGGAAAGAGAGGCCAAGATGAGGCAACAAGCAGTTGAGAAGGTTGGTCCATCTATCTCTGATGAAGAAAAGGTTAAATTTACCCAAAGAAAAGAATAAGAATTTAGAACCAAACATATAATAAATATTCTAATGGGAAAGGATAAAGAAGAAATACAAAGATTGGAAAAGGAGATAGTAGAGAAAACTGCCGAAATTCTTGAAGAGATGAAAAATGTTGAAGTACAAGATATACCTAATATGCCTATTTAGGATATAAATCTGACGACTTTTGAAGGTAATGCAACTAGTAATGATGAGACTGTGAAGAATGAGGAGACTGCTCCTCTAGAGAATACTTAAGCACAAGATACAGAGGATCATTGAGGTAAAATGGATACACCTCCTCTAGAGAACACTAATTCTAGTGCAGAACATGACAATGCTCCTTCGAGGAATACAAGGAAAGATGGGCAAAAGAAAGAGGATAATCCTGATAAAGCTCAAGATGAAATAGAGAAGACTAGGGAGAAGCAAGATGAGAAAGGTTAGGGTGATTCTATGGATATAGGTATGAGTTCTTCAACGCCAGACTCATTCAAGGACCTATTAGGATTGCAAATGTAGTTTCAACCTATGATTACACCTTAGCTTCTGCAAATTCCCACTCATGAGGGGCAAGTAGATTTGTCAAATATTTCACCCCTTCGTAAGCTACAACTTGGTGACATCCTACATGCCTCTGCAAGGAAGGAGTTCCTGCAAGGAAATCTGAAGAAGACTAGCTTAGTTGAGGATGTAGTAAAGTTGACTCAAGAAGGCTTACCAAGGGTAAATATTGATCCTTCCTTGGCTCCAGAGTAGAAATTGAAGCTTTTGATGGACTCCTTCAAGGATCACTCCTCCCATATTGAACAAAAGGAAAAAAAAAGAGGCCTTAAGAAAGATAAATGATAAAAGATTGGCTGAGGTATCTGACCGGTGTGCCAATGCACACAATAAATTGCAAGAAAATATAAAAATGTTTAAGGGATGCATTGATGAAGCCACTTCCTTATATTTATTTTGTTTGAAATGGCCAAATTCCACCAAAAATATTAAAACTCATATTAACTCCATTGAGTCACAGATCTCAAAATTGGCTGAGATATATGACTTGTCAAAGGACAAGGATGCATCAACCAGAGCACAAATTGAAAATATTAATGCACAGATGTCACAACTTCAGGACCAAAGAGAATAGATAAATAAATAGGTTGGTAAGCTAAGGGAAGCAATCAACTTGAGACTTACTTCGTTATCCTGCTTGCTAGGAGAAGCTAAGAAAATTGATCAGAAGATGAAGACCCCAAGCAGCATAGATGAGGTTGAGGATTTATATATGCAGTTTGAATGCCAGAATTATATTCTCTCCTTAGTAAAAATAAACTAGGTATCCACTCTTACTCAACTCAAGGTAATCTATAAATCATTCTACCTACTAAGTGAGTTGTAAGTGTACTATAAATAAGACAATTTTGGCTTTGTATAGACTTGTAGAGACTAGCAGTGTTTTTCTATGTACATAGCATCAATTTTTGGGACATTTCCATCTCAGGGGGAGTGTTGTTTGTAAAACTAATATAGTGAGCGGGAATACATATAGTTTTGGGGTGTTATACGTAGAATATATTACACCCTTTCTCCTTGATGTTAAAGGGGAAGAGTGTGTTGATGATTGTCTTATCAGTTGGGAGAGAGGACTTGTAAATAAATGAATGTTGCCATCAATGACAAAGGGGGAGATTGTTGGCAATATGCGATGTCATTGATGTCAACTCAATATGTGTCAACTATAGGTTAGGTTTGTATGGAGCTTTTGTATAGAGGTTGAAGAGGATGAGGTGGATAGTGGAAGATCTGAGAGAGATAGTTTGGCACAAGTTTAGCATGTTTGACATAATAGAAGATTCGAGAGAGATGATTTGACTCAGTTAAAATGTCTAAGGTAGGTCAGTCTGGAAGACCTAGTAGATGGAGAGAAGCTATCTAAGTATGAAAAAGAATGGTGATCATCCTGATGTCTAAGAGTGATGTGGAGGTGATTACACTTGTTCTAATATGTTTCCTACATGTCTACATTGATAACCTATTAGTTTGGTGTACCACACTAAGAGACAAGTTGCAGAAGTTTTTCTAAGACATTTTTAGTGCATACCCTAAGGCAAAGTCACAGTGTTTTGGTCCGCATTCCACCACAGAGCAAGATTTAGTCTTGTGGTTCAAAAGATAACTTAATCTGATATGAAGGAGTTATATCCAGGATTTCAAGTCATTACACCCTCAATAGTGAAAATTATGTGTGATAGAGTTCTAGTTAGTGCTCTGATAGAGTAAAGCAATGATGAAGACTTGTTAGAATGCTTTGCATTCCTCTGGAAGTGAAGATTTTCCTATGCGGTTTTGAGGACATGCTTAGATATGTTTAATGCATACTTCTTTACAGTATCAAGTGATTCAATGGTCTGTAAGTTTAGTTTTTGAATGGCAGAAGTGCTACAGTTGACTTTGAATACCTAACTATTCTCAGAATACATGGTTGAGTACTTGCGCCAGATGGAAAATATATATATCAGCAATTTGAAGTTATGTGAACATTCTACATGTCTCAATACTTCTCAGTTTTGAAGCACATGCAAATCCTTCCTTTTTCCAGTACTGCATGAAGTGTTCAAGTCACTTTGGGTTATATATATGAATGTTGATTATAGTGCAACTAAGTTGAATGTCTCTAAATTCCTTTGGAAGTGATAGATGTTGTGCAATTTTGAAGATATGTTCAGAATGATGTGTAAGTTCATTCATAAGAGTTTCAAATGTCTTAGTGGTGCATAATGCAATATCCAAAGTTTTGATGTGTTACAGTCAGTCCAAAAAAATTTGTTTTCATCAGTTCAATATGTTTTTCATTTTGTGGATGCACATAGTGATCAGATATTTTAGGTGAATGGTGTAAGGATAGTGTTGATTGTTGGCCCATGATTATCGTTAAACCAAAAGTTTGACCTGTTAGTTTTCAATACAAGTGGCAAAGTTAATGAATCCATGGCAGGCAGTTAGTCCATGTCACGAATCCCATGGGGAGTGCTGACCATTTGCCAACAAACTCCCCCCAACATTACCCGGGGGGATTCAAACCTGTGACCTTTCACTCTGATACCAATTGTTGGCCCATGATTGTCATTAAACCAAAAGGTCGACCTGTCAATTTTTGATAGTAGCACCAAAGTTAATGAATCCACGGGAGACGGTTAGTCCATGTCACGAATCCCACGAGGAGAGCTGACCATTTGTCAACATTGATAAGATACATTGCCCATATCTTGGTTTGCATGATGTTCTTGGTGTCTCCCGAGTGATGCTAAGATGGACAGTTAGCAATGTTAGTGTTGTCTTGGCTGACAATCTAGTTTCTATCATGTGTGGTTGATCCTGATTAGTTTATTTGACTTTGAAGGTGTTTTGTAGGAAAAGAGGGGGGTTGATTGAATTGATATTTTTGTGTTGATGGGTTTAGATCCTCCTTTCACAACAGACATTCAAGAACATATCAATCGAGTCAAGGACCTCAATTTGTGCAAGAGGATTCACCTACAAGTTGGGCTGTCACTTGGAACAATGTGGAAACTTAGAAATTGCTAACTAATTCCTTAATGTAATCCTCAAATATGTAAGAAACCCTAATTATTCAAAACAATGATCAAATTGATAGATTCAAACAAATGCTTACAAACTGAGATAGAAGATAAAGATTAATAACTAACCATTTTTTGAAGTTTAGAATTCAGAATATTCGAGGACAATGCCTCGAGTGCCTAAGTCCAAGGTATTGTTTTCTTCATGGAATGTAAAACTCCTTCTGGCACTAATGATCACTATTTCATCTATTTTCATCATGGGATATTCGAAGGACACTGTGACTAGTCCATGTGTCCAAGGCAGGCTGATCTCTAGGATATCAGGGCTTCTTCAGATATAGAATATCATTGTCACAAAGATTCTAGTGTCTAAAACTCTGGAGGACATTACCCTAGGCACCCATGTCCCGAAATGTTCAATTTTATCCCTTTCTTTTTAGATCCTAAATCCTTGTCGTCTCCAACCTTTCTCTACAACTCCACTCTGCGAAACTCGGTACCTGTAACCTGTAGTCACAAAAGAGTGTGGTTGGGGGTTGTGGTGTTTAGAGGCTTGCCTTAGTCAAGCCCCAGAGAGACATTCAAGTCTTTCGAACACTGTTGTCAAATAAGAGTGCATATCCCTATGGGATAGAGTGAAAATCCAAATGATAAATGATTCATACATAAACAAATGTCACCTCAGAGGTGTAGCTCTCACATAGATGAAGATCCTTCATGGACATGAGAAGATGAAACCAAATCTGCAATCATAAACACAATAGCAATGCTCTGCTCTACAATAATGAATATCATGGATGCTCTAAAATCATAAGTATGCATAAAGTTCACAATCATCTTCTAGACCTCTTCTAGTTTACAAATGAAAACCTAAACATGCTTATATATGCAACAACACACATTCCTGCCAAGAATTTCATAATTCAAACATAAGTGTCGGCATAGGGCCTAACAACGGTCATATAACTGACACTTAGATTTAGGGCCTAACCCAAAATATGGCAGGACTAGTGCACGAGCAGCCAAGTCCTCCCTCCGTATTTTAGGCAGGGCTTAACATTATAGCATGGTCCCCTAGGTTCTATTTGCCATAACACTTAGGGGTTTTCTCATTGAGATTCAAAATTAACATGCAATATGATCTAAATGCATTCTAAGGACCCGGTCCAGCTAAACCTTAAGAGGGAAAAGCCCCCAAGGGGACATTTTTTGACATAACATTTAGCCCCCACTTTAATGTATGCATGAATGCAAGGACCATACATGCATTAAAGTATGGTTAGCAAACACAGCAAACATGCCAACCACGATGTAGACACACCAAACACATTGAAGATAGTAATAGGCATGCAAAACATGGAGAAGAGAGTTACAATCATGCAAAACACAATGAATACAGTGAATGCAGTGATTATTTCTTTTTCATTTTCTCATATATATATGAATACAAATGCAAGTACATGGAAAGTAAACACACAACCCAAAATTTAGGAGGAGCTCATCGCCCCCTGTCTTTAGACTACACTTGAGAACAAACACACTATACAAATCCCAAAGCATAGGAGGAGCTCATCGCCATCGGTCTTTAGACTATACTTGGGAATAAACATGCCATACACACACACATAGAAGACACAGAGAAAACATGGCAAACAAGTGATGGAAGGAGCCTATTGCTAGGCGCGCCACTATCTCAGGCACATTATAGTCACACACTGATGGTTGCGCTTCGCCACGACAACCGCCAAAGACATGCTTAAGGGAGGATACACCAACCCCGCCTGCTCGGAGGACTTTTAGAAATGATAGGATGTGCACTCTCCTCAAGAAATACACCATCCCCACCTCCACAAAGGGCTTAAAATAAAAGGATATGGATGATATCTCGCCTCCGCAAAGGGCTTAATGATTGAAATATAGAATAAAGATGTGCACTCACGTGGAGAAACAACATCCTGCCTCCACAGAGGGCTTACAAACACACTTCGTTAGTACCAAAATTATCAAACAACTTACCTTATATGCCCCCACCTTAAGGTGGTTGATATCATGTACCAATATCAAGCATGTTGAGGTAGAGAGAAAACCCACAAGGGAACATGAGCTCTCACAAAGCCCATGCCCCCAGAGGTGACATGTACTTTATGATCGCCAAATATTCCCACAAACACATAATTTCATGCAAGAAAAGAGGTTAGAAATCTTTCCATAAGATAATAACCACATCACATGATCAAAAAGTAATGCATTATAAATAGTCACCTCAAGAGCCAAGGTTACACTATGGATTCAGAGCCCAAGTATAACCATGGGGCTATACCGCAGAGATCTCAGAACCGAGTATAAGCAAGGTGAGATCTAAGATAAATAAAGTGCATGGAGCAGTAGTATTGTTATGGTTTGTTAGTGCGACAAGACATCAAAATATCACATGAAGTGATTCTACTAGCCAAGTCTCAGATAATATATATCAACCCTGTCATCATGTATGGACTAGGTCCATTTTTACTTACTCGTTGAAGGGACACATGGTCTATATCAGTATTATTTGTTTTTCGTCATTCGCCAGCGAGATAGAACCACTAGAAGAAGATAAACAATAAATCAAAAGAGGAGAACAAGTGCCTTAGGGACAATCACATAGGAGGGTGCCCCCAAGTCACCAACCACAACACTATGTTTGTAAGACACAACACACAACAATGAAAATAGAGGAGAAGCAATATAGAATAATGATGATACAAAATAGAAGAAGGGTCACACTAGAGGTGGTCTCCTGGTATCCTTGACCTTACAAGAGAATCAAGGGTCATCCTAGGAGGCCTAAACAACATAACACATCATGAGGGGGATCACATCACAGAGGTAAAGGGTTAGAAATACTTACCTGTAGGGACAACCGAACTAGCGGTTGTCAATAGGCAAATCATCATCTTCACACTCTCAAATGTTAGAGGAAAGTGGGACATAAGGGAAAAGTGCCCAGCTCTTATCATTATCTTTAAGTTCATCTTCATTAAGCTCTTCATTGTTTGTTTCAATATTAGGTTGAATGTTTTCTTGTTGAGTTGCACTTCATCGGGCAAAATATTGTCTTCTCTTCCTCCTTTCTCTTTCTTGTCTATTCCTTCTTGTCTTATTATTTATCTCTTCAAAGGCAGTGTTATGTTTTTCCATAGGAGTTTACACATTAGAGGAGGAAGCACCATGTTCAAATTTCATTGGTCTCGATGAAATGTTTTGTTGTTGATGAACACCTCTGGATCCTTGTAAGGATGATGGGGGAGGAACCTTAGCATAGATACCATATCTCCGTGGATGAGGTGAGTTATGAAACTTTTCTTTATCCACTTCTATCATACCAATTATTTCATCATAGTCGTAAAAATCTTGTTTTATTCTTATTTCATTTTGTTGTTTTCCTTTTTCTCTAAGGGGATCTTTGAATGCATGTTGTTCTTCCCTCATTGTTTGTAAAGGAGGCCTAGCCACTTGTTGATCATGATGTTAGTCATAAACAAACATAGAATAAAAGTACACATTAACCTTTATTCATCTTAAAAGATACGATGAATTCAGAGAATTCATGATCCCAAGTCTCCAGTGATTAGGTTTTAATCTTCTGACGTTACTCAGAGGTTGATGTGTGTTGCTGTTTCCATTTTGGGGGCCTTACATGAATCTCATTTGTAAGATAATGTTTTCTATAATGATGTTGTACAGATAGTTATTCTACACAAGATATGCTTCAAATAATGTGTCTATTTTAAATCTTTGCATGATATTTATCATTTTTGACATGCTTTAACCTCAAATATGTTGAATATGTTCATTTATCTACGGGATGTCTGCATATTTGTATTGTTTGCTTGAGATTGTCAATTATTTGCAATTATGATGATGAAATTCTCTGAAATTGAAAGAAAATGAAAAGAATACTTCAAATGAAAGTTGAACCTTTAGCTATTGAGCCACATATACATCAGATACAGTCATGAAGAGAAGAAATCAAACCATATGTTCACCAGGACATTCCACAGCTAGATACAGTCGATACTAACTTCAAAGGAAAAGGTATGAAGACAACACATGCAAGTTGATATGCACTCCAAGGGATGCAGCAAATCAAAGAATGTATCAAGAATCCATACACTGATTACTCAAGATTTATTATAGATTGTAATCAAAAGAGTCTTCTCATTCATTAGGTATGCAAGAACATATATGTATACAACAACTTTGAAATGAGCCCTGAATATTTCAGCAAATAGATTTCAATTAAGTTTTGAATCAATTAAAATGAGGCATCTCTGCACCTTTTATAGAGCAAGGTGAGGGAGCGGTTACAATTGATGTACGATCAAGATCTATCTATTAAAATCTACGATTCACATTTCATTGACCAAGTCAACTCTTTCCACGTGGCACAGGTTGCCAGCTGGCAACCATCTAGACAACTTATTTTTTTAAGTATTAGATGCTTATGTCTTTTCTTGGTAATGCATCTTTATCTACTCTTTATCCTTTAAGTTCCTCATCTCCGTCATCAGGAGCATTAGGATCATCGCTTCCCAAATCTTCATCATCCCGATGACCTTCTTCTTGTACATGGACCTGCATGGATGTCCGGATACTTTCATAAGATTGCACTATCTTTTCTACTTCCCCACCATCCTGAATTCTTGCTTTGGTGATGGCGTGCTTATGTATCTGGTATTTGCCTTGGAGAGTTTCTAATTTACTCCTCCTATTGCTAGATGTTTCATTGTAACTTTCTACTTTGACCTTGATCCTCATGATTTTGTCCATGACTTCTTCTGTCAGGTGATTTAAAGGGTCATCAGCTACTAGCTAGAAATTTTTATGTAGAGCTTTAATAGCAAACTCTTCATCTTGATTCTCAATCTTCCCCTCTATTTCACCTTCCAAGGTCTCCAAGACTTCTGCCTCATATGACATCATGTCATGCAACTTCATACTGATGTCTCTCAATTTGCTGTTGCATCTTTGGAGCACATCACATTCAAATCGGATGTCTTTGTACCATATATCAATCAAAATGGTAGTATTATTATTCAATACTTGATTATTTATGAGAACCTGAGGATCAATCCTCTTCATTTCACCTAAAGCACTTAATGCTTTCTCCAATAGGAAGGACCTTCTTCCTGTCTCCATCTGTAACTTGTCGACCTTTTTCCTAGAGATGCCCAATGAATTCCACCTCTTCAATGAGGCTTTCACTATTTCCTCTGCTCCATCAAATGCAGATAACATCCATTTCCTCATTATTGACGACTCATGTTTCATGAGATCCAATTTATTTACCTCATCTTGAGAAATAGCAGTCAATGGGACTGCATGATCACTTGAAATAGTGTCTGGGTTTGTTAACCCTTTTATATAGGCATGCAGCTGAGCAATGTGCTCTTTATGCTGCTTATTCTTCTCTTTCTCTCTTTTCACCCTCTGGGTTAATGAATCAATTATATCTTTACCTTCTTGGCCTTCCTGATCCTCATTGGCAAACCCCAAATCTACTGTACTAATCTGGAATTCATCCAGAGTGATCTTGCCTTTTTCTTTGTCAGTTGTAGGAACGGCTACTTGTGCAGTCCTCATGCCTGTAACAGGATCTCTTCTTATTGCAAAAGTTATTCTAGCCTTCCTCTTAGGCTTTATTAATGTTTCTAAAAACAATTTCGATACATCAAATTTTTGTGCCTCTATACCTGATTCTGCACCAATTTCTTTCTCGAGCCACTAAGGAATTTGATCCTTCAACTGTTGGTCTCCATCATCATCATCATGATCACCCTGATCTCCAGTATCCACCATCATGTTTAATGGGGAGGGTGATTTTCTTATCTCTTCCTCATGATGCTCCTCATGAAGGTGATCTTTGGGTATATCCTCCTGTTGAGGAATTTCTTTTTCTGGAGGGTGATCCTGCTGATCATCTGCATATTTATCATGATCTTGATCTTTTACTTCCTCCATGGGTATCTCATCCACCTTAGCATTTTCCTCTTCCTGAGGTATGTTAGTATCTGTGGATGTTATTTTATTTATCTTAGGCTCATCCACCTGATCTACAGCTATAGTCAGCTTTGAATCTGTGTTCATTACCTCTTGAGCCTTGTGGTCATCAGGACCTGATATCTCTTTATCTTCTTTGTCCTTTGGTGGGACTTCTACTGCTTTGGGCTCAGCTGATGCATCCTATTGTTGCTGACCCACACCTGGAGCTTTGCTCTCCACTTCTTTCTATTTGAGTCCTTCAATATTCTATGCTTTCTCAAGTGCACCTATCGTATCCTTAGGATTTACATCTTCTACATATGTCAAATCTATAACTGCAGGACTTGTTACCTAATCAACTAAAGCATCCAGCCCTATTTGCTGCATAATATTTTTCAGGCTCTTTTCTTTTTCTGATTCTATTTGTTTCATCTCCCCTAATACTGCCTGGACTGATGGGGTCCCTTGTGGAGTTATCCGGGTGCCAGCAGCAAGGGTTTCCATTCTTTGTGAGGCTACATCCTTTACCACCTCATCATCAGATAGGTCAACTATCTCATCTAATGAGACTAGACCACTTTGAACTACCTTAGAGGCTTCTTTCATTTGTTCTTCTACTTGTTTAGTTTTAAACTTTACAATGGTGGGAAGTGGAACGTTATGCTGTAATTCCCTATTGAATACTTCTCCACCTACCCCTTTTAACATTATAGGGGTTTGTTTTACTTCACCTCTCATTGAAGTTCTTGGTTTCTTAGGTGTAGTTGCTATCACCTGAGGTGCTTTTCTTTTTCTGGTGAGGGGTTCAACATTTTCTTCCTCCTCTTCCAGCTCTTCATCAAGAGGAATATCCTCTTCTATTTGCTTATGTGAGGGTTGACCCTCCTCATATGTTTCAGTAGGTTGTGTAGGTGGCCTCTGAATCTTTTTAGTTTTTTGCTTATCTATTGGAGGCGGTGCTAATGATGCTACTACATGTCCCGATGTTGATGCTTCTTCAATTGGCATTATCACTCTTTCAATTATGACCCCTTTTGGCTCAGCATCAATTTTCTTACCTCTTGGAGGTCTCTTGCTTTTCTCAGGAGGTGGTACCCTCTCTCCTTTAGACTTCCTCTTCTCGTTCAAGAAATCATCATATTCATCTTTAGAAATCTCCTGTCCTTTCTTCTTATTGTCCACCATGATGACAACACCTCCTTTCTTCAATGTATTTATCTAGTCATTGACCCATGCTTGGGTCAACTGCAATGTCCTGCTTGTAAATGGATCTAAGGAGATGTCTTCCTGCATTGTGAGATCCAGTGCTGAGATGGTATCATTGTATACCTTTTTCTCCTCATATTCATTAGCCATTAGCTTTCCATCATCTTTCTTCAATTGTGCCGGGATGTAAATGCAATCAAAGGTCCTGATCTGGTTGAGCATAAGCCTTTGATATCTTCTTCTTCTGGCTTCAACTTCATCTTCACAGTCTTCCCAGAAGTCTTCAAGATGTCTTCGATGGATGGGCTTCCCCATGACCCTCTGCATCCTCCCATATGGATCATATGATCTTGTCAATGGAAATGGCTGGAAATTCATCATAGTTAGACCAGCTATGGCCTTCTTAATATTCTTAGAATCTGGGCACATGTACCAGCCCATTGTAACTAGAAACAATACTGGTGGAAGCTTGTTGTTAGCTTTGTATGCATCCAGTATTGTAGATACTTGTCTCATAAACTCCATTAAGATAACTGCATCTGTAGGATATCTTGGGAGCATGAGAGGCTCTCCCTCAAAGCCTTCAATTCTGATGTAAGAGAAAGTTGCAAATTGAATAAACCAGGCTCCATGCTTGTATATGACTTCCTGAGCTTCCATGCTTAGTCTTTTAGTTCTGTCCTCCTCCATTGTCCTTACCAGATGCATAGAGAATGCATCATTCACTAAGTTGTAATCTTGGAGGTAATTTGCTCTTTGCAGTTGGGGATGATGATCCAATATATGTGCATCATTTGTTGTGCCACCAATTCTCCCAACTGTATTCAAGGCATCAAATGTACCCTTGTAGGCACATGAATAAACTATGTATGAGGTCATGTAGAAGGAACAAACTGGACCTCCTAGGTTCATCAACTGCTCATCTAGAGCATCACTTATCATTTTAGCCCACATTGGCTTGTTATCTATGTAAAGGAACATCAGGATGACTGCATACATCCAGTCTTTAAAACTTCTAGCATCAGGTTGGCCTGTCACTTTGCTAAGTAGGGCTATCATGTACTGGTACTCATCGTCAAAATCAAATTTATATAAGTGTACTAGAAGTTTAGCTGCTACAGGATAAGGACTATTCTTCGCCCTCCATTGGTACATTTTATTCCTAGCAGACTTTTTGTTATTCTCATATTCTGCTTCCGATTTCTTTAAATCTATGTTGGAAACCTTCTTACCCAATGGCAAACTAAATGTAGCAGTAAGGCCTTTGATAGACAGATCAGTATATACTCTGCCATGCTTCTCTACCTTCCTTGTTTGTGGGTTATAGTTTCTTGCACATTCAATGACCAGCTCAGGAGATTCCATGGAATAGGGGAAACCAGCTGCATTCCACATTCCAGATACAAAGACTACATCCAGCAAGGTGTCGTTACTCTTCTCATTGCTCATTTTAGCTAACCATGCAGCCAGATCTGTATTTCCTTGGTGCGTATCTATAATGGCACCATATTTAAACTGGACACCCCTGGGTTGAGCAAACATGGGCTTTAGAAATTCTGTCTCTGACTTAGCTAACCGCTTATCCGCCATGGATGCCTGCAATTAACAAAACTGGTCTTACAATTGACATCTTACAAGCATGCTTATATGTCATATCTTCAGTATTCATTATGCATACTATACTTTTCAATATCTTATTTATCCCGATATGCATAACCTACAACTTCAAACCAATAGAAATCATACTTCCTGGACATGCAAAACATGACAACAATAGGGTTTCAATTACTTACCTGATGTGTTTATCTTCTTAATTATGCCAATAACTATGTGAAAGGAATTCAAATACCCACAATGCTCACGTATCCCACTCTGGTACAAGCTATATGCATCCGCAGGTAGTCTTATGAAGGTTTGCAAGCTGTGCTCTGTAAAAACTTGTTTTATCGCAAGATAAGTGTAAAATGATTTTGTGAATTCATCTTTAACCTTCTCTTTAAGGCAAATTAGGGCAAATATGGGCAAATTAATTGAAATAGCCAATTTTTTGTACGAAACTTCTGGATCTCGCCAGGTGTATAAATTGCATTCGTAATTAGCGGGAACCACCTACCATATTTATGGCATTTAATGTCATGGCGACAAAAGGAGCGGGATGATCTCTGAAGATCAGGTGATATTCTGAATATCAGGTAATATTCATAATATGATCCTCTATGTGTAATATGATCATCCACTCTTGAGCAGGAAAGCCCATGTCGAAACATCGGGTGATGTAAAAAAATGAATGTCGGGTGATGTCAAAGATGAGAATCCCCATACTAAAATAACCTCCCTTCGAAATATAGGGATGACATCATCAGGATAATGACTTGGTTCATCATAAGAGAATCATGATGTCATCATCGTGTTATGTAGGAAGGATCATCTTGAAAATATACCTCCGCGAGATAAAAAGGATGATGATGTCATCACTTTGTCCATTTCTTTGTTGTTCAGGAATTGATGAAGTCATCAAGATAAATGACTCTAGGGTGATATTTCGCGACAAGATGATATTCAAAAGATAGGGTGATATTCTAAATATAGGGTGATATTCAAAATATGACCCTCGCAAAATATATGACGTTGTTCTACGGGTAAGTATCACCACCACTTAAAATTGACGTCTAGATCTCCAGATAAATGATTTATCGGGTGATAAAATAGGATCAGGGTGATCTTTCATAATATGACTAATGTTAAGAAATATGATCCTCCCCTCGGAATATCAGGTTTGACCAGGACTTTGACTCACCATAACTCTCGTTCTTTAAGGAATATCAGGGTGATTCAAAAGGCAAACCTGCGTGAAATTTTGTAACCTATCCAATTATGAAGTTATTGTCATGAAATATTAACTTTGAAAACTGACCTCATCACGATGACTTGCCCAGTCCCCTTTATGCAGGATCATCTGCTACTGACTTACTTTTACCAGACCGCCAGCAAGCAGAAAACACAAGCAAAGCCAAATAAAAGTTGGGTCTCTGTTTTGCCAAGTCAAAATGGGGCATGTTGTGTAACCACACAACACCACTCTAGCTAGTTGTTTTTCTTTGTATCATCTATATTCTAGGAAAGATTAGTCTCTTTGTGGCTTAGGGTCTCTATCAAGTTGCGGCCAAAAGTAATCAATAGTGAAGTTCTTGTCCTTATATGGAGGTTGATATGAATTATGGTGGATAGTATGTATTTCTCCATGCAAAGTGAATTTTATGGATTTGTGAATAGTTAAGGGGATGACATTCATAGCCTTAAGCCATGGATGTCCTAGTTTTACATGGAAGAGGTTACATAAGGGGATAACATCAAATAATTGATCCATGGCTTTATCATATACCGAGACCAATAAGGTTATCTTCCCAAATGTAATCATGAAAGCTCCATTATATGTTTTAATTCTCAAATCCAACGGTTCATAAAAATCTTATGCCAAATCATGTTTAAGAAGGAAATATTTCGTAACCATATTAGTCATGCAATTAGGGTCTATAAGTGTTCCATGCACAAATCTTTCGATTATGTTCATTGTAATATAAAGAGGCCCTTCAATGTCTACCATTGCTTTGTCATGAGGTGTAAATGTTATTTCAAGTTCAGGGGCTCTTCTTTTCAAATAAGGCCTAGGAGTGAATCTAGCATTATTGTTGTATTGAGAAGTTGTGTATATGTTTTCAAATGAATTTCAAATCAGATTTTAAATATTTTCAACACTTATGCAAGAAACAAGTGTGAAAGTATGTATGAATATGACCTAAAATGCTTGATTTTTCAACTTTTTTTAATGCAAATGAGTGAAAGAAAAGGTGTTGTAAGGAAATTGATGAGGGGAAGAAAATAATATACCTAATATCAATCCAATAATGCAACAATATCCTTCACAACATCCCTATAATACAGCCCTATATGCAAAATTAGCCAAAATCTAGTGAAAATGCAAGATTTTTAAACCCTAGACATGAAATTTTGCAAGAAAGACACTATGATGAAACACTATAGTTATAAATCAGTCCTAAAAGAGTGTTTAAAATAGTATTAAAATTTGAAACAAGATTTTAACTACAAACCCTTGCTAATGCAAAAACTAGGTTATATGAAAATGCACAATTTCAAGCAATTTTTAATAATTTAAGCATGAAAATGCAATGCAAATGAATGATTAATGATAAATTTCTATAATTTAAATCAGATCTAATGAAAATAATAGAAATTAAATGAAAATAAATGCAAATTAATTCAAATTATTTGAAAATGCAAGCCTAAAATTCTAATGTTTTCAAAATTTTCAATTTTTTTATAATTTTTCAAATGCAATAAAATGAATGAATGCAAATCTATCACACAACACTCATCAAGGTGCAAAAATTCAAAAACATGGGTTCACCAAAATGTTTTGTATGAAAAGAGGGGGGTTGATTGAATTGATGTTTTAGTGTTGATGGGTTTAGATCCTCCTTTCACAACAAACATTCAAGGACATATCAACTGAGTTGAACCTCAATTTGTGCAAGAGGATTCACCTACATGTTGGGCTGTCACTTGGAATGATGTGGAAACTCATAAATTTCTAACCAATGCCTTAATGTAATCCTTAAATATGTAAGAAACCCTAATTATGCAAAACAGTGATCAAATTGATAGATTCAGACAAATGCTTACAGACTAAGATAGAAGATAGAGATTAATAATTGACCATTTTTTGAAGTTTAGAATTTAGAATATTTGAGGACAATGCCCCAGGTGCCCAAGTCCAAGGTATTATTTTCTTCGTGGAATGCAGAACTCTTTCTAGCATTGATGATCACTATTCAATTTGTTTCCATCACGAGATATGCAGAGGACGCTATGACTAGTCCCTGTGTCCATGCTAGGCTAATTTTTAGGATATTGGGTCTTCTTTAGATGTAGAATATCATTGTCACAAAGATTCCAGTGTCTAAAACTCTAGAGGACATTGCCCTAGGCACCCATGTCCTAAAATGTTCAATTTTGTCCCTTTCTTTTCAGATCCTGAATCCTTCTCGTCTGCAACCTTCCTCTGCAACTCCACTCCATGAAACTTGGTACCTGTATCTTGTAATCACAAAGGAGTGTGGTTGAGGGTTGTGGTGTTTAGAGGCTTGCCTCAGTCAAGCCCTGAAAAGATAGTCAAGTCTTTTAAACACCGTTGTCAGATAAGAGTGTGTATCTCTATGGGATAGAAACAAAATCCAAATGATAAATGATTCAAACATAAATAAATGTCACCTCGAAGGTGTAGTTATCACATAGATGAAGATCCTTCATGCACATGAGAAGATGAAACCAAATTTGCAATCACAAACACAATAACAATGCTCTACTCTACAACAATAAATATCATGGATGCTCTAAAAGCATAAGTATGCATAAAGTTCACAATCATCTTCTAGACCTCTTCTAGTTTACAAATGAAAACCTAAACATGCTTATATATGCAACAAAACACATTCCCACCAAGAATTTCATAATTCAAACTTAAGGTGTCGGCATAGGGCCTAACAACGGTCATATAACCAACACTTAGATTTAGGGCCTGACCTAAAATAGCGCAGGACTAGGGCGCGAGCACCTAAGTCTTCCCTCCCTATTTTAGGCAAAGCTTAATATTATAGCACCCCCTAGGTCCTATTTGCCATAGCACTTAGGGGTTTTCTCATCAGGATTCAAAATTAAAATGCAATATGATCTAAATGCATTCTAAGGACCTGAGAACTAAACCTTAAGAGGGAAAAGCCCCCAAGGGGACATTTTCTGACATAACAGAAGGATATGTTGTGATACATTTTGGACCCTATCATGAGGTGTGGTGATCCACAAATTATTTCCTTTTCATAATGTATATGTTTGAATCTGACCCATGGAGAATCACATGTTTCATCTAAAGGTCTTTTTGATGATGACCTAATTGAGAATTTGAGTTGTTGTGGAGAGTATATATATAGAAGAACAAAGTCATTTGTGAAGGGTGCATGATAGAGACAAATTTCAAGCATGAAGTGTGCAAAGTTGGTATGATGGAGTTATAGTGCAGAAAATGGGACTGCAACATCAACATAAGTCAAATGCTACTTTTGCAGCAATTCATGTTTATGCTTTCATTGTAATTTTTATGTATCCTTCTATCAGATAGTGAGTCTCCTCAACATGTCTTTGTATCTTGTCTAAGGTTGTAGCCTTAGTCTGCAAGTCCAGGAGGGAGTAGTAGATTCCTTGGGTTGTAGCCCTAAAACAAATTTGTAATCTTTTATAGTAGTGAACTTATTATATTGTGAGTTAATCCTCACCGTGGTTTTTTCCTTATTGGGTTTTCCACGTAAAAATCTTGGTGTCCTTGTGTTGTGCATGTTTTACTTTATATTCTTCTTCTTCTAGTTAAAATAATTTGAATGTTAAGCTGCAAATGGAATTGATTCAAAATTTAAGAATAGACTGATTCACCCCCCTCTTAGTCTAGATGAATGTGTTCAACAAAAGCCACTCATTCGATGAGGTCATAGGGGTTTTCTTGTAGTCAAAGTATGACATAAAACCTAGATGGAACATCAATTTGCATAAGGAAAACTCCTCTTGGATCTATCAAATGGCATGCTAAGATAAAGAAAACAACTTGCCCATGAAATAATAGACCATCTAATACCAATTTGTAGACTTGTGGATGCAAGGGGGTTGATATCATTTGTTCATGGTGCCCATGCTTCCTTCATTAGAAAGAGCATGACCCAACAATTATATTCATGGTTTTTAGAGTCCAGATGTACCAACAAACATTTGAACATATTTTCAAGCATAATCACTTCCATTTCAAAGCATTAATGGCATTTTTGTATGCAGATAGGAGTAGGTATTGACTTCTATTCAAATGACAAAGTCTTGAGGCAAAGGTGCAACTAACGTTTGTCAATGTGCATGGGAGCTTGAAAAGTCCACAACATAAACTAGGTGGGAATTATAGCTTGGCATACATTGTGTAGTTTTAGGGAGATGCCAAAAGTCTATGAAGAATGCTTGTGGTGGGATGGTGAAAATGTGGAACTATGGGATATGGACATAAGGAACCAACTTGTAAGAAGGGGGGGATAGTTTGAAAATGGTCAACCATTAGAAGGTGATACATGGGTTGGGCTTTTCATAAGATGTAAATGTTCTTGTAGTTTCTAAAAGTTGACAAGGTAGATGAAGAAGTGAGAAAGTAGGGAGCATATAGGCATGGATGCACTTTGCATGAGATGCAAATGTTCTTGTGAAGTTCAAAAGTTTGTAATGAAAAAGAAGAAGCAAGAAAAAGGGGAGTGGAGGCATAGATGCCCTTTGCATGAGACACAAATGTGCTTATGGAGTCTAAAAGTATGCAAGGAAGATGAAGTAGGAAAGTCAGGAGTGGAGGCATGGATGTACTTTGCATTAGATGCAAAAGTTCTTGTAGAGTCTTAGAGTAAGGAAGATGCAGCCAAAACACTTAATGCAACAACACAAGAAAATTTTAGAGAATAGAAGCGCAGTTATATTGATTTTAAAAATTTGAATGATTACAACTTGCCACAATGGGCTTCCAACATTTGCCAGTTCTTGTAGTCATTTAATTACCAACTTGTAAATAAATTACATATAATTCATCACAATCAAATTCATACATGCTAGGCCTTAGCCATTTAATTACTAACATAAAATGAAACTACTCAAAATAAATCTACTACATTCTTACATGTTATTACTAACATCTTCATTCTCAATCTCAAACTCCATCTCAAACTCTCATCCTCATGTTCATTCTGCTACTCTCAGACTACACTTTCCCGCTTTTTCTTCAACCTCATTATTCTTAATTCAATGCCATTTTCTCTACATTTTTGACTTACTTCAATCAATCATAGGTCATGTATATATAACAATCCCAAGCATCAAAGATAATCGATGTCAACTACAAGTTGGCACAAAGCTCTAGGCCCCATGAAATGTGTAGTCAACCAATGTTAATAAATTTAAATACATGTGGTTGTAACATAATGGGAAATTCTTATGTGGTTCTCAAAATATGCCCTCTTGGGTCTAATGAATCCTAACATATATTCCCTTGTTGGTGCAAACTTCAAATAATCTAGCACAAGTGGAAAATTCACAACTCTGCAAATCTACCAACCTAGTAAATATTCACAAACCAAATTAGACCCCTATATTGATCCAATTATCCTCAAATATGGATCTACAACATCCATCTATTACTATAAAACATACTCTGAAAATGATGAGACCAAATATCAAATTGTAGTGAAATGTAGTGACTTGTTCTAAAACTATCTAACAACCAAAACCAACCAACAAACAAATGAATTGAAATCAAAATATTTTTTAGTAATGCAAGATTACCTCGACACCTAGGGATGCTCCTACATCAGGAACCCAGGGTTAATAAAAAATGAGTCCCTCATTTTCTAGGATAATCTACCCCTACCTTTGTATTCCACCTTGACACTTATTCAACACTTTCCTTCCACCTCTTTAGATATGCCTCAAGTGATCTAACCTACTTGCTTCCTTCCTCTTTATTTCTTGGCAGTCCTTCAAATTTCCTCTTTTGTGGTTTTGGTACTTTGTTCCACCAATCATCTTCTACATTACATCTTCTTGACCTACTTTGATCTACAATCCTCTTTCCATTTCTATAAACTTGTTCCTTACTTTTGCTATCCACCTTCTCTGGTTGGTTATTTGTCACCACATAGTGTTTTGGACTACTTCCTGCTCTATCTTCTAATGTTGTATAGTCTTTGGTACAACTCTTCATCCTATCATTCATATGTCCTATCCTCTAGAGATATTCTTTTTGGTGACCTCTGCTCCCTCATTTTATCTTCCACAATATATCCTCTATAGTTGTGGTCATTCAAATTAGTCTTAGAAAATTTCATTCTATCTAGATCTGCAATATCCTCATACACAAAGTGCTCCTCTAAATCAATTATCCAATCTATCAAATATTCAAGATTCAAATTACTAGAATAATTAGGAATATCCACTCTAGTCCTCTTACCAATACCTAATATGGCTATCAACATCCTATCTTCCTTGTCTCCTTCACTTTCATTCTCAAAAAAAATTACTTCTTTCTCTTCATCACTCTTTTCAACCCTAGGGTTAGGGTTTCTTCAACAATCCTACTCAAAGGAATCCATTCTCTTTTGTAGAGCTTTCATTATCTGATACATCTCTTCCATCCTTATAGAAACATTAACAATACTTCACCCTCTCTTCAGTGACATCTTTAAGTATTTTGAGTTGCTTTGATATTGCTTTGATTTTTGTCTCTTAGTGTTGCATTCTTTCTATTTGTTTCTTTCTCTTTCTTTTTTTGGAGCCATCCCCATAGAATAACCTCAAACAACTAGTAGGGTTTAAGGAATCATAATTGAAGATTAGATTAGGTAGATATGGTCATCTTTTAAGTTGAATGTCACCCTTGTAGCTTTGGCTAGAGCCTCCACCTAAGAGTATGGAAATATGCATGTGTAAATGAGGAAAGAGATGGAATGTGTGATCCATTATAAGGTTATAGAAATCACTAAAGAGTTTTGAGTATTGGGAGAATAGAAGGGGAAAAAAATGCATGGACCACATCATGGATTTTATACTTAGCATGTAAGATCAAATGGTTATGGATGCCAAGAGATTTAAAAGTAGTGGTTATAATAAAATTGGGGATTTTCTCAATGTGGAAGATCTAATGACTATGGAAATGAACTCATCATGGAAATCAATATAGTGGATAAGATGATGAGGTGTGATAGACTCAAGGAGAATAATGTAAATGGGAGATGTACAAGACATGTATGTATGAACAGGGAGTTAGACAAATCTTTCAATCATGTTGGTACATAAACTAAGGATGTCAACATCAAGACCTATAATTATTTATTATGTCATAGCTACACGATGGAAGATGGGAATAGAAAGAGAAGTTAAGGAAAATATATCCAAGGAAAATAAGGAAGACAAAAGAAGGTCTAGCTTGGGCTAGAATGATAGTAAATCCCTAATATTTGCATTGTACCCAAATTTTATAGAGAATACAATAAATTACATATACAACACATGTGAAGGAAATAAGAAACAAAACATACAAAAAACTCAAACACAAAAGCAAGGCAGAAAAAGGAAAATAGTCAGATGGACCTCTAAGCTCCATTAGGTGGAGGCTCATTGGCCATGAAATAATCATCTAAAAAGATATTAATAAGGTCATCCACATTGACTTGTAGAGCGAGGGTAGATGCCAGAAAAAGTATGTTGGAGATGCTAGCAAACATATTATGGGGTGGAGGTGGAATAGTATGAAGGGATGATGGAGACTATGTAGAAGGAAGTGGAGGTGGACTGGGAGAAGTAACATGAGGTGGAGGTGATGGAGGGGAACCAACTAAATGAGCCTTAAGATATAGGATAAGAGTATCTTCAATAATTTCTTCCTAAGGTGGGATAGAAGGTGGTCATCTTAGCTAGAAGGTGGTTGATGAGAAACAATAGAGGCACATGCAAGGTTGAAAAAGATGCATGTTGTGAATTGGGAGCATCATCTTGAATAGAAGTAGGAGAGTAAGGTAAAGTAGAAGGATGAGTGGTATATGGAGAATGATGGGGGAAGAGGAGTAGGGATTTCATGAAGAAGGGGAAGACATGAAAAGGAAGCAAGTCTTTGCCAAAATACCTTGAGGGTTGGAGGGAAAGGGCTCTTAGCTCTAAGTGGAAAGTAAAAGGAGGTGGAGGATGAGATGAGGGCATAGGAGGAATCCAGAGAAGAGATCTAGAAGTACATGGAGGTGGAGTAGGAAGAAGAGCTAGAACTCTTGAAGGGGAAAGAGGCAACCAAGGAGAAGAAGGTAGTTTAGAAGGGTTAGGAAGTAGAGGAAGATGAAGGTAAGGTAGGTTAACTTGATTACTAAATATTGAAATGGTTGAAGGGGTGTACAATGTTTGAATGGATGAGGATAAATGTGAATGGTATATACTTCATCATAATATGTGCACATCAATGATTTGCATAGAGTATAAGGTATGGCATGCATATTGATCCATGGTCTCCCCAAATGTTATACAATAACTCACCTAGCATCACATAGAATAATGTATCAAGAGTAACTAGGTTGATGATGATAAGAAGTATGATTCTACCACACATCTTTCTAGATATTGTCAAATCCCCTAACATATATGTTCATTTTGTTTATAGAAATGAGGTCTATGTGAATCTTTTCTAGGAATTGATTTGTGAAAATATTATAGCCAAATTCATTATCAACAAATGTATATTTAATGCATGTGTGTTATAATACTTAGTGATAATGAGGAGTGGGAGGTCTTTATGAATTTTTTATGGAGGTGGAAGCTTGGATGTGGAGAAAATTATGTCCCATATTGTTAATAGGTGAAAAGAGGCAAGAGAGTTTCTCCAGAGGTATGCTAGGATGGACATAGACGTAGTTAAGAACATTGTCAAGGGCCTTGTTAATTATAAGAGCTATGTGAGTGAGAAGGAATCCAATCCTAAAACTATTAGAGATATTCAAGGGGTGGATCATGCATTATTCAGTAGAGTAGTAGTGTGAGTATAAGCTATGGTAGAGGTAGGATAAATATCCATGTCAAAGGATTGATAATTTATGATTTGAAGTAAAGTGGTGATGAGATTTCCATTGAGTGATCAGGGTAATAGCTAATCAGTAATAGTCTGAGAGGAGGAGGTATGATAGTTTATGTGTATAGAAGATTGAGTATATGTAGCAAATTCATCAAAGGCTATGCAAAGAGGGAATGAATAAAGAAGATATAGTGATAGGAAGAGGTGAAGCATCAAGTGTGTCATAATAAGGAGTGGAGATGGAAGAACATGATAGCTTGAGACATGTGTGTTAATAGGAATAAGTGGTGGAGGAAGAGGTAAGGTAGATGAGAGTGTAGGAATGGAAGGGTTCATATGGGAAGAGAAATAAGGGAATGAGTTAGTGTCATAATAAATGGTTTCCAAAGTGTCTTTATAAGTAGAGGGAGAATCATATGATGGTGCTATATTATCATGTATAGGTAAAGAGGGATCATGGTGTCTAATAGGAATGTAAGAAGATGAATTACATGAGACATGTAATGACTCATCATGTGATGAAGAAGATATGCTATAGGAGCTAAGTTGATACATCGTGACATAAATTATACTAGTTTATTTCTAATTAAAACCAAATGGATTGAAATCAAATTAAATTAAAAAATATTTGAGTTCATAAATTTGTTAGCTATTTCACCAAGCAAGATGATGTGAAATAACATTAGAAATATCTACCCATAAATGACACAAAATCTACATACACTTAAATAAATTTACATATTGAATCTAGAATATGCAATTAAATGGTTAACCTAACATAGGAAAAAATAATATAATTAATCCAAAAAAGAACTATACAAAATGGCAAGGGTAATTGTGAGTCCTCCTCTCCCATTTCCTACTAGTCAAGCATCTTTCCATTTACTTGAAGTGTTCCTCACCTTTTTTTTTCCTATTTCTCCACTTCCTCCTCCAACTTTTAATTTCATACATATGTAGGTTTATGAAACAATTCAATTAAACATCCATGTTATCATAAAATATGCCTTTGACAGATTCCCAATAGTGTATATAAGTAGTGATCTCCATTGCACTCTATGCATCTAATTTGACAAAGCCAAAATCATAGTATGGATTACCAAATATTCAAAACAAAAACAAAACCTAGAAAATTTTCTAGAAACTAAAAATAAAACCTTTTTCCTTCATTATTAGTGCAGATCTGATATGGTGCACATTATTATAGTGTGAATCTATTCTTTAGATTACTTCATTTAGCACCACCAATAATCTCCACAAGAACGTTCTACCTGATTAAAATGATGGAAACAATTTGTATCTCTCACAAAAATTTCTCTTACAACAATCTTGGAGATAAATTTTGTTGTAAAATGAAAATCAACACATACTCAAAGGTTCTTAACAACTCTAACAGTTGTTCTAGGGGATGTGTCTAAAAAAATAAAAATAATCGCCAACTTTCACTATGGTGGTAGAGAAATATTTATTTCTCCTCATTTTCCACATCACTAAGTAAATGTCTTGAATGTGGAGAATACCTTTCTACCTTTGTCTCCCAAGCTAATTTCTCCAACTTTGCATAAATCTATTTCTGTGGATGCGATCTGTCTCCTACAAAAAGAGAATGTACCATTTTATGGCCTTCAATCCAACTACATCCAAGGATGTTTTTAATTCCTTTATATTTTATGAATCTCCTTACCATTTGAACCTCACACCACCTACCCAATTCTGCATAGATGTTTGAGAGAAGAACATAAGTCATAACATTTTTAGAATCCAAATTAAAAAGAAGCATTCCTATAAATACTCCTAATCCTATATCCATATGTGATCTACAAGCACCAAGAAAACACATCCACACAACCACCACAGGTTTATCTAGCATCTTAATGATAAAGTTTAAGGTTTCCTCAAGATACACAACACCGGCAAGAAGGTCAACCATACATACATAATGATCAATTGTATTGTGTAATGCAATAAGGGTTACTCATACGATTAAGTATGTACATCCCTCATCTACTAAACCTGAATGGCTGCATGCACATAGAACACAAGCAAAGCTTATAATGTTAGGATATGTTCTAGACTACTTCATTAATTCAGACATTTTGAGAGCATCATTACAAAATCCATTTTGTGCATATACTGCAATCATTTCATTCCATGAGACCACATTTCTTTGCAGCATTTGTCAAATAGTTCATGTTCCTTATTTATGTTTCCACATTTCCATACATGTCTACTAGAGCATTTCAATCTAAAATATCTAACAAAAATCTCCCTTCGATTATGCTTTGATGGATGTCCATACCCTATAAACAGGGTAACTAATTTGTTTCAACCAGGCGCTATTTTAGAGCTAGTAGCTTTTCAAGGATGGTCAAAACATGATTTATTAACCATATAAATAGGATAACTGAGCCTTAGTTTGGACATGGCACCATTTTAATAATGGACACTTGCAATTAAATGGTTGAATATGCTCATGATTTGTGATCATGACACCCTTCCAAGAATGAACGATTTATCAAGTAAACCTATAACAGGAAGGCCGCCTTATCACAAAATAAAATTTAAACCTAAGTCACTCTCAATCAATAGCATCCCATCACCATTATACTACAATCTGATGGACATTTCCTAATTTTTAATTCTAGATATATTATATTTCCATTTCAAATATAAGTTATTCTTATAGTTACATGGTTATAAACCTTAGAATAATAAAAATGAATCTATCATAATTCATATTTTAAATAATGAAAAGAAGATAGATTGGTTCACCCTTGAACTACCTAAAAAAGTAGTAAATGCTATTAGAAGATTCTTTGTGATGATTGAAGCATCAAACTTAATATGCATTGACTTGATATTCTCATGCGCTACACAAGAAAGAAAAAAACTATTTTTTAAAAGAAATTATAAATTATAAATTATTTTTTCAACAAATTTAGTGGAAATAAAATGTATATGTAGTCATTAAATATACATGTATGTTCATCATTTTATTTTAGTGTTAATTAATTTGATTACAGAGATATTTTGAATTAAGAGTTTATTTATTTTTACAGTTTCAAAATGGATCCTAATTTTATTTTTAGCTTAAATTTAAATTTAATTTCTGATTTGGCTCTATGATTTTTGTAGTTCTTATCCATGGAAAAAAGGATAGAAAAGAATCTCATCACAAAGAAAAAGTTCATGAGTAAGAAATCTCCAGAAAAAGAAGGTTCATAAGGCTAAAAAGAGGGTCCCTAAAAAAGTTAAAAATGAGAAAGGTACTAACAAAAACAAAAATAACAAGAAAATCTCCAAGATCTACTTGTTTAAAATTCTCAAGGAAATGTACCCTGATATCAATATTTCTAGCAAGGCTATGGGAATTATGAATAAATTTATCAATGACATCTTTGAGAAAATTGTTAGCGAGGCAACCACATTTGCTTGCCACAACAAGAAGAACATCATCAATATACGGAAGATTCAGACAGTTGTGAGCCTCTATCTTCCAACAAAACTTAGAAAGTGTGCAGTCTCTGAGGGTTCAAAGGCTATTACCAACTTCATCAATTTTTGATCTTCTTCTCTCTATTTTGAATTAGGGTTTATCTTATGTTTTAGTGTTAGGGAATTTAGTTTGTTTAAAGTGTTGTAATCCTTAAGTTTTGTACAATGGAAATTTTCAATAATTATTATTTTCTATGATGGTTTAAAATAGAAAATAAGAGGATAAATAGTTGTACTAAAAGTAACCTCCATGGTGTTTAATGGTACATTTATGTAACCTCAAATCATAAAAATTATTTAAGAAGGTATTTTTGGTTTTACATTATTGAATGTTACTATTAAAATTTTACATTGGGAAGCCAAAGTATTTGAATATTGTGTAATAAACATTATCCTTTGCTAGGTTTCATTATGTTATAAAATTATACAAAATATCTTAAAACCTAACTAATAGGAAGCCAAGTAGGAACACAAAGAGTCCAAAATAGTAGCAAGAGGAATATTCTCCCACATAATAGGTACAATAACCACTTTTATACACACACAAATACAATCTAGACAAAACAGACTTTTAGATATACACAAACACACTCCACATAAAGTTATAGTATAAGTACATTCATACACAATGAAAAATGAATGTCAAAGTACTTTCAAACACATACACACAATGCCTACCAAATTTAGTTGAAACACACACACACATGCACTTCAAACAAAGTGAATGCCAAATTAACTTTTCACACGCACACACACACACACACACACACACACACACACACACACACACACGTGCATGTGTGCATGCATGCAGATAGAATGAATGCCAAAATTTATTCATACACAATTCAGACACATAGTAAATGTCAAAGTTAACTTTCAAAGCCATGCACACACAATGATGGCCAAAGTTCATTCAAACACACAAAGTGAACATTATTGAAGTTTAAAAGTATTTTATTTATATACTTCACATAAAGTGAACAACAAAGTACTTTTCTTAGGGTTAAGTTTCAAACACATGCCCAACCCTAATTTAAATACTCCTAATCCTATATCCATATGTGATCTACAAGCACCAAGAAAACCCAACCACACAACCACCATAGGTTTATCTAGCATCTTAATGATAAAGTTTAAGGTTTCCTCAAGATACACAACACCAGCAAGAAGGTCAACCATGCATACATAATGATCAATTATATTGTGTAATGCAATAAGGGTTACTCATACGATTAAGTATGTACATCCCTCATCTACTAAACCTGAATGGCTGCATGCACATAGAACACAGGCAAAGCTTATAATGTTAGGATATGTTCTAGACTACTTCATTAATTCAGACATTTTGAGAGCATCATTGCAAAATCCATTTTGTGCATATACTGCAATCATTTCATTCCATGAGACCACATTACTTTGCAGCATTTGTCAAATAGTTCATGTTCCTTGTTTATGTTTCCACATTTCCATACATGTCTACCAGAGCATTTCAATCTAAAATATCTAACAAAAATCTCCCTTTGATTATGCTTTGATGGATGTCCATACCCTATAAACAGGATAACTAATTTGTTTCAACCAGGCGCTATTTTAGAGCTAGTACCTTTTCAAGGATGGTCAAAACATGATTTATTAACCATATAAATAGGATAACTGAGCCTTAGTTTGGACAAGGCACCATTTTAATAATGGACACTTGCAATTAAATAGTTGAATATGCTCATGATTTGTGATCATGACACCCTTCCAAGAATGAACGATTTATCAAGTAACCTATAATAGGAAGGCCGCCTTATCACAAAATAAAATTTAAACCTAAGTCACTCTCAATCAATAGCATCCCATCACCATTATACTACAATCTGATGGACATTTCCTAATTTTTAATTCTAGATATATTATATTTCCATTTCAAATATAAGTTATTCTTATAGTTACATGGTTATAAACCTTAGAATAATAAAAATGAATCTATCATAATTCATATTTTAAATAATGAAAAGAAGATAGATTGGTTCACCCTTGAACTACCTAAAAAAGTAGTAAATGCTATTAGAAGATTCTTTGTGATGATTGAAGCATCAAACTTAATATGCATTGACTTGATATTCTAATGCGCTACACAAGAAAGAAAAAAACTATTTTTTAAAAGAAATTATAAATTATAAATTATTTTTTCAACAAATTTAGTGGAAATAAAATGTATATGTAGTCATTAAATATACATGTATGTTCATCATTTTATTTTACTGTTAATTAATTTGATTATAGAGATATTTTGAATTAAGAGTTTATTTATTTTTACAGTTTTGAATGGGATCCTAATTTTATTTTTAGCTTAAATTTAAATTTAATTTCTGATTTGGCTCTATGATTTTTATAGTTCTCATCCATGGAAAAAAGGATAGAAAAGAATCTCATCACAAAGAAAAAGGTCATGAGTAAGAAATCTCCAGAAAAAGAAGGTTCATAAGGCTAAAAAGGTCCCTAAAAAAGTTGAAAATGAGAAAGGTACTAACAAAAATAAAAATAACAAGAAAATCTCCAAGATCTACTTGTTTAAAATTCCCAAGGAAATGTACCCTGATATCAATATTTCTAGTAGGGCTATGGGAATTATGAATAAATTTATCAATGACATCTTTGAGAAAATTGTTAGCGAGGCAACCACATTTGCTTGCCACAACAAGAAGAACATCATCAATATATGGAAGATTCAGACAGTTGTGAGTCTCTATCTTCCAACAAAACTTGGAAAGTATGCAGTCTCTGAGGGTTCAAAGGCTATTACCAACTTCATCAATTTTTGATCTTCTTCTCTCTATTTTGAATTAGGGTTTATCAAATGTTTTAGTGTTAGGGAATTTAGTTTGTTTAAAGTGTTGTAATCCTTAAGTTTTGTACAATGGAAATTTTCAATAATTACTATTTTCTATGATGGTTTAAAATAGAAAATAAGAGGATAAATAGTTGTACTAAAAGTAACATCCATGGTGTTTAATGGTACATTTATGTAACCTCAAATCATAAAAATTATTTATGAAGGTATTTTTGGTTTTACATTATTGAATGTTACTATTAAAATTTTACATTGGGAAGCCAAAGTATTTGAATATTGTGTAATAAACATTATCCTTTGCTAAGTTTCATTATGTTATAAAATTATACAAAATATCTTAAAACCTAACTAATAGGAAGCCAAGTAGGAACACAAAGAGTCCAAAATAGTAGCAAGAGGAATATTCTCCCACATAATAGGTACAATAACCACTTTTATACACACACAAATACAATCTAGACAAAACAGACTTTTAGATATACACAAACACACTCCACATAAAGTTATAGTATAAGTACATTCATACACAACGAAAAATGAATGTCAAAGTACTTTCAAACACATACACACAATGCCTACCAAATTTAGTTGAAACACACACACACATGCACTTCAAACAAAGTGAATGCCAAATTAACTTTTCACACACACACACACGTGCATGTGTGCGTGCATGCAGATAGAATGAATGCCAAAATTTATTCATACACAATTCACACACATAGTAAATGTCAAAGTTAACTTTCAAAGCCATGCACACACAATGATGGCCAAAGTTCATTCAAACACACAAAGTGAACATTATTGAATTTTAAAAGTATTTTATTTATATACTTCACATAAAGTGAACAACAAAGTACTTTTCTTAGGGTTAAGTTTCAAACACATGCCCACACACCCACTTTAGACAAAGTTCAAATGCCAAAATTAACTTTTCACACACACACACATGAGAATGGACATAAGGTGAATGCCAACATTCATTCACATAGTGAATGCCAAACTTAACTTTCAAAACCATGTGCACACATTGAAATATAAAGCTAGTTCAAACACACAAAGTAAACATCATTGAAGTTTTAAAGAATTTTTGTAAATATACTTCATGCACAAATTGAACATCAAAGTATTTTTGTTAGGCTTGGGGTTCAAACACACACACACAGATGCGCTTTAAATAAACAAAGTGAATGCTAAAATTTACTTTTCACACACACACACAATTCAGACAAAGTGAATGCCAAAATTTACTTTTCACACACACACATATGCACTTCAAACAAAGTGAATGCCAAAATTAACTTTTCACACACACACACACACACACACACACACACACACACACACACACACACGTGTGCATACACATAGAGTGAATTCCAACATTCATGCAGACACAGAGTGAATGCCAAAGTTAACTTTCAAAACCACACACACATAATGAAAGACAAAGTTAGTTCAACACACACAAAGTGAACATCATTGAAGTTTGAAAGTATTTTTGTACATATCCCTCACATTAAAGTGAACATCAAAGTATTTTTGTTGTTCAAACACACACACATGCACTTCAAACAAAGTGAATGCCAAAATTAATTTTTTACACACATGCACACATCCACTTTAGACAAAGTTTGTCAAAATTAACTTTACACACACACACACACACACACACACACACACACACACACACACACACACACACACACACACTAGCATGCACATAGAGTGAATGCCAACATTCATTCATACACACAATGAATGCTAAAGTTAACTTTCAAAGCCACACATGTACAATGAACGTCAAAGTTAGATCAAACACACACACACATGCACTTCAAACAAAGTGAATGCCAAAATTAACTTTTCACACACACACACATAGAGATACATGTACATAAAGTGAATTCCAACATTCATTCACACATTCATTAACATTATTGTTAGGGTTATGGTTAGGATTAGAATTGTGGTTAGGGTTAGAATTACGGTTAGGTTTAGGTTAAAATTAGAAATAGGGTTAGGGTTAGATTTATAGTTAGGATTAGGATTAGAATTATGGTTAGCACTAGGGTTAGAATAATTAGGGTTAGGGTTAGGGTTAGGGTTAATGTTAGGCTTGGGGTTAGAATTAGGCTTAGGGTTAAGGTTAGGGTAAGAATTAAGGTTAGAATTATGGTTAGGGTTAGAATTAGGATATCTCAAATTTTGTAGGATGCAAGAATGGTATCATAAATCTACATTGTAAAGTTCATGTTAAAAAATTTACAACATTCATCAAACACATGTTTCAAAGGCATACTTCAAAAGGTATTATTTTAATAAGAGAGTTGAATTGCAAGTATTTTCTTCCATCCTTTAAAATTATGCAATATAATTAAAAGGATTAACTAATTAAATCATGATGATACATTATAAAAAATAGTTACCCTATGCATATGAAAATGGCCAAAACATACCAAAAACCGTTACATGTGCATATCAAAATATAAATATATAATATTTGGTGATAGGCCTATAAAAGGGTTATTCTCAAACATCATCCACTTCAACAATCAAAGCTCAATTTTGGCCAAAAAAAGTAGGACAAATATTTACCACTTTTTGTTGTGGATGAGATGTAAGATTTCTATTGACTGTTTGACCATTGAAATGGATGATATTTGAGTAGAGTGCTATAAATCTTTGTACCTATCGACTATTTGATAACGGCTGTCATCCACTTCAACAGTCAAAAGTCAATTTTGGCCAATAAAAATAGGACAAGTATTTACCACTTTTTGTTGTGAATGAGATGTAAAATTACTATTGAATGTTTTACCATTGAAGTGGATGATATTTAAATAGAATGTTTGATAACACCTTTAGTACTTTTACTGCTTCTAATACTATAATCTCAACAACGTATTTGGACTAAAGCTTAGTGACAATGGGTGAGTTTCATGATTTTAGTAGTCTCACCCAATGGGGATAATGGCCTAAATTTTAACTATGATAGGCAAGCCTCATTAAGCTTCTTTATATAATGTCAACATAACGACTACACTTAGTAGCAAAAAATTTATTGTCTAACTTGTTATAAAACCGATCATCGAATATCTAACCAGAGTAATTCTCCAATCAGGTCGTTGCCTACTAACACTAAAATGGGTAGACTGGTTCTAACAGTTTCGAAATCAGAAACAGCACTTCATCCTCTTTCCGTTTGGGATTTCCCGTTTCCCAATCATATAAAACAAGTTTCTGATGCCCTTTCTTAGCTATCGAACAGTTCAATGGTAAAGATTATTTTTTTAATTCTAAAATAAGTTGATTAATTAGCATTTTGCCGTTCGAGTTTTTGTACAGGGAATTAGTATTTAGAATTTTAATTCTCACCATTTTAACATTCAGACCATTTAATGTTTAACCAGAGTAGTAAAGTTAAACCATTTAAAATTTAAGCAGGCAGTTCAAGGATGATACCAATTAAAATACAACAATAAATTCAAATCAGCAACTCTCTCTGTACACAAACTAAACAAGAATATGATTTCAGTAGCATGAACTTTTGTGTCCAAGCTAAGAATATACAGTAACCTGATGTAAAGCCAAAGCAAGAGGAATCAATAATGATTAGCAGAAATTATCAGGAGGATGATGTGGAGGAAATAATTTCAATAGAGTAAGAGCCGTCAGGATTGCAATGAATCCAAAAACTTTCCAACGTATATCTCTCATAAAACTGGGGTGCAAGACTTGCAGCCTTGATGTGCAACGAAGAACTCATTACAGACTTGGCCGCTTCTCTGCATCTCCATATGCAGGACGCCAGACACTCCCTTCTCTCGTTCAGCGTCCCATACCAGTACTGTAATCAAATAAATATCAACACAGAGTTAAAAAAAATCAAAGTTAATCCCAAGAAGATACTGATCATTATGTCTACTACATTATTTGTGAAAGAATATATAAACCCAATTCATTAAAAAAGCTGGCTATAAAAAACTTTGATACCCGGATTAATTTTCCTGATGTGAGGGCCTCTTCATAGGCTGCAGCATCTGCTGCATAGAGCAGGGTATCATCATCTACACATTCTGATTTTCTGATCGATCTGAATGCTACACCATAGAGTTTGATATATTCCTTTGTGAAGGGAGGAGTTGTGAAGACGAAGTCCCAGTTGAAGCAGTTTTGAATGGGAGTGGTGAGAGGGTGAGTGTGAGCCATGGAAGTTCCTTCAAGCTTTTCAAACATCTCCTTCAATGACAACGCCTCCTTATCTTCATACTGCTCTGTAATTGCCATCCTTGAGATGCGCCTTCTTTCCCATGACAAGTGGATCTGTGAATAAATAGTTTCTCTTGCGGAGATCTAGTTGAAGTTTTGAGATTGCAGGTACATTAAGATGACCAGATACATTGCCTAAAAATAATAGAGGAATAACCAATAGGTATAATGGCATATCGATGCACGACGAAAATGTTGGGAATCTTGTTCTAACTAAATATGTTTTTTTTTCACTTTATTGTTGTCTATTGTTAATCCAGAATTGGGAAGGATAAGCAAATGTCTCAACTTTTGTCATTTTACATACCGTTATCTATTCAAGGTGTCTTTAAAAAAATACTATGATATATCTTAGTATAAGTAAAACTATATATAAACTAAATATATATATCATCATAATTTTATATAAATTTTGACAATGTATGCAAAATCTCTCCTTTGATGTGATACAATCTTTTTAAAATTTTGATTATATTTTACAGAAAAAAATGTTTAAATACAGACACACAACCATCACATTTAGACACTAGCTGAGATATTTTTCAAGTTTAAAATTTGTTAACTCATATGATGTGATTTGGTATATTTTTATATAATTAGTATAGATATTTTAAATGTATTTATCTAAATTGTTAATCCAGAATTGGGAAGGATAAGCAAATGTCTCAACTTTTGTCATTTTACATACCATTATCTATTCAAGGTGTCTTTAAAAAATAGTATGATATATCTTAGTATAAGTAAAATTATATATAAACCAAATATATATATCATCATAATTTTATATAAATTTTGACAATGTATGCAAAATCTCTCCTTTGATGTGATACAATCTTTTTAAAATTTTGATTATATTTTATAGAAAAAAAATGTTTAAATACAGACACAAAACCATCACATTTAGACACTAGCTGGGATATTTTACAAGTTTAAAATTTGTTAACTCATATGATGTGATTTGGTATATTTTTATATAGTTAGTATAGATATTTTAAATGTATTTATCTAAAAGATATTTAGAGATGTTACTATTGAGGAGTGAATGCTAAGTTCCATATAAAACATACCTATGGATATGACTTAGACATCCACTTTACATACTTTTACATACCTTACATGCATGAGCTTAGACTTTATTGCTCTCAAGGGCAAAGGCTAAGTTCCATATAAAATGTATCTATGGGTATACCTAAGACATTCATTTTACATACCTTACATGTATGAGCATAAAAAGATACTATCACAATATTCAAAGAATTTATTTTTGACTTTACTTGATAAATAGAAGATAAAAGGATGAATGGCTACAAATATATCCAATGGCAAGTCAACAAATATCACTACTTGCTATTGTATATTTCTGGCATCGCTTTAATGACATAAAAAGACTTTCCTTGCATGGCCTTTGTTGCAGCTTCCTATTTGATATATCTGCCACCCTTTAATTAAAGAATGATTGCTCATTTGTGAATTTATTTGCATTTTCACTCTTGCCTATTGTATTTGCATGACACAAAACCATTGAGATAAATAGAAGAGTCAAACAACAACTTGTAGGGGCTTTAGAATTGGATGCAAGAGTTTTTGAAGAGAATTGATAAGATGGTGCATTCTTCATGTGAAATTTGAAGCAACATCTCAATTGTTGTGGAAGGGGATAATCTTTGAAGACAATCATTTCATGTGCATTATAGACCATGTGTGATTTTCTTTAGTGTAGGCATCTCCTCGTCCATAATCGCTCTCCAAAACTTGGAATCATCCATACCCAGTGCCTCCATAGTTCTATGCTCATCTATATTAGTAATCAAAGAAAAATACACCTCCAATCAAGAGAAGTATACCTATCTAGTTGTTTTCTATGTTGAGTGGACCTCCTCAAGAGCTGAGGTGGAGGTTCTACTTCCTATTTAAAACTATATAAACAATCTAACCTATCCTCCTCTTTAGGGCCTTTGTGGGATTTTGGTTCAACCTTCTTGGTCTTTGAGGGTAGTTGAACCATTTTTTTCCCATCCTTCTCTGGCTACAATATTATGGAAGACATTTTAACTTTTCTAAAGAAAATACTTCTACTGTATAAAAAAATTCATCCACAAGATTCCAAAATTTTTACCATTTCACATTGACACCACATCCAATGAAGATACATTTTACAACCATGTTTTCTAACTTAAATCACTTCTCTGTAGGCACATGTGCATATTCCTTGCAACCAAAGACTCAAAGATGTCTCAATGAAGACTTTTTGCCTAACCACACCTCCATAGGTGTCTTCTCAACAAGAGGATATGTAGGAGACTTGTTAACAAGGTAACATGTCATGGTAACTACTTACGAAAAAAACTTTTGTTCCAATATGGATCCACTGAGCACACTCCTAGACCTCTCCAGCAACATCATATTCATTCTTTATTCAACTCTATTTTGCTGAGGGGTATACAAATTTGTCTCATGTCTCTCTATCCTATGATACTAACAAAATCTATTGAAATCTACTAAACAAAATGCATTGTCATTTTCAGTCCTCAAAATCTTAATTTTCCTAGCAATCTAATTCTCTACAAGAGCCTTAAACTCTTTGAAATGACTAAAGACTTCACATTTACTTCTAATAAAATATACCCATGTCCTTCTACTATAGTCATCAATGAAATATACATAATATACAAATTTAGAAATCAAAGGAACATTAACAAGACCAAATATATTAGAGTGGATTAAGTCCAAAACCCCAAAAGATTTATGAGAACTAGAGTAAAATTGAACATAGTTTGTTTTTCCATATACATAATGCTTAAGGAAATTACATTCAAGAGTATAATTATTTAACCCCTCAACAAGGTTTTTCTTTTTTGGGCCCTTAAACCCTTCTCATCTATGTGGCCTATCCTTTGGTGCCATAATATTATCTTCTTAGATGGTAGCTTAGTCTCCAAAGCATGAGCATCTTTAGGTACCCAGAAATAGCAAGCTCACCCTTAGGTACCTAGAAAGCATGACCATCAAAAGTGGATGCCACACTCATCTTTGTTACTAATTCTAATGGTGAAGGTGTAAATTCTACAGATCTCTTCACTATATGAATAGGAGAGCTATTGCAATGAACTATGTCTTTGTGGACACCCTTAGCAAGCACCATAACCCCTCTCACCATCTTACACCCTCCTCTCAAAGAAAACAACATGCACACTTGAATCATTAAGTTTATTTACAGAAAGTAGGTTCCATATCAAACAAGGGATATGTAGTACACCATTGATCCCCTCCACTCATCCATCAAGAAATCAAATTAGGACTCTTCCATGGCCAAAAAAAATAGATGAGGTCATCTCCAAGGTACACCTTGCCACTATCATATTCTTCATATTTCAAGAACCAACCCCGATGTGAGGTCACACAAAAAGATGCACGTAAGTCTATCAACCACACACCATCCCATGCATGTGTATCTAAGATCATGACAAAGGCATCACCATCATCCTAGGAGGACTCTTCAAATTCATCATTAGGATCACTCTTCATCTTTCTCTCCTCCTTGTAGTCTCTTCTAAAATGGATAGGGTTGTTGTAGTTTCAACATTTTGTCTTGGTCTTACCAAGAGATTTGGATCTCATGTAGGATTTGGATCTAGACTTGTTTCACTTCTTTTCCTTCTTCTTACCTTTCTATTTGTGTCTACAAATAAACAAATAAGGCCTCCCTAGTAAATTTAGAAGTCTTTCTCTACATCTCTTCAAAAAAAATGATACCATTGCCTCATCCATTTTCAACTTGTTGGTAGTGCTCCTAATAGCCATAAAAAGGTTGTCCCATGAATCTACCAAAGAACATAGCAAAGTCACACACCTATCCTCTTCCCCCATCTTCACTCCAATAGAGTGTAATTGGGTCAATATTATATTCAAAGTATTTATATGTTTGGCCAAACAACCTCGATCCTCCATCCTAAGATGATACAACTTCTTTCTTAAGAAAAGTTTTCAAAGGTTTTCTATGATAGTCTATTCATATACATTCAACAATATGGATTCATCCAAATAGAGTCTAATGAGACCCTTAGTTTTTTGGTCCAATATGTCTTATAGGATTGTAACATACTAACTCTAATTTCAAGCTTAAAACAATAATTTACCAAGAGATAAAAATACATAAGTGAAAAAGATTGAACTTATTTTTTTTGAATTAAAATAATCTCAAGGAACCAAAAATACATCATATAAACATAACTTCATGGAATAATTTATAATATCAACATTTCCTCTTTCAATTACAATAATCTGCATTTGATAAAATTTACATAGTTTATGAAATACAAGTCACTTATCAAATATGTATCCTGCATCTGGAATTCTGACATTCATATCGCAAGTCTCGACAAGTCTTCTACTGGAGAGAGAGAGAGAGCATCTTCTGAGTGCTTTACCTCCAACCATAGACCGGTGGTCCCCCGCTCACCTTCCAACTAGAAGTGGCCCTACCCTTCACGAAGAGTATAGACATAAGGTAACCAACTGGTATTTTCCATCTAAGTACTAGTGTTGTATCCTACATAACACTATCGATCACACAACTCTAGACAATCCTCTAGCTAAGTATGATCATGCCGACAGGTTATGAAATCTGGACACGGTGAATTGACTAATGCATGCAGAGACGTATGCATTACTTTGGCCAAATATTTTATATAAACAGATGTTTAAAGTAAACATAGTCATATTGTCCACCCACCTCTAATTCGACTTGGATATTATCACATCCTGCAGTTTGACTTGGTCAACTTGGTTTAACAATAGAGTCTTGTTTAACTCAAAATCTAGTCTACCTAACTTAGGTTTGTTCTCATGACCTTGTCTTTCATACTATAAGACTTTATGGGTTGACTATCCATTCAGGAGTACCTCTTTGCATACTTTCACAATCTGAGGTCTATGACATATCGACTTCTACTTCTTGAGTCCATATAACTCAAGTTGATTTGTAATAATACAAATTGGTTTCTCTACTAAGGGAAATCATCATTAACAAAAAAACAAACATTAAAACTTAGGGTTTTATCTTCCCTATTCCAACACGATAGAATAACAAATAAACTTGTTTTTAAAAGAAAGTGAAAAGTAATATTATCGTAAGTAAGAGATAAACCTCTAGTCTTCTTCTGACTATGTGGTCATTTTAATCTCTCAAACCATGACTAGTATATTATAGGGGTATATCCTCAGGTATATCTAAACCAAGGGTTCTAATCATGTTTAAATTTTGACTAAGTTGAGTTTTATTCCAAAAAGGTGATATACTATATCATATTGCTATCCACTTAAATTCAATTTCCAAAGTTGTTCTTTCTTTTATAGACTATGTTGCCACTTAACATTGTTTTCCATGCCATGTTTACGTAAAAACAAGGTGATTTCTATATCATAAAACTAACATATTTTCTCGTGGTTCTATAAGAGCATAAGAATATTGTTTTCATATTATCCTATGACATGAAAATTCTACATTGTCATAAATGTATTGTTTTACACTGAACCTATGACATGTAAAGAAGATAAAGACATATATAATCTGTTTACACAATATTATATGAAATATATTCAGTATGAGCATATATTTACATTGTATACAAAGAAACTTCATGACTTATACATTCTTAATATCTCTGATATTGCATACAACATTATAGTTATTCCCTACGTTCTCGTAGGAGGAAGAACTTCTGATAAAGAAGAATTCCATTGAATCATGATTTTAAAATGATACTATATAAACTAAGAATAAGATTCGGCTCATACCTGAGCGCGTTACACCGAAGTAGCAATGGAAAAAATGATAGACAAAGTCCTTCTAAACCGTGCTGCTAGCTTTCCTTAGACCTGTGCCTAAACTCTATGCTATTGTCTTCTATGCAGTGTTAAGCATCTTCCACCCTATAGTCTGCATTCACTCTCTCTACTTCTATCCTCCTATCGCTTATGCCAAAGTCATTCTCTACTATCAATAGCTATATTCCCTTCGATAACAAAGCCATCCTTTTTCCACGATCACAATACTATCTTCTCCACCATAAAAATGTTATTCTCCTTCGATACAATGCTATTATTTTTCTATCGACTCATGAAGACAGTTGTTATATGACTCCCATGATAACTATGCAGTATTCTCTCTCTATCGACATCTAGCCTTAAGTCCATTTAAGACTCCAATTAATTCGTTATCAGCTCGAGTATCTAGTTGTTTTTAATACTCCTCCATGTCGCAGTATTCTTCTATACATAAGCCTTCAAATGCTCTTAGGTCGCACATGCAAATAGAGGGTAACGTGGTCATTAAAGCACCACTTCCTCATGTAATCAATGACCCTCTATAACGTATCCTATGTTGTCGAAAAGAATATGAGAGTACGCTTCTTCATTAAAGAAGGTTGTTAACAATTAAAACCCACTATCAATCCCGCACTCTCTACTCAAGAATATTTACGTATAATAATCTTAAAAAAACATAGATATTAATATCAATAGGGTCTAAAATACTGTGGCAAGAAATCTCCCCTTCACGTATACAGTTAAATTGAGTTGATTTCAATAAGACTAAATACGACGTTAAAAACTATTAACAAGAAATATACTTTTGATTTCTTCTAACTAGGTCATTGCAAATGCAAACATAATCTCATTTACTATTATTTGATAATGGCTGCTCTTAAATATCATCTACTTCAACAGTCAAAGGTTAATTTTGACCAATAAAAATAGGACAAATATTTACCACTTTTTATTGTGAATGAGGTGTAAAATTGGTACTGAATGTTTGACCATTAAAATGGATGATATTTAAATAGAGTGTTTGATAACACCTTTGGTGCTTTTACTACTTCTAATACTATAATCTCAACAACGTATTTGGACTAAAGCTTAGTGACAATGAGTGAGTTTCCTGATTTTAGTAACCTCACCCAATGAGGATAATGGCCTAAACTTTAACTACTATAGACAAGCCTCAATAAGCTTCTTTATATAATGTCAACATAACGACTACACTTAATAGTAAAAAAATTATTGTCTAACTTATTATAAAACCGATCATCGATTATCTAACCAGAGTAATTCTCGAATCAGGTCGTTGCCTACTAACACTAAAATGGGTAGACTGATTCTAACAGTTTGGAAGCAGAAACAGCACTCCATCATCTTTCCGTTTGGGATTTCCCGTTTCCCAATCATATAAAACAAGTTTCTGATGCCCTTTCTTAGCTATCGAACGGTTTAATGGTAAAGATAATTTTTTAAATTTTAAAATAAGTTGATTAATTAGTATTTTTCCGTTCGAGTTTTTGTACAGGGAATTACTATTTAGAATTTTAATTCTCACCATTTTAACACTCAGACCATTTAATGCTTAAGCAGAGTAGCAAAGTTAAACCATTGAAAATTTAAGCAGAGCAGTTCAAGGATGATACCAATTAAAATACTACAATAAATTCAAATCAGCAACTCTCTCTGTACACAAACTAGACAAGAATATGATTTCAGTAGCATGAACTTTTGTGTCCAAGCTAAGAATATACAGTAACCTGATGTAAAGCCAAAGCAAGAGAAATCAATCATGATTAGCAGAGAGTATCAGGAGGAGGAGGATGTTGAGGAAATAATTTCAATAGAGTAAGAGCCGTCAGGGTTGCAATGAATCCAAAAACTGTCCAACGTATATCTCTCATAAAACTGGGGTGCAAGACTTGCAGCCTTGATGTGCAACGGAGCACTCATTACAGACTTGGCTGCTTCTCTGCATCTCCATGTGCAGGACGCCAGGCACTCCCTTCTCTCGTTCAGCGTCCCATACCAGTACTGCATTCAAATAAATATCAACACAGAGTTTTTAAAAAAATCAGAGTTAATCCCAAGAAGGTACTGCTCATTATGTCTACTACATTATTTGTGAAAGAATATATAAACCCAATTCATTAAAAAAGCTGGTTATACAAAACTTTGATACCCGGATTAATTTTCCAGATGTGAGGGCCTCTTCATAGGCTGCAGTATCTGCTGCATAGAGCAGAGTATCATCATCTACACATTCTGATTTTCTGATCGATCTGAATGCTACACCATAGAGTTTGATATATTCCTTTGTGAAGGGAGGAGCTGTGAAGACGAAGTCCCAGTTGAAGCAGTTTTGAATGGGAGTGGTGAGAGGGTGAGTGTGAGCCATGGAAGTCCCTTCAAGCTTTTCAAACATCTCCTTCAACGACAACGCCTCCTTATCTTCATACTGCTCTGTAATTATCTTCATACTGCTCTGTAATTGCCATCCTTGAGATGCGCCTTCTCTCCCATGACAAGTGGGTCTGTGAATAAATAGTTTCTATCGCGGAGATCTAGTTGAAGTTTTGAGATTGCAGGTACATTAAGATGACCAAATACATTGCCTAAAAATAATAGAGGAATAACCAATAGGTATAATAGCATACCAATGCATGACGAAAATGTTGGGAATCTTGTTCTAACTAAATATGTTTTTTCTTCACTTTATTGTTGTCTATTGTTAATCCCGAATTGGGAAGGATAAGCAAATGTGTCAACTTTTGTCATTTTACATACGGTTATCTATTCAAAGTGTCCTTAAAATACTTCTTCAGATTTAAAAAAATTATATAAATGAAATATATATATCATCATAATTCTATATAAATTTTGACAATTGATCCAAAATCTCTTCTTTGATGTGATACAATCTTTTTAAAATTTTGATTCTATTTTACAGCAAAAATGTTTAACTACTGACATACAACCATCAAATTTAGACTCTGGTTGGAACAGTTTTTTTACTTTTAGACCTTATTTTACAAGTTTAAATTTTGTTAAATCATATGATGTGATTTGGTATATTTTTATATAGTTAGTATAGATATTTTAAATGTATTTATCTAAGAGATGTTTAGAGATATTACTATGGAGGAGTGAAGGTTAAGTTCCATATAAAACATACGTATGGGTATGACTAAGACATCCACTTTACATACTTTTACACGACTTACATGCATGAGCTTAGACTCTATTGCTCTCAAGAGGCAAAGGCTAAGTTCCATATAAAATGTACCTATGATTATGCCTAAGACATTCATTTTACATGTCTTACATGCATGAGCATAGAAAGATATTGTCACAATATTCAAGGAAATTATTGTTGACTTTACTGATAAATAGAAGATAAAAGGATGAATGATTGCAAATATAATGAATGGCATGTCAACAAATATCACTACTTGCTATTGGATATTTCTCTCTCCACCTTAATTACATAAAAAGACTTTCACTTGCATGGCCTTTGTTGCAGCTTCCTATTTCATATATCTGTCACCATTTAATTAAATAATGATTGCTCATTTGTGAATTTATTTGCATTTTCACTCTTGTCTATTGTATTTGCATGAAATAAAACCATTGAGATGAATAGAAGAGTTGAACAACAACTTGCAGGGGTTTTAGAATTGGATGCAGGTGTTTTTTAAGAGAATTGATAATATGGTGCAGTCTTGATGTGAAAGTTGAAGCAACATCTAAGTTGTTGTGGAAGGGGATAAACTTTGAAGATAATCATTTCATGTGCATTATATACCATGTGTGATTTTTCTTTAGTGTAGCCATCTCCTGATCCATAATCGCTCTCCAGAACTCGAAATCATCCATACCCAACACCTCCTTCATAGTTCTAGGCTCATCTATGTTAGTAATCAAAGAAAAATACACCTCCAATCAAGAGGATTATACCTATCTAGTTATTTTATATGTTGAGTGGACCTCCTTAAGAGCTAAGGTGGAGGTTCTAGCTCCTCTTTAGAACTCTCTAAACAATCTAATCTCTCCTCCTCTTCGATTCCTTAGTGGGATTTTGGTTCAATCTTCTTGGTCTTTGGGGGTAATTGAACCATATATTTGTTTCCATCCTTCTCTAGCTACACTATTATGGAAGAGAGTTTAACTTCTCTAAAGAAAACACTTCTACTATACAAAAATAAGCATCCATAAGATCCCAATTTTGTACCATTTTACGTTGACACCATAGCCAATAGATTTTATAGTGATGTTTTCTAACTTAGATCACTTCTCCCTAGGCACATGTGCATATGCCTAACAACCAAAGACTTGAAGATGTCTCAATAAATACTTTTTTCCTAACCACACCTCCACAAGTGTCTTCTCAACAAGAGTATGTGTAGGAGACTTGTTAATGCTTAGAGAAATCAAATTCAAAATTACAATTATTTAACCTCTCAAAAAGTTTTTAAATATTTGGGCCCTTAGACCTTTCTCACCTATATGGCCTATCCTTTGGTGCCATAACATTGTCTTCTCAACTAGTAGTTTAGTCTCCAAATCATGAGCACTTTTAGGTACCCAGAAATAATAAGCACCTTTAGGTACTTAGAAATCATGACCATCAAAAGTAGATGCCACACTCATCTTTGTTGTTGGTTCTATTAATGGTGAAGGTGTATATTCTGCAGATCTCTTCACTTGGGAACATAAGAGCTATTGCAAAGAACCATGTCTATGTGGACACCTTTAGAAAGCACCATAACCCCTCTCACCATCTTACACCCTCCTCTTAAAGAAAATAACATGCACACTTGAATCATTAAGTTTACTTATAAAAAGTAGGTTTCATGTCAAACTAGGGATATGTAGTACACCATTAATCCCCTTCACTCAATCATTAGGAAATCAAATCAAGACTCTTCCACAATCAAAATAATTTAGATGAGAGTCATCTCCAAGTTACAAATTTCTACTATCATATTCTTCATATTTCAAGAACCAACCCTAATGTGAGCTCATGCAGAAAGAGGCACTAGAGTCTATCAACCACACACCATCCAATGCATGCATATCTAAGGTCATGATAAAGGCATCACCATCATCCTAGGAGGACCTTTCAGATTCATCATCATAATCACTCGTTTTCTTCTTTCTCTCCTCCTTGTAGTCTCTTCTAAAATGGTTAGGCTTGTTGTAGTTTCAAAATTTTTCCTTGGTCTTACTAGGAGATTGGGATCGCCCATAGGATTTGGATCTAGACTTGCCTCACTTATTGTCCTTCTTACCCTTCTATTTGTGTCTTCAAATGAATAGATATGGCCCCCTTAGCAAATTTATAATTCTTTCTCTACATCTCTTCAAAAAGAAATGATGCCACTACCTCATCCATTTTCAACTTATTGGTAGTGTTCCCGATAGCCATAACAAGGTGGTCCCATGAATCTAACAAAGAACATAGCAAAGTCATACACCTATCCTCCTCCTTCATCTTCACTCCAATAGAGTTTAACTAGGTCATGGTCATATTTAAAGCATTTAGATATTTGACCATAAAACCATGATCCTCCGTCCTGAGATTATATAGCTTCTTTCTTAAGAAAAGAGTGTTTACAATTTTTTATCCTAATAAAGCTCACCCAACTTCTTCTAAAGGTTCACTACAAAAGTCTCTTCATACACATTCAACAATACTCATTCGGGCAAAAAGAGTCTAATGAGACCCTTAGCTTTTTGTTCTAATATGTCCTAGTCTTCATTTCATTATGATGGGTTTGGATCTAGATACTACAACCCATAGATCTCTATCCAGAAGTATATCCTCCATCTTGAGCTTCCAAAGCTCAAAGTTTGTGCCTGAGCACTTCTCCATCTCTATTCTTGATGTGCTTGCCATTTTCTACAACAAGATCTTTTTTTGCACAAGATTACACTCAATCCAAGATTAGTACCAAAAACCCTTGTTCGCAACACCAAAAATTCAAAGTGATCAAGCTCTAATACCAAATGAAAGGAAGCAAAGGTGAGGAGTACACTTTTGACACTAATCTATGAGAGAAAGTATGTGCAAAAATTAAACTAATCATACAATAAAAAGGAAATAAACACAAAAGAAATATACCATAATACAGTGATTTATTTAATGAAAACTCTTTTGAAGGATAAATCCCCAACAACTCAATGTATTATTCAGTAATCAAAGGTTACAATACACTTCTAGAGTCTAATCCTTTACAAGAGTATCACCAACCAGAAATCTAGAGTAATTTTATTAGCATAACAATATCTACAAAATTCACTATCAAAACCTCTATCTCAATACCCAACAAATGGGAGAGGAAATACATTAAACCATCAAATTGTAATTAGAAAATTATGAGCTAAAACCTTCCAAAATGTGACACCCAAATCCTTAATTAAAACTCCAACACCCAAATCCCAAAATGAGTGCACAGGCTAAAAATAGCATATTTCTTTCACTTGTCATAAGTTCGTCATAATCCACTCACCAATTTAGACACTCTATTTTAGCTCTATTATGTCCAATAAACGATGTCTTATAATGCATCCTAGCCTGTCATAAGTTGGTCAACAAGTGTAACTCTCTCTTACAACTCATAGATGTTCTTACATTTCCAATGTGGGAAGCCTAACTTTTGGAGGCCATAGCTTTTGATATGAAAATTTGTTTGGGCTCAAAGAGATCTACATGTTAGAAATTAAAGAACCAATGTCAAACAACTCAAAATATTTATTGATAAATAAAAAACACGGTACCATAAAATTTGTCCTTATCAAGAATTTATACATTTTACTTTAACTAATTTACTTCATAAAAAATAAAAAATTATTTTCTACAATATAATCTTAAAATAACAACAATTATCCATCTAATGATTTTGGTGGAATATCATTCTAATGAAATCTGTAGCAAAAAAATATATATATTAGAATCTCAACATGAGATACCAACCCAACAAAAATAGTGGTAAGAAAAATAAAGGCCAATAGCAATTTTTTTTACAAGATTTATGAAAAAACACATACACTTACATATTTAAAAACAAAACTATAAATCTAATGCACCTCTTGTTAAAACAATGGAACAGTGAAAGCAAAGTGAAACAGAACACAGAACAAATGACACACACATGAGACAACAGATTTAACATGGTTCACCATGAATTGGCTACATCCACAGGAGTAGGGGAACAATTCTATTATCTCTGTATGAAGTGTGAATACAATATACTTGATAGTAGCAATACATCTCTCTTTAATAGAGCAATATCCATAATGGATAAGGAAGATCAAGAGACACATGTTTTGGCGGGAGATAAGAGTGTCCATTGGACTTCACAATCCAACAATCTCCCACTTGAAGTCCACTGATTGCTACTCACTCCCCTACTCCAGTCTCAATGTCACATCTTGACAATGCCGAGAGAAGCTCGGCAGAATTCAAACTTCTCTCGAGATACAACCTTGGTCAATGCATCAGCCGGATTGATCTTGGTGTCGATCTTTTGAACTTGCAACTTGCCTTCTTCAATCATGCTACAGATGAAATGATACCTCAACTTAATGTGTTTGGTTCTATTATGGAATGTCGTATTCTTGGCCAAATGAATAACATTGTTACTATCACAAAAGAGTGTGAAAGCTTGCTGTTTGGAACCCAATTCAGTAAACAAATGCTGCAACCAAACCATTTCTTTTGCTCCTTCAGTGAGGGCAATGTACTCAGCCTCAGTAGTAGAAAGAGCAACTACTTGTTGCAATCTTGAGACCCAGTTGATAGCTGCCTCGATAAAAGTGAAAACATAGCTGGATGTAGACCTTCTTTTATCCTAGTCACCCGCCATATCAGAGTCCACGAAGCCTTGTAGCTGTACAACTTTCCCACCAAAGCATAAGGCATAATTTGAAGTGCCTTTTAGATACCTCAATATCCATTTCACAGCTTCCCAATGAGTTTTTCTAGGATTACTCATGAACCGGCTCACAACTCCCACTGCTTGGGAAATATCAGGACGGGTGCATATCATTGCATACATAAGACTTCCCATGGCTAAAGAATATGGAATGTTCTTCATGTAGTCTTGTTCTTCTTGTGTCTTGGGGCACAATGCTGAAGATAAGTGAAAATGATCGGCAAGTGGAATGCTAACTATCTTAACACTTGTCATATTGAATCTGTCCAAAAAATTTTCAATATATTTTTGCTAAGACAATCTGATTTCTTTCTTCTTTCTGTCCTGAATGATGGTCATGCCAAGAATCTTCTTTGCTGCCCTGAGGTCCTTCATTGCAAATTTGTTTCCCAAGAGTTTCTTTAGATCAACAATGACTCTCATGTTAGTGCCGGTAATAAGCATGTCGTCAACATAGAGTAGCAATAAAACAAATTCACCACTTGGCAAGACCTTGTAGTATAAACATGGATCAGATTCAGAATGTGTAAACTGATTTTCCATCATGAAGTTATAAAAACTTGATGTACCACTGCCTTGGGGCTTGTTTCAGCCCATACAAGCTCCTCCTTAATCTGCAAAATAGATTTTCATGCCCTTGCCTGACAAAACCTTCTGGCTGATGCATGTACAATTCCTCTTCTATGTCACTGTGGAGAAATGCAGTTTTGACATCGAGTTGCTCAAGCTCAAGGTCATAAACTACAATCAAACCCAGAACGGCTCGAATTGTGTTCATCCTCACGACTGGTGAGAAAATCTCATTGAAGTCCACTCCCTTTTGTTGATCATATCCTTTCACAACAAGTCTGGCCCTGTAGCATTTTGTACCGCCTTCTTCCTCTTTGATTCTATAGACCCACCGATTCTTCAAAGCTTTGCGATCAAGTGGAAGCTGGACCAGACCCCATGTATGGTTTGCCATTAGAGACTCCATTTCATCCTTCATTGCAGCCATCCACTTCTCACTATCTCTATCATTGCAAGCCTCTCGGAATGTATTTGGTGCTGATAGATCAGCAACAAGTAATTGATAATCATCAAATTTTGGAGGAGGTTTCCTCTCCCTGGTAGATTTCCTCAATGTAGGAATTTGAATTCTGCCTTGTTCATGTGCAGTGCTCTGTCCAATTTCAACATTCCTCTATTTTTGATTAACATCACTGCTCCTCTATTTTTCAAGTGACTCCCTTATTGCCTGCGTGGGGACAAATCCCTCTGAATCTTGAATGTTTCTATTATGAAGAACAGGCTCACCGAATTTAATTTGCATAGAAATGTCTTTTACATTGTTATGAGACTTTCCATCTCCCTAATGCCGTGAGTAAGAATGCTGACCATAAAGTGAGGTTTGAGATGCTAAAGACCCCCCGCATCATAATCAAGACCTTGTGTAGTTGTCTTAGCTTCTTCATCTTGTGTGGCAGTTAAAGGAGTTTGAATAGGCAGAGAGGATGTCAGATGTTATGGGTACGTAGTTTGCACTGGCTGCGTTGAACATTTAGCTTGCACATTCTTTTTAAACTGCTGACCTCCTTCCTGAGGCCGTGGGTGAGGGAAGCCAGGGGGTTGCTGACCATGGGATGGTGATGACACTGTATTTCTTTGAACTGGCAGCGATGCAGTATATATAGGCTGCGTGGCATCCAAAGAAATTGAATTGTTGGGAGGTAGCATATGTGGTCTAACCCCAGTGCATGGGCTTATACATTCCTTAGCCTACGTGGGATTATATGCAACTATATCTTTAGCGTTCTTATGACATGAGCCAAGGATTCCTACGCCACTATTGTTATTATCCACCAAGCTTTCATCTATGTTGTGCGGTAGATGTATAACTTGAGGCTGTGTGGGAATAACACCCATTTCATAGGTATTTGATGGCAGATGTGAGCCTGAGCAGTCATTAACATTAGCAGAAATTGAAACAAAATTAAGTGGTGGAGGATGCAGGGCTCCCACTTCATCTAATATTTGAACTGTACCTTGTGTAGGTGACTGAGAAATGCCTCTGGCTGCTAGTGACTGATGTGGAGACTATGAATCACACCCACTAAAACTATCATCCAACAAAATATATTCTTTTGTAGATGGCCTCTGTTCTTGCAAGGCAAGAAACACTTTTTCATTGAAGATCACATCACAGCTACAAATGATTTGTTTTACAATAGGATCCCACAATCTAAAACTGTATTGCTCTTCCCCATAACCGACGAAGATGCATCGTTTGGATTTGAAATCTAATTTTGTTCATTTTTCTTTTGGAATGTGAGTGAACACCTCGCAGCCAAAGACCCGGAGGTGATTGTAGGAGATCTTCCTTTCAAACCACTCTTCTTCTGGAATATCAAAGTCCAGTTTAGTGAAAGGACTTCAGTTGATCAAATAAACTGCCATGTTAACTGCCTCAGCCCAAAATTCTTTACTCAAACTAGCATTTGAGAGCATGCTACGTGCCCTCTCTAGAATCATACGATTCATCCTTTCGGCTACACCATTTTCTTGAGGTGTAAATGGCACAACCTTGATGTGCTGAATGTCGTTGTCTGCACAAAAAACATCAAAATCTAAAGAGCAAAACTCCCCCCCATTGTCAATTTTAAGACATTTAATTTTTCTCCCAATTTGATTTTCAGCAACAGCCTTAAAATTTTTAAATTTTGCAAACACTTCTAATTTTCTGTTGAGCATATAGACCCAAAGTTTATGGGTGCAATCATCTAAAAAAGTTATAAAATAGTTTGCTCCTCCAATGGAGGTTACCTCTGTGGGACCGAAGACATCCGAATACATGAATTCCAAGGGTTTTGCCTTCTTGTCGTGTCTGATTTTGGAGAAGCTGGCCCACCTTTGTTTCCCATTAATGCAATGCTCACATAGTTCTAAATCTGCTGATTGTAAACTAGAAAGTTGGCCTGTTTTGAGCAATACTTCCATTCCTTTTTTGCTCATGTGGCCAAGTCTCCTATGCCACAGTTATGTCCCGCTGTCAACTACGGCCATCACCACTCTCACTTCAGCGGTACATTCGAGCACATAAAGAGATCCTGATTTACTACCTTTTGCAACAACTAAAGCGCCTTTAGTTACTTTCCAAATGTTGGAAGAGAAAATGATGCTGCAGCCTTGCGCATCAAGTTGTCGAGCTGAAATCAAGTTCCTCTTAAGTTTAGGAACATGTCTGACATCATTTAGTAGCCACTTGCTTCCATTTTTTAGTTGTAGCAATATGTCACCTTTGCCGACTATCTTGCACGGCTCATTGTCTCTGAGATAAACCTTGCCAAATTTTCCTTCTTGATATGTTTGGAAGGCATCCTGATTTGAAGTTGCGTGAAAGGAGGCACTAGAGTCTAAAATCCATGAGTTGGCTTCAGCTTCACTTGCTACCAAGACAAGAGCTCCTCCATCATCTTCAAGAGTCGTGTTAATCTCATTTTCTTTCGGCTGTTTTTGGGCTTTCTTGTAACACCAACAATCCTTCTTGACATGTCTATCTTTCTCACAAAACCAGCAACCTTCTTTCCATCCTCTTGACTTTGATCTCTTCGCTAATTTAGATCTTCTCCTATTTTATTTTCCTCGATCTTGGGTTCTTCCCCTATTGCCTAGAACTAAGGCTTCATTAGATATTTTATTTTGTCCTCTCCTCATGTCTTCGTTGAGGAGGGTGACAGCGACATCGTCAAATTTTAACAATGCTTTCTTTTCCTTGTCTTTGAATCCTCTTCTCCTAAGTGCTGAATTGCTGATCGTCATCACGACATTATCCCAACTGTCGGGAAGTGAGCACAGGAGTAGCATAGCCCTCATTTCATCATCAAAATTGATTTCTACATAAACTAGTTGGCTGATTGCAATGTTGAATTCGTTCAAGTGATTTGAAAATGTTTTTCCCTCTTTCATTTTCAGGTTGAACAACTTCTTTAGCAAGAATACCCTATTGGTTGCAGATGCCGTTTCATACATGTTGCAAAGCTTGTCCCAAATCTGCTTTGCCGAAGTTTCTGTTGCAACATTAAATAAGATGTTGTTGGACAGCGAGAGGATAATTGTAGACGCTGCTTTTGATCCAACACCTTCCATTTGTCATCTGTCATCTTCTCTGGTTTTGCTGTTTTTCCTTTCAACGTGATAGCTAAGTCTTTTTGAATTAGCACAGCACGAATTTGCAACTTCCAAAGCCCAAAATTCTGCCCCGAAAACTTCTCTAGTCTCCACTTGTCCGCTTCTTCCATTTCTTTAAAATTTGTCACAAATTTCTCAACCAGCTTCTTACCTGAGCTCTAATACCAATTGTTAAAACAATGGAACAGCGAAAGCAAAGTGAAACAAAACACAGAACAAATGACACACACATGAGACAACAGATTTAACGTGGTTCACCATGAATTGGCTACATCCACAGGGGCAAGGGAACAATTCTATTATCTCTATATGAAGTATGAATACAATATACTTGATAGCAACAATATATGTCTCTTTAATAGAGCAATATCCATAATGGATAAGGAAGATCAAGAGACACATGTTTTGGCGAGAGAAAAGAGTGTCCGTTGGACTTCACAATCCAACACCTCTTCTATATAAATAAAATAATATATCTTTTAATCTATTCTATGATCTACACCATCTAACATTTTAAATTGAACATATAATTTACCCTAGAGTAACCATTACACTTCCTCATAATAATTTAAATTGAACATATAATTTACCATAGAATAACCATTACACCTCCTCGTAATACAGTGTTCCTTATATATAATTTAACCATAAAGTAGCCATTACACCTCCTCATAATACAATTACGAGTATCAAGTATTGATAGTTACAGATATTGACAACATCTAGCCTACTTCTCAGTATTTATTCCTGTTTGAGTTGTTGAACTCATTGAAAATTATTTATATGCCTGTCTTTGGTTGTTTTTTTCTATATCACACAATTATTCTCTGGTCCCGCCTGCAACGCCTTTCTGGCTTCTCTTCTGTACTTTTTCAGGTTCTCATTTGAATTCTTCAATGGAGGGTGAGTTGCTCAACTTCCACATCAACTTGCCACCGTTCGATCGGGAACCAGAGCTTGAGGAGGATTAGAATATAGTGAAGCTTCAGACGGTTTTAATACCAACTGCCCAAAATCGAATTCACTATTAGAATTGTGGTGGGGAATTCCCTGTTGCTAGTCTCCCTCAACAAGCTGAAATATTCCAATGTGGCCTCCATTTTCCTATCCAACATTATGGATTTGACATAGGACCTAAATTATGTAGTTTCCATCGCATTCTCCATGGTTCGTGAACATGCCTTTAATCCTGATCACTGGAAAATGGTGATGCTCTGTTGGGTGGTCTCTTCCCCCTACACCTTCTTCACTTATCTACAGCGGTTTCCTACATTTATAACGCCTTTAAAAAAGGCATTCGCTCAAGATGTTTCAATACAATCATCACAGCTCTGAAGGCTCATCATTTCCAACTATCCTTTGGTTTGGAAGCTAAGACTAAGGAGGTTTTTGGCGCCATATGCTTCATCCGACTCCATTGTCCAGACATGGATCCCAAGCCTCCGCTTGAATTTGTCAGAGGTCTGATTGGGGATTTCATTGTTTTTTTATCATTTTGCCTGATTCGATTTCTTTTTTATGGGCCTGTTTTGTTTCCCCGCTCGCCGTTGGGGCATCGGCCATTCATGGCCGCCTTTGTAATTACGACTTTGTACTATACTTTATTTTAATTTTAATTTTAGTATAGGTGACACTCCTCACCTTTTGTTTTAAAAAAAACATTCAATTCGTGCCACTCCATCTTATTATTGAAAAAGAGAAACTGGACCTTAGGTCAATTGCCATGAATTATGGTCTAAACTCTCACTCCCCCGTCGAATGATGATGTAGACTAAGCTCCACCTACTAACGTGGAGGATCCATTGATGGTCATATGCCAGCATCACTTACTCCAAGCTACCCACATGTACTTCGCTAGTCCTTCTCTCCATGGCAAGTACGTTAACAATTACTCCAATTTACTCCACCCAAATTGAGTTTTTCTCTGGGATTTATTTTGAGCCGCCACCCTTTCCCTTCAGCTCACCTCTGGTTGGCCTATCACCTATTATTTGTTTCCTCCATTAATAACCCTCCATTCAAATTTTATAACATTGTTTACCCACTCCTTGTCACTTTGCTGGCACTTTTCATTGTTTCCTGCATCTCTCTTGCGTCCCATTCCCTGATATCTCTCCTCTTTATCCTACAACAACCACCATGAAGCCGATTGTGAAGAAATGACATATTTTCTTGCAGACCCAAAAGTGGGAACCATAGGAGATTGATATATATGACTCAGCTAAGCTTGTGCAGGTGTTTGATATTGATTTTCCATAGGTTGAATTTGCTATCTAAATCATGGTTGGTGAGTCGTTACTCTGTGATTTCTCACGAGCTCTCATTTATTAGTTTAGTTCAATTCAGTTGACCAATGAGCATTGAGTATTAAATTCATTTGACAAAATTTCTAAAGTTGAAACTTAATTTTTTTATTTAATGATTTAATAAATGCAATTTATCTATTGTGTAATTAGTCAATTGGGTGAACAGTAATGGTGCAAAATAGATTTTTTTTAAATTACATTACAGTTTAGTTGACCAATGAGCATTGAGCATTAAACTGATTTGGCAAGATCACTATAGTTGAAACTTTAAGTTTTTCTTTTTAATCTATGTTGGCACTATCTAATTATTATTATTTATTTAATAGGCAATAAATCACATACATTATTCGTACAGCTTAGTTTATTTCCACACAAGTGTAAATTTAACTCATTTGCTTGCAGGGATTTGCTTGCGGGTACGTGGAGGAGTATGGGACTGGAGAAAACAACTGTTAATTCTTACAACGATTAAATGAGTAGCAGATCAATATTTAAAAATTATAATAAATGCAATAAATATTGGTGAATAGGCAATAAATTCAAGTATATTGGTGGCGTCAAATATCTGAGATATTGCAAATAAAGATTTTGAAACAAACACAGAAAATATTTGAAAGAAACAGAGGAAGACAATGGGAGCATGAGTTAATTTGCAGGTATTCACTTTGATTTCCTTTGAATCAAATTGAATTGCCTTGGGTTTGCTTCTTTTAAACTGTGCAGTTGTTATATATTGTTTGCAGGATTTTGAAACAAACACAGGAAGACATTTGAAAGAAACAAAGGAAGACGATGGGAACACGAGTTAATTTATAGGTATTCACTTTGATTTTCTTTTGCTAGGCAGGTGGGTTGCATTTCTTAACCGCTTTTCTGATTGTTTTGCAAATTTAATAAGATTTTGTTTTTCTCGAAGACGCTATGGTATGGTCAATCTGGGTAAGCAAAGAAGATTGAAAACTTTTATGCAAAGCATTTAGCAAATGTTCATGTTTCCTGATTTGCAATTCGTTGGTTTTTTAATTTACCCCATACGCTCAATTAGTTTCATTTTCCTTTCCAGATTAGGCTATACATTAAAATTATATTAAATATCATTTGGTTGGTTGCATTTTACTTATTTTTTGCCCTAATATTTATTAAGCTGATAGGCTTTCACTATGGAAGCTTTGTTGGAAATAATCCCAACTACCTGCATTTAATGAATTTGACTTTTTTTTTTACTTTTTCTAGTTTCTCCTGCCTCCATCATGTTTCTCATAACTTTTTTATACAATGTTGTCATGAAAAGTATGGCCTCCCTTCACCAGCATATGGAGAAAGGCTAGATTTTGTCATAGCATAAAGACAGTCAAGTCAAGTTCATAAAAGTGTTGTTTTACCTATGTGCTAGGCATAGAAAATTGTAGAAAGTGTGTTGTTTAAATTAGTGTGTGTAGCGAAGAAAACAGAGATACATAATGCTCTATTTTATCTGAGTTGTTTTCTAGAAGAGCTGAAGCTCTTAAACTGAATATATATATATATATATATATATATATATATATATATATATATATATATTGTGTGTGTGTAGCGAACAAAAGAGAGATACATAATGCTCTATTTTTTTTGAGTTGTTTTCTAGAAGAGTTGAAGCTCTTAAACTCTATGGCATAATCAATAAAAGGTTGCCCCCAATATTTTACAAATCACTGAGCTTTGTTTGATGCCTCATGTGTATGATTGGTAGCGCCTCTATGATGATGGCAGTATTGTGCTTCTCTAAGCATGTACCTTCTTTCCTATGGCATTTGCTTATGGATGTGTCCTTGTTAAATATGTTTATAGACTGCAGTATTTGAAACTACACCATGATTCTCTAGTGATTGGGCATATGTTGAGTGCTTTGAATCATAGTGACATTTACTCCACATGCCATGATAAATGGGTACTATGCATCACTTTTACCTATTTGATTCTTGATTGTTCATTGAATCTTCCATAGACTTAGTCTGACCCATGAATCTTTATTGACTCGATCTGACATGCACCAAAATTTTGAAATGGTGTGCAAAATACACAACAATTCTTGGTGACTTGCTAGGAAAGTGAGCCTGCTTACTTGAATCTCAAAATCTCTAGTTTTGCAAATAAGGGCGTTGTCCATTGGGCATATAGATTCAAATATCTAACACTAGAACAAACCAGCACCTAGAAATAGAACTGCAACCAAAACTGATGATGACTAAAACCTTTGAAACAAATATAGAGTTGTACCACAGAAATTGACCCTCATCCTCTACTGTAGCTGAGACTTATTGAAAACAAAACAACTGAATCTGAAAAATAATGCTACTATTGTAGTTTATTCTAAATCACTGAATCTAATTTACATTCCAATTAAACTGATGGGGATATGCCCATTAATTGGGACAACAAAGTAACCGCCATGTCTGATAATGTTGCTCTAGTGAATCCACATCAAACTAAGAATTGACCAAATAAAATGCATGAAGAAAAATATCAAGAACTTGTACCTTTTTCCCTGCCTTATTTCTGGAGGTTCCTCTTGAGCATGAAAATACCAGTCAGGATGATCAACATGTTGTTCTTGCTTGAGTGGAGGGTAGCAAGGGAAAATCAAATGTTGGAGCTCATTTCTCTACTTGCATTTGAAAACTTTTATTGATAGAACTTCATCAGTAACCTCTTTTGTAGGCTCTTTGATAGGTTCGTGACCTATGATAGTAACAAAACCAAGTGTACAGGTGACAGAGCTGCCAATTACAACCTTGAATCTGATTGGGATTCCTTCGTGCAAGAAGAAGGGTACATAATGTGACTCAGTATGTGACTCTTCACTTTTGCAAATGTCTCTTTGGTTCTCATCATCTTGTAGCTGTGAATCTTCATCAAAAAGAAGACAATACCCCTTTTCAATAATAAAGAACAAATCAACTCTTGCATCTACCTTTGTTTTAAAATCTTCTCTATGATCACCTTCAACAAGCTTTGTAAAATAGTCATTCACTTGCTCAATGGTGGGATCTTCCTCATCTAGTAGTTGATAACCCTTTTGAAAAAGTGAGAATAAATCCTCATCTTGCTACCCCTCATGTTGCTCATGCATCTCTATCGTATCTTCTTCAAAATGTGAAACTTCATTGCAGAATTAAAGACACTCTGTATTTGCAAATTTTGCAATTTCCTTTGCAACTTCTTCCTCAAGATGAAGTACAGATGCGGCATCACTCTTGACCCAGTACTTTTTAGCTTCAAAGACCATCTTGAAGTACTTTTCAGCTTCTAGAAGTTACAATTCATCATCATTATCTGAATCTTCTTCGTTACATGACTGAAATTTTGAATCACACCTTGCCACATGTGTCTAATGCTCTGAATCAAAAGGACATACATAATAGACAAGAGCTACCTCTCTTCTTGTAATATTATCCTTAAAGCTTGATTCTTCTTGGATGTCAAAATGGAAAAGAACTTGATCTGTGCTTCCTATGGACTGGTTTGTAGACATGAAGGTTTGTAAAGAACAATACTTAAGATAATTGGGCATCTTCTGGCTATATTTAGATTATTGTTCATACAGACTTGGAAGCATAAAATTTAGATCAGCACTATACATGGCTTGATATTTTAGCTCATTGATCTCTTGGGTGAGAGTTTTTATAAGTTCTTTTATTGCACTCATCTCCTCATGATTTGACAAATCAGCTAGGAGGGTGGGTGGACCAGAATCTATATGTAGTTGGCTACAAGAAAGAGTCTGAGACAGGTTATCTACATGATGCATCAAGGGTTTTAAAGGTATAGGGGATAGTTTACCAACCTCTAAAGTTATTTTAAGCTCTAGTGGCAAGATCATATGATTGGGGTAGGGTTTCACCTCCTAAGGCTTGAATCATAATAGAGATCTTAGGGTCTAAAGCCTTTAAATAATACAAGAATGTAAAAACTAGAGATGGCCTAATATCAATAGAGAATTTTTTCCATACCTTATCAAATCTTGAATTGAAGTCACACATGCTCTCCATTGGATGTCTCTTGCTGGTAATGAGGTTTTAGGTGAGAGTGCTAACATTTGTCCTCTCTTTGAACTGATTGTAGATGAGTCCTCCAAGCTGGTCCCATTTAGTGATTAAACTAGGTTGCAAACTTTTGTACCATTCTTTTGCTTTGCCTTTGAGGGAAGATGCTAGCAACAAGAGGGCATGATTCTCAGTTGTAATATTATGAACAGTGCACAAATTTGCCACATCTTGAATGTGATCTGCAAAACAAATAGATCCATCTCCAAGAAAATGAGGCAATGCCTTCCATGCCATCTCAGGAACCTGACCCTGATGCTGAAGAACAAGAGGACTTGAATCCCAAGTTACAAAAGGCAAATCTCTTGCTTAAATGTTCATATGCACATAAATGTGTGGGGTTGCCATGGTCTGCAAAAACAAAGATTCAAGAAAGAGCCTCCAATAGAGTCATCAGATGGAAGATTCGTGCTCCTATGAGTAGATATTTCTGTGATTTTCCATCAAAACCACAAAATATAGGGCAAACATTCAGTGAAAACAAAGACCCAAGTCTTTGATTCTAGTCCCATCGGGCGTGCCCAAAACTGTTGATGTATAAATTTGTGGGTCTAATCCAACAACAACATGGGAAACTCTAAAAATGTGGGATTGCTTCTCAGAGTAACCTCTAGATTTTAAGGAACCTGGTTCTGCCTTTGCAATGGGGTTTGGGAAAAGGGAAAAAAAAATAAGATTATAAATACAATAAAATAAAACCTAATCCTATGGTGATGCGCCAGATTTCAAACAACTACCCATTAGCACAATGACTAAACCCTATATGATTTACTAAAAAACCAAAGAGCAGCTACATGATTAATTACCCAATTTAAACTCAGATTCATTAGAGGCAAAGAAATAGAAAATAAGAGGCAAGAACAAGAGATAGATTCTCAGATCTGCACAAAGCACCACTTCTCTTGATTATTTGAATGGGAACAAATTATAGAGGCAAGATTGCTGCACAAAATAAAATGCTATAACTCTCATTTGAAGCTTCTACTAAGGCAAAAATATCTCTTTGTCTGCTGCTCAAATCTCTGTATATAACTGTGAAGAACTATGGAACTATTTTTCTCTGTCTCGGATCTGTATTTATAACCCAGAAAAAAACAAAAAACCTCTTAAGAAAATCCTCAACTACCTCAAAATATTTGCAACTGAAACCCACAAAATCTACCCCAAAATCTGGCTTGAATAACTGCCTTTGTAACTGAACTGGTTGTTATGTTTCTTCCCCATGGCTGGAAATGTTGGCATAATATTATATAATATTACATTGTTAGTTTATGCATATTAAATAAATGTTTGTTTATAAGTTAGGTTTTGGGAAGTTACTTTCCCGTAAGAAGTTATATACGGGAATAATTAAGGCTTTAAAAAGCTAATGTACTGCATTGTAAAATCATCTTGAAGACAATACTATATTATTTTATTATGGTTTAATTTTGTGTATGTTTGCTCACCATTTCTCAATATGGTATCAGAGCTTGTTGTGCCTATGCATTAGAATCTAGGGGAAACATAGAGATGGTTCAATAATGGCCTGCATGATAATGGATCTAAAACTACCATTATAGCTGATTTATTGGCGCACTGGATAAAGGAGATGTTCAATATATACAAAGAAAATTTTTGGAGCACATTGTATGACTAGGCGCAGGAATGGACATTTGAATGAAGTCTTTAGTTGTTTTTTATGACAGTTTTTATTGATGTTTGATCTCCCATAGATATGTGATTTTGGAGATTTTTTTTTTGAGGAGTTTTGATGATATCTTATGGAATATAATTATTGTAGCAGATAGAAGGTATACGAATCTGTTTCTAAATGCAGCCTCCAAGCATCCAACGATTAGAGAAGGTGAAGGTGGCCGATCAATATGGGGAAATTAATTAGGGTTTAAGAAAGGTGCGGTTTAGATGGTTAATTTACATACACAGTAGCAGTTCTGTGGATGCCTATTTCACGTTTTTGAATCAGGGAGTTGGTGTGTTTGAAGAAGGTTGATAAAGACAACTATGAAGTGAAGACCATGGATGATGAATTTATGATTGCTGGCAGCGCAAACTTGTGAAAGGAAAATATTTTCTCTATTGCGTTGAATGTAAGTGAAAGAGGCAATTCATATGGTGAGATTAAAACTGACTGAAATTTCTTAATGATACATGAGGGAAAATGTTTAATGAGTTTATAGCAAACATTGAAAATTTTTCACTTATTACCTAGAGTAATACAATTTCTTTTTGGATAAAGTTAAAAAAAAAATTCTAAGAGGAAATATTAAGGAGAGTAAAATGTGCGGCATTTTTAGGTTTTGATTTGAACGCGCAGTGGCATTTTTAGGTTTTGATTTGGACACGCAGCAGTAAGTTCAAATTTAAAAATATTAATGCTATTTTCATTTGGAAAATTATGGTTCATAGCTATTTTTGGAACCAAATTTTTGGAAGGGAATAAAATTAAAAAAAAAAAGATTTAAATGAAGGTTGGAGGAATTAATAGTTGGTATGAGGTGGTTATGAGTTCAAAATTTGGGAGGTATAAATTTTAAATATTATTTTGTCATTGGAGATATAAGGTTTTATTTTGGAGGAATAAGGTGGAAAACATTGGAGTTATAAGGATATAATTGTGTTTACACTATATTGTAAAAGGTGCACTTTTGGTGGAATCTGACACCTTGTTTTATCATGGCTACGTCAATTGCTCTCTGAGCCATTTATACTACACCTGATGAGGCCTCGAAAGACTCATCCAAGACATCAGCTGGTTAAAGTGTAATAGGGTCATATTGGAGGCAGGTGGCATCGGAGGATGGAGGATTTTCCATCATCTCAAGTTAGCTTCTCGCTTTGAGATGATGCTTTGAATGAGAAGCGTTTTTGGTTTTGGTTGTTTTTCTTTTCTTTGTTGATGCTGACGGAGTTGATAAATTTGAAAAATGTATGTTTTGTGAAGATTTTGTTTTGGAGACAGGTTTGGGGTTTGGTGTTGAGCTCAATATGGATTGTTGTCCAGCGAGCTTCAAAGAGTATATGATCTTGAATTATACCCTTTCGTGGTCACTAGACAACATGGCAGAGATTTGTCGTATCTCTTAGGGTCCATTGTCAAATAATTCAAGACTCTGTGATTTGAGAGCTTGGGACTAAAGAGCTCAAGAACACAGCTCGAAGCTACGCCTTTCCGAGGGTAGACGAGACAGCATGATGGAGCCTCGCTTGGTTCAGGATTTGTTCTTTGGGGGAAGATCTTCTATAAAATATGTATTCGTATTATGTAATCAGCTTTGTTGAGTATTTTAGCATTAAGGGGGGTACCTGGTACTTTTGCAGGAACAATGTAATAAGGGGGGGAATGTTGGCATAATATTATATAATATTACATTGTTAGTTTATGCATATTAAATAAATGTTTGTTTATAAGTTAGGTTTTGGGAAGTTACTTTCCTGTAAGAAGTTATATACGGGAATAACTAAGGCTTTAAAAAGCCAATGTACTGCATTGTAAAATTATCCTGAAGACAATACTATATTATTTTATTATGGTTTAATTTTGTTTATGTTTGCTCACCATTTCTCAATAGGAAATGCATTTGCATCTATCTTCGACCTGCGTGAAAAACTTACTCCCGCCCATTCTCTTCTTGCTTTCCATGAAAAGTGGTTGCCTTGGAAATTAGGGTTGCATTTCTTTTTTACCTCCCATGAGGAGTGGCATAGAGTCAAATATGAGTCTTTATTTTACAATGCTTCAACTTTGTTTTTTAAGCAAGTCTCACATGTAATAAAAGACTCTTTATTATCCTTCACTCACCTATAGCCTTTTAAATGAAACTCATAAAAAATAAAGCTTTTAGCTTTATGTAATGGGGCCCACCACTAGAGACACTTATTATTTTGAGTTTTCATAAAAAACAAAATGAAAGACTATTTATCCTCCTTCGGCTTCATCCACGTGGAGAGCTAGCACTTGTTTGGGATTACTTCTTCTTGCTTTGCCCTCAAAAGCCCGCCATTGAGACAAGTGTCATCTTCTGCTACATCCTCAGCGAGCCTTTGTGTAGTCTTAGCCGTTGATTGGCTTCCATATCTAACGATGGCTAAGTAGTGTATTTTGAAAACCCTATTTCTATTTTTATTGTGAGCTTCCCTCTTGATATGCTATGCTCTGATTCCAATAGTAGAGTCTCATTCTAATTGCCACACCTTTGATTCTAATAGCCATCATGTTCTTCGTAGCCTACACCATTAATTTGGAAGATCACCATATATTTTAGAATGCCATCCATTTGACTACGCCATTTGATAAGCAACTCAAATCTTTGATATGGCTACGTGAGCTTCCATTTGACTGATCCTTTAGTTCATTACTGGAACCTTCATTTTAATGGCATATGCCCTTTCTCAGCCACGTCATATTGTTGACAACATGATGCCTACTTAAACCTGTGCCATACATTAGGTATGCCATCTTATTTAACATTGATGTACTTTGGTCTTAAAACCAACACCATCATTATGATTGGCTTGGGTCTTCTAATGATAGTGCCTTGCCTTTAGAAACACATAATCATTCTTATGTGCCATCTCATTTAAAAGGCAGCATCCTTACTTTCACTAGAAGCATCATATCATCTGAAATTTTTTTGATTTGTTGTTTTGATAGGTGATACCATGCGTATATCATTTTTGGCTCTCTGGACAATGCTGTGTTTATAATGGCTCGTGCCTTATCTACTAAACGTCAACCTAGGAGACTTTTAATTTTGTCTCTATTCCATTATAGACACTACACCATGAATTGAAAGGGCCATGGCTTGAAAGGTGATGTTGTATATGGTGATGTCTTCATGCGTGACTTGCACCATCATTCCCTACATTTGGATGCTCCTTCATACTATGATGAGTCTCATCTTCGAATGGTAGCGTGCCTCCATTTGACTGAGGCATATTGTTAAAACTGAGCCTTTGATTTTGAAGTCGATACATTTCATTTGCGACTCATATGGTTATGTTTTGATATTTTGACACCCCTTGATGGAGCTCTGCCATTATACAACTACGCACCTCCTCTTACTGGTGCCTTATCCTTATACTGTAATGCCATACTAAATGGCTATGCATTATCTGACATGGTCATTCCCCTTTGTGTTATGACCACACCTTAATTCATAAGCAGCGTCCTCTGATTTTATTGAATGGTGAGTCCATGGCAGCGACTATGGCTCGTGCCTTAGTTTAAATGCTGGCCTCTAATTTTATTGAATGGTGCATGAGTTTGAGAAGTCACATTCTCAATTAACATGCTTACACCATGTTCCAAGTAGCTTCATTTAATTTGACCATATTGAGCTCTTACTTTAACAGCTATACTAATGTATGAATGGCTGCACTGAAGACTTAAACTTGCGCTCCATTTCTTCAAATTGAATGGTCTGTGCTTTCCAATTCTTAACTCTTTTCCTTTTATATTTAATAGAGCCTCAATTCACTTCACCATCTCTCAAACCATTTTGATATGGGCCACTCTTTGTATGGCATTGAGCTCTAGCTTGTGAGTGCCAACTTTTGTATGCTTCTCTTGGCTTCTTTGAATGTTGACTGCCTTGATATAAAGGTTGCACCATCATGAATACACTTGTACCTTTAATTTGTGTGGCTAGCTGGGATCACAGACAACACTACATTTTCATGACTGAGCCGCTCATGAGGCCACCTTCGTATTACTTGGAGCCACCTTTTGTAAGTGCCTTACCTTGAAATGCTTGTGGCTTTGATGCCATTACATGGCATAAGCAATAAAAGGCTGCCCCCAATTTACAAATCATTGGTCTTTGTTTGCTGCCTCAGGTGTATGATTGGTAGTGCCTCTTTGATGATGGTAGTACTGTGCTTCTCTAAGCATGTACCCTCTTTCCTATAGTATTTGCTTATGGTTGTATCCTTATTAAATATGTTTATAGACCGAAGTCTTTGAAACTACACCATGATTCTCTAGTGACTGGGCATATGTTGAGTGCTTTGAATCATAGTGATATTGACTCCACAGGCCATGGTAAATGGGTACTATGCATCACTTTTGCCTATTTGACTCTTGATTGTTCGTTGAATCTTCCATAGACTTAGTCTGACCCTTGAATATTTATTGACTCGATCAGATATACACCAAAATTTTAAAATGGTGTGCAAAATGCACAACAGTAAAGTTTGGCTTGTTGAATAAGTTTTGATTTGATTTGAGATCATCCACCCCTGCTCTATATCACATGATAATGAAGACATGAGGGAAACAGCCCGCCAAGTACCACCTGCACAAATCATGATATCATAATAAAACATCCATCCATAAGCCAACAATATCACAACAGATATTAACAACATCAGAAAATCCTTACAACAATTAATATATGAATTAAATTACTATTAATAAGGGCTTTCCAACAAGCCTGCTAAGTACCATCAGTGTAATCATTGCTCATAACATCACATAATGCAACATAAACAACAAATCATCATCATACATAAACCATAACATCATATTAGTATTCGCATCATTAGCAGATCCATCACATGTCATAAATCATCATATAACTCATCAATGCATCCATAACATGAATCGTCATATGAGAATCATCATGATTACATCGCATCACATAATAAAATCTATAGCACCATAACATGCACAACCATCCATATATATATACTATGATCATATATCATCAAGTGTCATCATACATCACTGCAAAATAATGTACATCACTCAAAATAATACAAGTCATGATACAGAATGCCTCTAAGGGCCAAAAATACATATATCAGATCTGTCAGCCTCAGGATGATGATCCCCTGGCTGAATCAGTAGGTGACCCAGGGTGTCACTGCTGCTGCTATGATGGTGGTTGTGGTGGCTGTTGGGAAACCTGTGGTGGGGGTACGGTAGGCTACTGCACTAACTGAATTGATTTGGATCTGTGATACCAAACATTTGTGATCCACTCTGTTGACTATAGCTAGGCATCCATTGACCCTTAGGCATGACGAACAATAGGCTGCATGATAATACTCGGCCTGCTTGCTCTGATCTAGGAGCTAACCCTATGCCTATGCAAGCTGTCCCTACAGCTGAGTAATATGACTCTACATCTGTGAAAGCACTGGGCCCATCCCTGTGCCTACCACCATCCCCTATAATCCAACCACCTACCCCTCCGCCTGCTAAGCCTCGGCCACTGCGACATCCTGTTCTTTGATCAATGTGACCACCTGAGCCTGAACCTGAGCCAGCTGCACCTATAGTGCACTCACCTTTTGTTGCTACCTCCCTACAATCTCCTATAAATTGGAAACCTGGCCTCGCAGAGTCTCTGTCCCCTCCAAATCTACACGGGTGTGTCGATGTGATGTATACACCCTAGGGATTGCCTCTGCCTCCTGAGCTGGGGCATGCCTAGCTCTCTGCTACCCTAGCACTACTTATGGAGGGGGCATAAGCTCCCTATCTGCCCTTTGTCTCTATCACCCTGGGGCCTTCTAACGAGGTGCCCTTGGTCTCGACACCTCCCCTAGATAAACATGTTGCTGCTGTTGCCCTCCCTCTTGAGCAGGCCCCTTTGCCTCCTAATCTCCCTAGACCTCAGCCTACTGGTAACCCTGCTGCTTGGCCTGCAGTGACACCTCTAATGGTGGGATCACCACTCGCCCACGCCTGCCTCGCCCCCTCCTAGCCTCCACCTGTTCAGATGCAGCTGGAGCTAATACCCTAATTGGATCATCATCATCCACCTCAACCTCCTCTATCACGATCTCCTCCTCCAGTATGTCCCCCTCCTCCCTTGGCTCCACTATCATATCTGGCTCCTCAGGCAAATCTGTCATTCGAGTCGGTCGCCATGTCCACCACCACTAGTCATATGTGGGTGTGGTACTCGCATCTACTATCTTGCTCATCCAATCCCACTGCACTGGCGGCAATGCCGCAAGATCCACTCTCGCAACCCATGGGTCTATGGCTAGAGGCCATCTAACGTCCCACCCTGTTTGGGCAAACATTGCCATCTGCTGGGCAATATCCTATCGCATCCTGAACTGGTACATAACTCAAAACAATAGATACATGTCGATGGTGTGGACACCCCGACCCATTAGATATCGTGGCTAAAATGTATAAGGCATATGGATATCATCATCTAGCCATGACTCACATCCAATATACGGCCACTAAGTAATACGAATTAGGACATCAAGTACTTGCCACCAATACCGTAGTTGTCCAGAGTGAGAATACTCCATAAGCTACCAATATAGAAACACATAAGCCTCGAAGGGTTGTCGATAGTATCCTCCCCGCAGCCTCATGATAGCAATGTTCTCAAATGCCCACACATGTAAAAGTGTAACCCTCGCTAATAATGTTGAATCATAAAGATAAACTATAGTATACATCTCATGGTACATCTGCATAACATGCACGGCCCCCAAGCATAGATAGTCTCATCTCGCACCATCCCCTCTATCATCTCTCCCCACCCAACTGAAAAACCTCACGCTCGCCAGTTCAGTATCACCACAGCTCCAATCAAGGCACAAAGAAAAAGGGTAAACTGATCTGCACCTGCTGCTAATGTCTCATCATAGCTCATCTCATGACAACACAGGCTCACCTCAGGCAAATGCTCTACATAAAGCCACCTGTCCTCTCCTCGCATGATAGACCACTAGCTCACCATCAATCGGTAGCTTGAGGATGTGACGAACATCCTCAATTGTAATTGTGATCTCTCCTATCGATAGATGAAATGAACATGTCTCCGACCGCCACCGCTCCACAATCACTGTCATCAATCCCTATGTGCTCGCAAGACAGGCATATGTGCAATGGTAGCTAACCCCAACCTCGATAGAAGTGCCTCCATAGCTCCATCAAATCCCGCTAACAACTCCATCACTAAAGGAATGCGTCACTCCCGGGAACCCACAATGAAGGACTCGGTCACCTGCAACCATCAATGTTTGTCAAAAAACTTACATTTTACCTAAATCAATATTTCCCACTTATTTTTCTTCATTTTAGGCCCAAATAAGTTTTGGTGCCACTAATTATCCCTTTAGCACCACTTCATAAAATGTTGCCACCCTCACCACAGATGGCAGCAAGACAGAACATGGCGCTACCAACCCCTTATTTCACACCACTTCAAACATTAGCGCCACTCCCAACTCCTTTTCACACCAACCAAGAGGATGGCACCACATCACCCAAATGCATCCATCCGCAGGATGATGCCACATTACCAAATGGCACCTATTCGCAAGATGGTGCCATGATTCCAAATGACGCCCATCCGTAGGATGGCGCCACCAAACCCTAGTTTGGCATTGATCTGCTAAATTCTCTACTTGCGCGAAATCATGCCAAAACATAACAAGGCACTAAAACACTAGGTTTTGGTGCCACTTCCCCCATTTTCCTAGTTTAGTGGATGGCGTTGATCCAGAGGATGGCACCAATCTGGCCTGAAAACACGCCAAACTGTCCCCCAAAGGCTCCAAACCCTAAAAACCTTAATTTTTCCTACAAAATTACAAAAAAAATTTAAAAAAGTACAAAGATGGGATTGATAGTCTACCTGGGCATTAGCCTTTGGAGATCTCCCATAGGCTCAGACTTGCTCTGCTAGGTGCTCAAACCACGGGTAGAGTGGGTTAGGGTTCGCCATTCTCTCCTTCTCCTTCGTCTAGGTGGCCCAATGAGTGTAAATGTGGCACTTTAGGGCCCATTTCTTCTATTTATAGGTGGCCATGTCATCCTACAACACACTTTTTCTTCCCTATGGTGCAAATCGTAACCTTTTTCACCCGCTTTTCTTCCTGTCAACCTATTTTTCCATCCTTTATCATTTTTTCACCTCTGTTTCCTCCTTTCGAGACCTCACCCGAAAAAAAAAAATTCAACTGACCTCTTGGGGGGGCATCCCTCACTCATTTCATTTCTTCACAGCAGTTGGGGCATATTTTTCTTTGACTTGATGTCACTTCCCTGCTAGGTCATGACGTCGCGTCAAAGAGGGGCAAATGTAAACACCTAAAAATGTCTTCACCATCTAATCGACCTTTGACCTCACTAAACACATCAATTCCCCATCCAAACAATTAATTAAATTTATATTTAATTAATTATCCTTTCCAACACCTTGTTTCCCATCATTTCATCCTTTAAAATTGAATTAATTTGATTAATTCAATAGTCTAATATTATCAATTAATTAAATAAATGTGCAAATATTTATTTGATTAATTTCTCCTTTTCCCTAAACCCAATTAATTAAACAAATCATGTGTATTTAATTAACTTAACCTACTAATTACCCTATCCCTACACTAGTTAATTAATTATCAATTATTTAATTACCTAGCCTAACCTACATGACCATAGACCTAGGGTTAATTAAATAAAACTTCATTTAATTAATCTTAACCCCTTATTAAATCATTCCCTAATTTTTTCCAACCATATTAATTAGGCTAATTACCCTAATTAAGGTGATCAAACCTAGCTTATCACCCTTCTCCACATCCACCAAATAAAAAGTTAATAAATATGCCACATAAATCAATTTTTTATATACACGTGTCATAATCCTCATTAAATACCTCTTACACCCCTTACACATGTCATAACTCATTTATTTCCACTCTTCCCCAAATGAATTCATTTTCTCTTCCCCGTGTGAATTTTTAATTCACATCTAATCCATCTCACCCAACCTCATTTAATTCACCCCTTTACCAAGATGAATTTAAAATTCATCTTTATTCACAACCCTCCATTTTTGGAGATTAAATCTAGGCCCTCCACATCACATGCATCTACAACCATTGATCTCTCCAATCAATCTCCACCTTTAGATCAAATCATCTCCCAAAAGCCTATAAATACACCATCTCTCAAGCCATTTTATCATCCACAATTTGAGCAAAGTTATCATGCCAAAATCTCTCCTTCGCATTAGTGATTTGCATAGAATTTGATAGCACTTCACATTGCATTAGATCATCTTAGGTAAAGCTAGAGTGTTTTGGTGCAACACTCTCCACCTTATCTTAGATTTGTGGGTCATTTTAGAGGTATAACACTTGTTTTTATGCATTTGTTTCATGCTTTCACTTTCATTTTGATTTCCATATATCACAGTTAGCAAGGTAGACAATTTAATACTTTTGTTTCACCACCATTATAGCTCTTCAAACTTAAGTCATCTACATGTTTTCTATGTTGGGTACTAAAAAATTATATTGAGTAGTTAGGAAATCACCATCATTATAACCCATCAAATTTATATCATCTGCATACTTTTTATGTTTTTTGTTAAGATATCATAATAGACAGAAAATTAAATATTTTGATTAATAATTGTACATTAGAAACTAATAATTATATATAGAATCATGTTTTATGAGCGTCAATGTTACATAATTTATTACTTTTTAAATCTAATAAGCATATATTATTTAGTTATTAAATTAAATATTCAACTAATAATACTATAATACTATTTAAAATAATAAACTTCAAATATACTGCTCAACTATTAGTCCCTCTCCTCTATATTTTTCTAGCGCGGTGGCCTCTCTGCATGAGACAGCGCATAAATGACTTAATGTAAATATGATTGGGCCACTTCCAACCATCTGCCCTCGATATATTCTGATTCAATATCGACTGACACCGTTTTAACTCTTCCTCCGTCTTTCTTTTAACTTGTAAGTTTTTTCTCTTCCAAAGTTGTCCCACATGAGCATCTTCATTAAACGAGATCAAATAACAGAACAGTTCGGTTTACACTGTCACGTACATACGTTATTTACTAAAAGTTGCACAATACAATCTGTCGATAGGTCAGTTGAATGGAAGCCCTTTTTTTAAATAATATTATGATATTATAATTATAAATTCATGGTTTATAATTATAATATTTTAATATTAGAAATAATATAAATATTTTTCAATGTAAAATTGCTTAAAGAAGATCAAATAATGGTTGTATGAGATAGTGTATATGCACTTCAAGCTCTCAGGTATACAATGTGAGCTATCCAAAATTTAGGGATTCCACACCTGTCACTATGATCAAATATAATATTTAAAAGGTTTATCCAATCATATGGATGATCAAATATGATATTCAAAAGATATTGGTAGGTGTCATAATTGTACAACCAAAAATATGAGATAAAACCATGTGGACTGAACAAAGCTTTCATTAAATATGAAATCTTTTCAATGTTAAAAAAAAAACCTCAATCGCAATCATGCCATCAATGAGCTGTCTTGGAGAATAGATGGCATTTTTTTCAAAAAATGAATGGAAAGTTTAAGAGAAGAGAAAAGTTATTTACAAAACTTGTGTAATGGTAATGTGGGGCACTTGTAAGAGCCTAGCCTAAATTCAAGTTAAAGTTCAAACCCTAGATATTTATTAAATTTAAATCTTGGCTATGCACAAGAATGACCACTTCAACATATTCAATTTTATTCAAATCCTATCAACATTTTGACAACCAACAAATAGTTTGCATTTTGTGTTCCGCATAATTACATATATTTCTGTTACTTTGCAAACCACGTGGTATTATTGTGTTCGTGATAATGCTCTCTACTTCTGCCATGATAGTGACCACGTGTTCTCCCCTCTACATTCAACACAATTTTTCAAGTCTACACAAAAGATTTAGTAACAGTCTCACCAAGCTTTGGCTTTAGTAGCACCTGCACTTGCGTCTGCGCCAATGCCAATCTTAGCTCCTTTTGTTTGTGCCTCCATGTATGCATCAATATGACCATTTCTTTTATCACAACAGTGACTTCTCTTTTCTATTTGAATCTAGACTAATTTAATCGTATCATTAGGATTGTGCATTACTCTAGCTACACAATTTCTAAATGATCTTGTTCATTTGTACGAGCATAATGTTGAGAAGAAGAAATTGAAGTAAAACCCTTGTATTGTTTAGCTCCCACTCATCTCATAGTCCTATGATAGTAGTAGCAGGATTAAATTTATATGGTGACTAAAAATACAATTGAAATTAACAAGAAACTAACTTTATTTCTTGGGGCTTATTTTCCTTGAATGTCAATTTTCTTGATGCATATAGAGGTATTTGTTACTTTGCCTTGGTCTACAAGAATGATGATTGCACTTGGAGCTGCTAAAGGGCTTGTGTTTCTTCATGGAGTAGAAAATCTAGTCATTTATAGAGACTTCAAGACATCCAACGTTTTGGTTGCATTTGTGAAATATGCTTCTTTCCTCTATATGTTTGAATTGGTGCAGTTTGGAAATCTCTTTCTAGTGTTAAGACTTGATTTATTTTAAGCTGAACTAAAATTCCCCACTTATTGTCTTTGTAATGTGTAGACACATTACATTAAGATTAGTTTCAAATCAGAAATTGATGTGCTGCAAAAATATTACTAGACAATTTTTAATATATATATAGTGGGATACATATACAACCAGTAATTGCAATGAACTGTAAGAGTGATAGGGCCTAACAATTGTGTTGTAATATTCTTTCTCATCTCTCTGAAACATGCTTTTAAATCCCTACAAAAGTAAAGGTGTTAGCTTAAGAAAAAATAAATGAATTTATAGGTGGTAAGTAGCGGCAGCAGCTGGTTCCTACCTCTAGCTGCTCTTTAAAAAAATAAACCATGCCTTTACATTTCATTTGCTTTCATTACTTCATTTTTTTAAGGTTCTGAAATTCACAAATGTCCACGGTTTTGACTAAAAAATGGTACCCCAAAATGTAAATGTAATCAACTTTAAAACGCCTTGAAAATGCAGTTATGAACATTTGAATTGGGAGCACAAAAAAAATTTCAGTCTATTTTGCTGTTATGCCTGTTTTCTGGCTATGCAACAGGGAGTGTTGAATTAAGGTTTTTCTAAGAGGGTTTCTGTTGTCCTAGTGAAGGGAAATATGGGTTTTTGATGGAGATGTAGATTTTGGTAATTTAATAGAAGAAAAAAACCCTTGAGAGTGGCTTTGAACAAGGCGGGGAGGCATTTACAAGGTTTCAAATATGGCGAATTGTTGATTTCATGGTGTTGGAGGGTTTTGGCCCTTAGCCCTAATTTTTCTGTTCCAGATTGAAAAGGAAGATTTGTACACGGAAAGAAAACTAGACAGTGCATTAAGAAGTTGCAGTTTTGATGCTAGGGTTTTGGTTTTGAGGGCAAATTTGCTTATTTAAGTGAGACACGGAAGAATATAGGGAAATGATTGGAGCGTTGCAGAATAGGTTATTGGAATAGGGTGTTTAGGGTTTTGTGAATGTATAAATGACCAAAAAGGAGGGGCTCCTGAGGTTTTGTGAAGCTATGTGAATTTGATTTTGAAGGAATTTTTTGGTTGTTTAATCGATGGCTGCCTCCTGTGATCGATTAGAGGAGGCGAAATCCATGTTTCGGCTCATTACTACTACCCCAAGTTAGTGCTTGTTCATGCCATGATTATTTGTATATACAGTTCATTACATGTATGTGAGAAGACATCTATTATAAAATTAAACATTGCCACTTAATAATCATTAGTTTGTATGCAACGTAAATAGGCCTAAACCTCCTGAGATAAAATTGTTTTTTATTGTACATTGTATTACGAGCAATTTCGAATCACACTAAATTGTTTGCGGAAATACGAGTACTGAAATTATTTTTTTAAAATGTTTAAAGTCGCCGGAATTATGAGCGGTTTTGATCACACTGAATTATTTCGGGGATGGAGTAAACGGTTTCAGGAAGATTTTGGAGCAAAAGCTCCCATAGTAAAGCCTATCGGCTAATAAATTGAATGGTTGTAAACTTGTAGCAGTTAAAGCATAGATCAACCCAATGTACAAAATTCAAAATCTCGCTTAAAATTAAATTTTTTAAATTTTAATTTTAATGGTCGTATAAATTAATTTAATGTTAGTATTTTACTTAAATTTTAGAAACACGACTTTAAAATTATATTTTTATTTTACAAATATTTATATTTATGTATAATATAATTACTAATAATCTTAAGGTCATTGTCCATGTTGTATATTGTCTATCTTGTCATGATACATAAGTAAGAAACAATTATATTTGAGATATGCGAATGTAAAATGTTAGTATTGAAAGTTATTTGTTGCAATATAATGACACGATGCCACCTATTGTGTATCTCATTACCAATGACATCAATGTGCTTGTCCTTTTAAGGTTGCCACCACCTTTTCCTCTATATTGCCCACTTTTAATTTGTGGTCATGTGTGAAATGCGGCTTAAGGTTATATGGAATGCTATGCTTTGCCATGCAAGTAAACATGAGGACGGATTAAAATACCTAGAATGCATGTATCAACACATTATGCTAGATTATATTCTCCATATGAGCTGCTTTTCATACATTTTATGAGTCACTTGGCAATATAGTTTGCTAGTGCTTGTGATTCAAGAAAGTATTATATGGTTCCTAGCAGTTAATACGCTAGATGGGTGAGTACACAAAGATGAGTACACATTTTGCGGAAGTTTTCTTCTCAAGGAAAAATACGATCGAAATGGGCACCCATTTTAAAAAATAGTGAGTGGCCATTTAGTAATGGGAGCCTGAGCCTAAATGGGTGCCCGTTAAGGAACGGGCACTCAAAGCCAAATGGGAACCCGTTATGAAAGGGACACCCGTTATAAAATGGGTACTCATTATGAAACATGTACTTGTTTTCAAAAAGCATTTTTTTTTAAAACAGGCCTGTGGCTTCATTTTTTGAAAGTATTTTATTTTTTAGAAATAGGTACCCATTTTTTTTAGAATGGTTATCCGTTATGAATGGTACTCATTTCTAAAAATTTGAAATTCCAAGCCCGCGGATTTGCATTGGGTTTAGGCTTAGAAACCCAAGCCTTAGCCTTGGGCCTACAACTAGGAGACTATGAAAACAACAAGAGAAAAAATCAGTTTCACCACTATGGTTGATGAAAAAAAATTTAGAATATTTCAACGAGATTAAAACTCATTGTAGATCTGAAAGTCTAGTTTTTAAATATGTAATTTTTTGTACTATTGAACATAATTTTATATTTATTAATTATCTTTTAAACAAATAGACTCATAAACTTGAAATAATAAATGTTACTATTTTTTTAATAACTTTTAATTTTGAAAGTAAATCTTGAAAAAAAATTATGTGACGAATCTAGACATCATTCTCTATATGATAAATTTTTTTAGTGAATTGGTTATTTTAGCTCAAATAATGTTGGCCATACATGAGGGGTTTTAAAAAACACTAATTAGGGCCATTAAAAAATTAATTAAAAATATATTAAAAAATTACAAAAAAATATCCTGACTAAAATTCAACAGCTTGTGCATCTTTCCACAGAAGAAATTAGAAAAATACCTTCATTTAAGTCAAATTATGCTAGTTGTACACATGCATGTTTTGGCAAAAAATAAGGGACTTTAAAAAGTCACTTTTTGTACATCCTGTAAAAACCAACTTTCATCATTTGGGTATTAGAAAAAATTACATAATTTAAAACTAGAATAAAATCCTACATTTTATATTTTACATCATATTAATATTTTATGTGCAATTGTTTCAAGTTTTCACTCCAATTATGCCAAAATTTGAAAAACAGGGAAAACACTTCCACTTTTTGGCAAAAAAATGGACTTATTTTCTTGCACTTACCAAGAACTTAAACTGTACCATGCATCCTTTCTAGCAACATAACACATTGGAAAATGCTTCTTTCTCTCTTTATCTCTCTCTTCTCTCTTTATCTCTCTCTTCTTGCATGTTTTTCTTGTATGTTTGTTAATATTGTCTCCTATCTATCCTTTCTCTTATACACATGGTCTAATGTGCATTAAATTATATGATTGCTAGCACATTTATTTTGCAGCTTATATTGGTCTAATCCTTCTCTTTTGTAGGTTTTTATGCCATTCTTATACTACTTGCTATGCAGGTTTATTGTCTAACATATTTATTTTTTAAGTTCTTAGTTGGGGGCATGATTCCTCCACTTGAAGATTTTTTTGCATCCTCTACAGTATACTTGTTTATATCATTCCATGATGTTTTTTCATTCCTGTACTTTAGTGTAGCATATCACATAGTGTCATCAGCTAGCTAAAGTGCGAGAAAAATGTAACATAAAAAATTATACACCTTGCAATTTCACATTATGTTTTGGACCTACTTTGGTGTCCATATCCCCTAGCAGGTTTTTAGATTCATTTATCCCTTGCCCTAGCCTTTTCCTCTCGTGGTGCCAAAGTTGTGTTTGTGTCTATGTTTTCTTGTGGTCCTTTTTGTGCAAAATTACTATTCTATTGCATTAACCTTGATTTTCTTGATTACCAGAGCTTTTAAGAGCTAAAGTTGCCTAGACACTATTGTGACACGTGGACGTCTACATGACATGCTAGAATCCTCCAACATTCTATCATACAGTGACCATTTTTGGGCATATTGCCACCTTTCTATATGTTCAGGTCTTTTGTAATGATTCTGACTCAAATCTGATGGCTATCTGAGACATTAGACTTCCTTATTTTCCCTCCCAAGTCTAATTTTGAATACATCTTATCTCTTTATCAATCTTGAAGCATTCTTGAACATGTCGTTGGTATTCTTTGGGTCTCATAACATCAATGGATTTCATGTGAACTGAAACAACAACATTTATCAACACTCTCTTCAAAGGTTTTGAGCACTTTTCATCCTATTGGGGTTTTCCTTAGCATTTTTACCTTGTATGAGGTGATAGTGTTCCAACCTTATTAATTTCTGTTACTTGTTGAATCCATTGCTATGCTTTTGGTATCTTTTGGGATTCCATTTCCTCTTGCTCAATCTCATACACACTAGCTTATTATTTTTGTAGACTGGAGAATAATATTCTTAGTTTCTCATAATTACTCTTAGTTTCTAGACACATATAAGATAAGAGCACACACTTCTTGAATCTTTCTTCATGGAGGTTGAAAGATGAAAATAGGGGCTTGAACATTCTTGGCAAGCTCCTAATTAGCCCCAACCTTTCCTCTTATCTTAGCTACAAGTTTTATTGGATCTGTCAAACGCATGAGGGTTTGCATCTTTTCTCTTCCTTTTACCTATCATTTCTATTTTCCCAAAAATACATAAATTTGATTACTTCTTTTTGTTTTTGGTCTCCCCTAGATTTTTCTTTTTCTTTTTCTTATTTCCTACTATGCAGTTGGGCATGAGTTTCAAAAAAAAAACATGATTTTCTAGCATTCTGAGTCACAGCTTCTATACACACAATAGTGCATCACACAAATATCCGCACATCGTGCCAATGTCCTTGACAGTGACTTCCATTTTTAGCTCTAGGTTTCTTTTTTTCTTGTTATTTATAGTTATGGGCTTAGTTTGTTAATTATGTACTTTAGATTTATGTAAATCAATAGTTTCTCATTTAACATTTAAGTTTTAACTTAGTGAAAAGTTTCATTTTGTAAGTTTGAAACATAGTAAGATTTGCTAGTTTGAATTTGTTCTTTTTTATTAAAGCAACCACAAATCATTTTCTTCTAAAGAGCTAGTTGTGTCCTAATGTAGTACCTTCGAGAATACTTAACATAAAAAACTAAGAGTATTCTTAGTTAAATAAATTTTCTACACTACAATGGTGAAAGCCTTTGTTCCTAGTAGAAGAGGCCCAAAGAAAATCCCTAAGCAATTTTTAAATTTTCAAGTAGGAAGCTTTAGAAGGGACCCAACAAGAGGAGTAATAAACATTAGTGGTGGCCAATATTTTTTAGCACACCTAAAATTTAACATCTAGAGAGAGTGGCTTGGTATCTCAATACACTAGTTTTTTCTCAATTTTGGTTATAATAGCTTGCCATAAAGTAGTGTGAGAAGCTCAAAAACCAAAGGGAATGCTAAGAAATCCTAAAACCTCCCCATGATCAATCCATTTCTAGCCAAAGGAATCTAACCAACCATACTTAGGAAGGAAAGATTGCTTATACCATTGAGTCTTTTGTCATTGAGTACTTGAATTTGAAGCCTTACAAAACATATCAAGACAATGAAAATCCTATTTGACATTTTCCTCACCCTCAATTAAAGTAAGAAAGTAGTCATCTGCAAAGTGACCATTGATGAGCTAGTTAGATGAATTGGCCAAGGTAGACTAGCTTATGAGAGATCACATGGGTCAAGAGATAGCTAAATCCCTTAGTAGAAAGAACATAAAGTGTAGGGTCTAAGGAGAAACCTTGGTGGATAGACTATAAGAGCCCCAAAAAACTGGATTGCTATCCATTAATGGTTATCTAAGCAGAAGAATCTTAAAGGAATTCATAAAGCAGGTTCCAAAACCAAGTGCTTGAAGCATAGCAAGAATGAAAGACCATTTTAATACAATTATAGGCTTTGGAAATATTAATTTTGAGAAACACTATAGGTTGTTAGGAGCACCAAGCCCATTCCATATCTTCTTAGACAACAATAATGTTGTTGAGGATGTATCACGACTTAATGAAACCAGTTTGCTTAGGCTAGACTAGTTGAGGGAGAAGAGGTTGTAGGTTGAGGCCATAGGCTTTGGTAATGATTTTATAGGAAACAGTCAACAAGGTGATGGGGCACCAATTTAAAACATCATATGGGTCACCAATTTTAGGCATGGACTTAATATTGCCCTTTTTAATTAAGTTCCCTAAGGAATTGCCATGGAATGCTTCAAAATAAACTTTGTGAATTTCTTCACCCATAGTATCCCAAATAGATTTATAAAACTCATAAGGGTATCTATCCAAGCCAGGAGCTTTATTATGGGGCATAGTGAACAACAACTCATGCAGGTCTTCCTTTGTGAGTAACTAGTCATAGAGAATGTGTTGAGATGTGAAAACTTGACAAGGAACCACATTCAAATATTTTTGTAGAGTACTAGTCCATTTGGAAGTATAATTTTGGGCAGCAAAGACTTGCTCATAGTGTTAGACAAGGGGTTGAAGGATGTCAAGAAGCTCTATTAAAAGTTAGATGTGCATTTGATAGCATCAATGCACCAAGAAATCCAACTTGTCTCATGTATGGGATGTGGCTCCAAATTTTAGACACATTGAGTGTGTGCCAACATGGCCTTGTGCGATGACATCAACATGTTTAGAAAAAATTGAGTCCCCATGGCGTTAGGCTTGGCAAGTTGCCATTTAATGTAAAATTTGTATTAGATAGTGGTCTAAATGGGAAACATTTGACAAAGGCTCAATTGGCAATGGTAGATGGTTAGGTGCCAAAACAATGAAAAAATTAGACAAGATTTTTTATAACCTTGCCTTAAAGGCTCTTCATTCTCAGAATAGTCATATTCTACATGGCTTGTTAGTTATTTGCTCTGAAGGTTTCCAAACCTACTACTTGCTTCAACTTCTTTTCTTACCAAACAATTGGTGTTGATGCCATCAAATCTCTATCTCTTGTGCATATATCCAAATTTAACACATCTAGGGTTAATGAAGGTAAGTTTTTCATAGGGTAATTGTATCTAGTCTATAGGCTCATAGATATAACTCATCTCATTTGCAAATAGTGTTTCACCCAATCTTTTAAAGTTCTATCTATAAAGGATTTTACCATCTTGTAGCTACATTATTCCATCTTTGAAGTACAAAGTGAGTAACTTCTTAGGACTAATCACTTACCAATGCAACACATATTATAGACAATCAATGGCTATCTAAAGTGAAGCTTTTGGTAAATGTATGGGGTATTTAGATATACCCAAATATATGTAAAATCTCACAACCATAAACTCATGTTGTTTAAGGCTTGCAATGATGGGTCAAATCTCTTTAACTTCACACATGGATGTCACATGCCTAGCCAAAAATGAGTTATTTGAGGATTTTTTAAAATACTTACCACATGGTTTCTAGCTTGAAAACACTACTAAGAAAAAAAATTACAAAAAGAAAATAATTGTGTAAAAAAAAAATGATATCATAACTCTCAAAGTTACAATAGAACCAATTCTAGAAAGTGCTCTAATACTAGATGTGATGGTTCATGTAGATAGATCATCTAAAACAAAAAATAACATATACACTATAAATAATTTTAGAAAGAAAAAAACAATCTTTATTAACATTACCAAACTAATTACAATATATTGCTGGCTGCTTCAATCGAACTACCTTCTTAAAACAATACTAAATACAAAATGATCTTCAATATTACTCCCTCTTACCTAGACACCACAATATATTGCTGGACTAGAGATAACTACTACTTCCCTCATATACATACTTTTTATTCCAATCAACCGAATTATGTAATAAAAAAGTTAAAGACATGCGGGACTAACACTTTCCACAAGACTCCAAAGCAATAAATTGTGAACAATCACTCAATAACAACACATGAATAACTCAGCACTGAGTCATATACTAATGCTGTTAGGAACTCCCTTAAAGGTGCGGCCACCAGTCTTGCTTTCATCTGAAGTGTTTGGAAATAAGAGCGTGTAAGGAATCTTTGCAGCACCACATCGATTTTTCAAGTTTGAGTCTTGATTTCTAGCACTAATATTTTTCTCGATGTCCAACAGCTTCTGGCCAAATTTTTTGAAGGCTTTGTCAACTAGAAGGTTATCAACCCATTCTGTGCTGGAACCCTGGCCTAAGTAAACCTCATCAGGGGAATGGTTAGACAAAATTTCCAATACAGCCATGCTAACGGTGGCTGTCTCAGGTTCTGTAAGAGTTCCGAGGAAATATGCTTCAGGATTATGGAGGAATTCGGCGTATTCAGCAGATCCTTTGCGCGGAACAAGCTTTCGGGTAGTGCTGGGGTGATTGGGCATGAATCCAGCGTAGTCATACTGCCCGAAGTTCACCGCAGCATGGTGAGCAGAGGCAACCCAAATGAGGGTGGTAATTGCTTCATTTAGATCATTGAGGGTTTCCATCTTGTACCATCCTGCCGCCTCATCCTTCTTGTCTTCATGACCAACCTCTCTGATCTCTTTCCACCATGCTTTAACTTCTTCATCACTATCTACACTTTGGTCATTGCTGTAATACAGTGATGTGTAGTCGGACACCCAGGACTTCAAGGCATCCCATATTTCAAGCCCGTCCACTGCATATGGATAATCTTTAATCACAAGTTCCAGTCCACCTGCTGCATTTTCTGTAGCCATACCCCTGCACAACAAATGTAAGGCATTAATATTAGACACGGTAAAGCTTTAACAGTCGGTATATTGTAAACATATCGGCTGTCGAAATTTCAGACTGGTCAATATAGATTGATCATACCCAAAAATATTCTGATTCAAGCAGTCAATTATCATAAGTCGAAAATATCAAACAGGTAAGTCGAAATCTAGTGGAGTTGAAAAATTTGTAAACAACATGCCGGCGATAGAACATTAGACCTGTGTTACAGAAACGCGACCCCAAGGCCGCGTTTCCAGTTTCGAATGGTGAAACACCATTGCAGTAAGAAATGGCAGTTTCTGGGGGTTAACCTTAACTAACCGGTACATTGGAAACGATCAGCTGGTCGAAATTTGTACGGCACCCACCAACATTCGAGATCCCGTTTACAGTAAGTGGAATACTAGTTAGTCGACAAGAATGAGTCAAAACAGTCATTAAGTTTCGTTGACTGGTGCACTTAATGAAGAAGCCATACAGCCAGCGTTTCTGGGTTGCCTGAACCTTCGTTTTTTTTTTAATTTGAAATCATGATTTTTATTAAAAGCTTTGTCACTTTTTACCTTGAATCCTTGTATTTTTTTTTTAATTTGGAATCATGATTTTTATTAAAAGCTTCCTGGCTTTTTATAATATAGTTTACTTATTATGGAATAAAAGTGATTTTTTAATATATATTTTTATTATGATATTATTTATTTAATATAGTTTACTTATTATGGAATAAAAGTGATTTTTTAATATATATTTTTATTATGATATTATTTATTTATTGGGGAAAGTAGTTTTGTTTCTCCAAAACAAATTTTATTAAAAAATAAATGTATGGCTTTTATAATGTTTAATTATTACCTAAAAAATAAATGTGTGGTCATAGATTTAGTTTCATTTAAAAAACATAAATGCATGGCTTTTTAGACGTAGTTTTATCTTTTTTAAAACAGATAAATGTGTGAAGTTTTTTTAATAAAATACATTTTATAAAATAAATTTCATAAAAATATATATGTATAAAGATGTAGTTTTTGTTTTTTCCTAATTTTAATATAAGTGTTTTACTTTATAGTAAATCTAAAATTCTGAAAAAATATATGTATCTATTCTTTTACACAACCTCTAAATATCCCCTTTAGAGTTTGTTGTTTCTGGTAACATAGTATTAGACACACTACCTTTAATGACAATGTCCAATTCCATTGATTAGAACATTCTTAAATTACCTTTTTTTAAGATCAGCTGGTAGACCTTGCTCATTGAACTTCCAATCTTTGTATGCATGGGAAGAGATTGCCATTGCAAATTTGCCCGCGCTGAAACATTTCTCGATAATGCCTTCCGCATTTATCAAGATTTCGCGAGCTGAACTATTGATGTCCATGGTGTTGCGGAAGTGAGGAACAAGTAACTTGTGAAGTGGGTGTAGTTTGCTCAGATTTCTGTGAGTGGCAATAATGAACGGCTCTACCACGGCATGTGTTCTAAGCCTGCAGTTTTATAGAAAACCCCACATTATTATTTTATTTTTTATTTTTTATTTTTTAAAAAAGTGGTAGACCACCCATACTTTATATTAATAGACCGTAAATACAAAGAAAAGCCAGGCATGTATCATCTAGCTATAAAAAAACATCAGAACATCATATTACATATATACTAATTCGATCAAAAGACAAAACAAAACCATAGCTTTATTCGGAATTAGTCATGATTCTCATCTGGTGCAGCTCGATATATAATTACTTACCAATGACTGACCAGCTGGTGATAACCAGAATCGTTAGACCGCACATGAGCTTTAGCCAACTCCCACAACCATCCTTTATCTTCTTCATCGTACTTAGGAGTGAAGACGCTTTCGTCACCAGATGGGGAACCCTCGTCACCAGATGGGGAACCCTCGTCACTAGATGGGGCAGGCAAACACAACTCGATGGCAATAGGCTTTAGAGTTCCATCAGGCAGAAGGAAAAAAATGGTGCGGGTAGCATAGACTTTGCTTCTTGGATGTTTGTTAATGTGTTCGACGTAGGGCTTGTAGGCATCATAGTAGTCCAGTATAAAGAGTTTTTTTTGTTCAATAGCCTACCAAGGGCCAACAAATCTTTGATGAACACCATGGATATGGATATGGTATTATATGATTGTAAGGAATGTAAAGATTATAAGAAACGCACTCTACTTAAATATCATCCAGTTCAATGGTCAAACAATAAATAGCAATTTTACACCTCATTCACAACACAGAGTGGTAAATATTTGTCCTATTTTTATTGGCCAAAATTGACCTTTGACTGTTGAAGTAGATGATATTTAAGAATAGCCCAAGAAACATACCTGTTCTACTGAGGAAGGAAGTAAACCATACATAGTGATTGAACTCTTCAATTTGCTATATGATTCGAAGCTACCTCCATCGACTTAATAAAACAAATGTCAATCATGAATAGAACCACTTTTTAATAATAATAATAAAGATACTTTTTTCTTTATGATTATTAACCTAACTAAATGTTGATGGCTCAATCGTTACTATGAAGAAATTTGAGCTATCTCCTCATGGAGACAAGATCAATTATGCAAGTGCCTAGGTTATTTTATATATTCCGTCTACTTATTTCAGTATTCATATTCTAAATCGGTCGCAATATACTCACTTCCAAATCCAAACATTTAATAACCATAGGATTGACCCCTGAAAGTGTTTGACGAGCAAATTCTTCGTCTTTTCTCCACGCATTATCATCCCCTGCATCACGTACCATATTCATAATATTGTAGTTTGTGACCTAACTTGTAATGTAGTGTTATGGTTTAATATTAAGTATGAATTTAACCTTACTTACTGCTTATTATATGGGGTATTGGAAACTTTGGGATCGCTTTGTACTCTTTATTCCGACTCCCGTTTACCATGTGAACGAAAACGAATTGTTTGTCGTTGCCGTAGATTCCTTTAACCTCCTCCAAATTAGGAAACTGATCCTCAGGTACTTTTAGAATTGAGGCGAGATTAGAAAATGAAATTTGAGAGAAAGCATTGGAGACAAGGGCTCGAAACTTAGAAAGATGAGGGGACTTCTCATCTGATGGAATATAAAAGCCTTGCTGAGTTCCTGTCAAGTTTCTAGTCTCAAAATGGTTTTTATCTGCAAGAAAGAGGAATTTGAAAGTTTGTTCAAGTCTCCTTTAAAACATACAAAGATTTTAATCCTTACAGGAGAATAAAAAAAAGCCAAGAGTCAAAAGTATAACTATCATCCAGATAAATAAAGTTGTAAGATTTGCATGTATCTTCAACACTCTAGCTTTTTAATCCCTGAGAATAAGAAAGGATGATGCTGAAATTTGAAAAGATTTTGTTGGAAAATCTACATTAGATTCATAGGTTCACCAACATTCTGCTTAAACATCATCCAGTTCAATGGTCAAACAGTCAAGAACAATTTTACATTTCATCTGTATCAAAATGTGGTAAATATTTTTCCTATTTTTATTGGTTAAAATTGACCTTTAACTTTTGAACTGAATAATATTTAAGAATAACAATTTACAGGATGTAACCTGAAATATATTAATAATAAAAAATTACATTCTGGACCTGATTGGGGCTTAAATTTGACAGTCAACTTTGCTTTAAGTAAATTATATAAAAACCAAATATATATATCATCATAATCGTATATAAATTTTGACAGTTAATCTAAAATCTCTTGGTCTTTTTAAAATGTCAATTGTATTTTACAGCAAAAATTCCTAAATACATCTATACAACTGTCAAATTCTTAAATTTGCAGCAGAACAAAATGGCAAGCAAGGAAGCAGACAAAAAGCAGAAACCCCCAACCAACCACAGGGGTCCAAAAAACTAACATCATTTAAGAATTGGTTATTGATAATCACAAAATAAATTGACTTACATAGATTACGGCCAGTTCGACATCTCCGGGGATATGGGAATTCGGATCCTCCGAGAACAATCTTCTCACCCAGATCGTTGTAAACATCATAATCATAAACACGATCACATGACTCTCTCAGTCCATTACCATTTCCCTTAATTTTCTTCAGCTCTTCCCTCCTCAAAACCTTCAGCCCTTCTGGTGTTTTACTAGGAAGATAGCTCTACACACATTACATAATTTATCCTTATTATTATTATAATTATAATGTTTATGTGGAAATCTTAAAGCTTTAAATAATTTAGGATGAAAGACATGATATTTTAATAATTTAGTGTAGTAAATTTAATTATTTTAATAAATTCAAATGTTTTTGGATTAAAATTATTATTTTTATCAATATTTTGGATCACAATCTATCATTTATCATCAGAATGAAAAGAACAAAATCTTCATCCTAACCATAAATCATAGAATATGATCCTATATCTTGATATAAAAACTCTTACACACTTTTCATTTAAAAACTTTCAATTTCATTTCATAACTGTTTATTCCAACAGAAATTATAGAAGTGTGAAGTAAAGATAACATGCACTATACCTTATTTGCAAAGAAGATTCGTTCATCACTCGAACAAGAATCACCCATCAATTTAGGATAAACCCAAGAGTTACAAAGAAAATTAAGATCTTCTTGAACGGGGACACAAATGGAAACATGTTTGAGAAAAAACTGTCGACGACACTTGTTTGTGACTAGTATAGCTCCAGGGATCCCATAGTCATCAGGCCAATCGAAAGTGATTTTGAGTGTTGTATCCGAAATATCTGTTCCCGAATCTGGGAAATCCAACTTAAAGCATTCCTTACCTATACCCTTCTCAGTATCTGAAATATAAATTAAACACGATTGTTACTACATTGCTTCATGCAGTGTATATGTATTTTTATGTAAGAAAGGTAAGGTATACATTACCATTATCACGACTGACCAGTTGAAAAGACACCGTTTCCTCATCACTAGCACCGGAATCTTTAACATCCCCAACCGATGCTTTATCCAAAACAACAATACCATCTATCTTCATTTTTGTGTCAAAAAGTTTCTTCAACTTCTCAAAAGATTCTGTTGTGCACAGTGTATGCTTCTGTTTGTGCAAATTGCAGAGAGGGTTGTAGTATTTATTTGCGAGTCCATAGTCGGTGCGAAATTTTGATGATGTAAAAATTAGTGTTCTGCCTGATGTCACCGTGATGATGTAAAAGTTCTACCAGTTCCAATTAATGAATATTTAAATTGCAGCAGAAGCTCACGAGTCACGAGACTCACGACTATCAATCGGTAATGGAAAATTCCATGACCGATAGGGAACAGCTGGAAAGCTTCAAAATTCATAATTAGAAAATTTAATCAGTCCCGTACATCCGTCTTTCAAGATTCCCCACAAAATTATATCAAATCTAAATACTTATTTGCTGTCATTTAAATAAAGCGTAAAATGAGCTAACCATCCTTGGTTTGACTTTGAGCATACGTTTTACTTGCAAAAGTAGTATATTTATATTTAAAAAAATATATCTATAGTATGTTCATAGATATCTTTAGAGGTATGTATTTGGTTTTTTGTGTTTTTCATTGTTTTGTTGTTTTTTCCATTTTTTTCAATCATTTTTAATTTCTTTTTTTATTTGAACCAAAAAATAAGAAAAATTAAAAAAAAAATTTGAAAGAAACTATGGAAAAAAGATATTCCTTTTATACTTTTAGATGTATATTTTTTTAATTTTCTTCACCTTTCAATCTTGGTTTTTATTTTTTATTTTTTTCAATTTTTATTGTTTTTATTTTTAATTTTTCCAATTTCTTTTTTTTGTTTTTGTTCTTATTGTTTATTTTTATATATTTACACAGATAAATACTAAGTCAATTTTGAGGCCATCTATTTGACCCTTTTTGCCATTTTAGAGTGTATTTTACAATATAAGATTTATTAGACCCTATAACTTAACTTCCTAAATTTTTATTATAAAATAATATAATATAATATTCTCATTTATAATATATATTATTTTATAATTATTTGTTATAGAATTGTAAATGAATCAATGATGTTTTCTTTTACAATGTTTATACTTTTTTTAATTGATATAAAAATATATATTAAATTAGAATATTTTCAAAGATAATTATAAATGATATTTAAGAATATTTATGTTAAATAAATTATAAAAATCAATATAGAAACAAATTTTGGTTTTGTTATTTATTGTTTTTTAATTTCTAAAAATCAAACTAGAAACAAATATTTGCTTTGTCTATACTATTGCAATGAGTTCCAACTTATCTAGTTATTAATCTATTGATTGTAAACCAATCAAAACACAGGGTTATTTTTCTTCTCGGCCAAATTTGATTTAAATTTGTACTTTTCCTATGTCAACATGATAAATTTTTAACAAAAAAATATTGAAAAATGATTTATATGTATTGTCATTGGCTGAAAAAAATGACATGCAACAAATGCGGACAGAATTTTGGTTTGAGGAGAGGATGTGGCAAATAAACAAATTATGAACACAAATTTTGTCTCCCACTAGTTAAGTCATGCCTAAATGGATGGCCATAATTATGAGAGGGAAGAATCATCAGTTTTTATGAATTTAATTTTTTGTTTCATTAGTTAAACGACAAAGTTATAATATTAATAATACTATTAAAAATATAGGGTTCTACACATTTTATTTTATGAAATTAGATTATTTTTGGAATTTCAATTTTATTTATTCAAGAGTTAAAAATATAGTATTTCAATTTTATTTACTAGTATCATGAAAAATATTTCGCCATATTATTACATTTTTTATTTTATTCTTCAAACATACAATATTTTAATGCATTTTAAATTATCATAGTATTAATATTATTACATTTTAATATCTTAAATAGACATTTCAAATCTCTATACACTCAATTAGGCCAGGGCTCTCCACATAATACAAATATGTAGGCTTTGTAAAATTTAGTTTTATAATTAAAGAAATATTTGTGTTATTTAATAGACTTTGTAAAGTTTAGTTTTATAGGTAAGTAAATATTTTAGTGCTATTTTATTTTTACCAAATTATATTATTTTTGAAATTTCAATTTTATTATCCAAGACATTTCAAATTAAATTATTTTTAGATTTTAATTTTATTTATCTAAGACATTTCGAAACGAGTTCACATAAATTTTTCCTTATAAATTTAGTTCTAGACATATAATAGTTACAAATTTGAAATAATAAACAATTCTTTATCTTTAAAAAAAATTATTACTAAACCACAATATTAAATTAATTAAAATAATTAAAATCACGTTCTCTAAAAGTTACTATTATTACTTAAACAAAAAAATTAAGTGACTAAGATAAAATACTAATTTAAATATGTATGTTATTTTATTATATTGTGTAATTATTCTTCAAACTTACAATATTTTAATGCATTTTAAATTGTAATAGTATTGAATATTATTACATTTTGATATCTTAGGCAGACATTTCAAATCTTTTATTTATTCAAGAGTTAAAAATCTAGGATTCCAATTTTATTTAGTCAAAAGTTAAAAATCTACAGTATCACGAAAAATATTTCGCCATGTTATTAATTTTTTATTTTATTTTTCAAACTTGCAATATTTTAATGTATTTTAAATTATAAAAAGTATTATACATTTTAAGGAAATATTTGTGTTATTTAATAGGCTTTGTAAAGTTTAGTTTTATAGTTAAGGAAATATTTTAGTCATATTTTATTTTTACCAAATTAGATTATTTTTGAGATTTCAATTTTATTTATCCAAGACATTTCAACACTCTTCAAAAATTAATTTTTCAATTATAGGAATGCAATTTGTCTATACAACCAATATCTAATTAACAAAAAAAATTACAACTAAACAAATACTATATACAACCAACCAATAGCTAATCAACAAAAATAATTACAACTAAACAAATACTATAATAACAACACTACAAGGTAGGTACTGGCCACTACGTGACAGTTTAAATTTGCAATTGCAATTACAATTACATGGAAAAATTAGTACAGTTATGAATGTCAACATGAACCTCTTGAAACTATTGATCTGATTGTTGCTCTTTTTCAATATAAAAAAATCACTCAACAGAATGCTTATGGTAAAAAACATTCACACTGTTTTCCTAAGGATGGTGGAAATATTATGAATACATTTTATAAAATTTGGTTAAATTATTAAAGTTATAAACTTTTTTTAAATTTCACATTCTGTGCTAGTCTTACGTACAAAACGGTTGGATTATCAACCATGGCTCCATTATGGGGCCCTCTCCCTATTATCTTCACCGAGGTGCAGATGGTAATTTTTGTGCCTTTTTTAACAAATAATACTTAAAAAAAGTTTTTTTGAATTTTCATTTGTTGCAAGATTTGAAGTATCAGTGTCACCTTTATTTCAAACAAGGTTGCGCTGGCAGAATTGAATGTTTCTAAAGGAAAAACGTGTTATGTTGGTGCTAAACATTTATTTTGAGTAGGTAGGAAAGTGGGCAGTTTAAAAGTTTTGTATCACTATAATTACCCCTCAAACTTTATGTCATTTGTATGCTTTTTATGTTGGTGTAATTTTTGTGCCTTTTTTAACAAATAATAATTAAAAAAAGTTTTTTTGAATTTTCATTTGTTGCAAGATTTGAAGTGTCAGTGTCACCTTTATTTCAAACAAGGTTGCGCCGGCAAAATTGAATGTTTCTAAAGGAAAAATGTGTTATGCTGGTGCTAAACATTTATTTTGAGTAGGTAGGAAAGTGGGCAGTTTAAAAGTTTTGTATCACCATAATTACCCCTCAAACTTTGTCATTTGTATGCTTTTTATTTCAAACAAGGTTGCGCCGGAATTGAATGTTTCTAAAGGAAAAACGTGTTATGTTGGTGCTAAACATTTATTTTGAGTAGGTAGGAAAGTGGGTAGTTTAAAAGTTTTGTATCACCATAATTACCCCTCAAACTTTGTCATTTGTATGCTTTTTATGTTGGGTACAAAAATTTATATTGAATAGTTAGGAAATCATCGATTCACCATCTTTATAACCCCTCACACTTATCACACATTTTATGTTTTTTTTACTAATAAAAAGTTTGCCTAGTAGTTGTACATTAGGAATCAATAGTTTTGTATCAATCATGTTATTAGTATGTCGATTTGTTGTTTTTTGGATCTAATGAACATATATTATTTAATTATTAAAATTGAGTGTTCACCTATTGAATCTCTCTCACAACTAATAGTACTATACTATTTAAAATATTAAACTTTTAAATGTACTAGTAACTATTAGTCCCTCTCCTCCATTGTCGGTACCTTTTCTAGTGTGGTGACAATGCCTAAAATAACATGTAAATATGGTTAAGCCCAGGGCTTAAATTTGAAGGTCAACTCAAGCAATTTTTTTATGACATTATTCATTCAAATGTGCCTTTAAAATACTATAACATTATTTAGTATATGTAAAATTATATATAAACCAAATATATATCATCACCATTCTATATAAAATTTGACATTCTATTCAAAATCTTTCTTTTCATATGATACAATCTTTTTAAAATTTTGATTGTATTTTAAAATAAAAATACTTAAATACGGCCATCAAAAAGTTCGGCCCGGGTTAGGCCGCTTCCCAACCATCTGCCCTCGATTTATTCTGATTCCACATTGACTGACAACGTTTTAACTCTTGCTAAATCTCTCTTTTAACTTGTAAGTTATATCTCTTCCAAAATTGTTCCACGTCAGCATCTTCATTAAACGAGATCAAATAACCGAAGACTTTGGTGTAGATTATTTCCCGAGAGCTTTGAGTGAGTGCATGTGCACCGTCCCGTACTTACGTTATTTATAAATTGACTGGCTGTAAACTTGTAGCAGTTAAAGCATATACCAACCCAATGTACAAAATTCAAAATCTCATTTAAAATAAATTTTAAATTTTTATGGTCGTATAAATTAATTTAATTTTATTTAAATTTTGTTAGTTTTTATGATCAGATTTAAAGCAATCAGAAAATGTAACACAATGAACAATGAACACAACAAGATACTTTGGGAAAACCCTCCAACTTGAGGGGAAAAACCCAGCAACAATATATCTCTTATATATTGAATGATAAGAACAGTAATCTACTTTACAATGGCCAAATCCAAGGCCTACAGGGATGGCTTCACTTCTTGAAGCACAAAGAATAAGTCCACACTTGATAAATTTGATCTGATCTTGAAATAACTTGATCTGCTCTTCTTTGCCTTGTGAATTAAGCTTGTAATTGAATGTGTATGAATGAGAGGTGTAATGACCTTGTATATATACATGAGGGACGCACCCTTTCACAAGAGGTCGGCCTCATTACAATATAAATGTAAATAACATGTTAAATTATGCAAAGTCATTTTATACTACTTGCATAATTAGGTTGGCCTATAGAAGGATCCGACTGAAGCTATAACATCAACACTCCCTCTTAGCTAGGGAGGATACTTCCAACTGCATAAGACATATCACCTCATCATGATGTCAACCACAATGGCTACAACAATGTATAGTATGTACATGTGTTCATCACTTACATGACATCCACCATGGCTCTCCCAGAGGGTGGAATCAAGGGATTTCACCTCGAACTTCTCTCAAAGAGAAGAACTCTTTATCAAGGGATTTCACTTAGAACTTCTCTCACAGAGAAGAATTCGTTATCAAGGGATTTCACCTCGAACTTCTCTCACAGAGAAGAACTCATTATCAAAGGATTTCACCTCGAACTTCTCTCACAGACAAGAACTCATTATCAAGGGATTTCACCTCGAACTTCTCTCACAGAGAAGAACTCATTATCAAGGGATCACTGATACTGAGACTCTTTCTTAGTTAAGGCTGTATTCTCCACTATACCAAGCTTATCTCGAAAGTACACAAACTTTAACTTGGGGAGAGGCTTGGTGAGAATGTCTGCCGTCTGCTCATCAGTGCTGATATACCTCAACTCTATGGCTTTCCTCAATACCATATCTCTGATATAATGGTATTTGATCTCAACATGCTTGGTTCTATCATGAAACACTAGATTGACAGAAAGCTTCACACAGCTCTGGTTATCACAATGAATGATAGTAGGCTCCATTGATTGTCCAAACAATCCTGCAAGGAGCTTACGAAGCCATACTGCTTCTTGAGCTGTCATACAAGCTGCAATATACTCTGCCTCTGTTGTACTCAATGCTACAGATGACTACTTCCTGCTGCACCAGGAAATTATAGCAGATCCCAAACTAAAGTAACATCCAGAGGTGCTTTTCCGATTAGTGACACACCCTGCCCAATCAGAATCAGTATATCCATGTAGCTTCAAGTCTACACCAGAAGAATATCTCAAGCCATACCCAACTATGCCACGCAAGTATCTTAGGATATGCTTCACTGCAACTAGATGTATTTGCCTTGGTTCACACATGAACTGACTAAGTGCACTCACTGCATAGCAAATATCTGGTCTAGTATTAACTAGATAAATCAATGATCCAATCATTTGTCTATACATGCTAGGATCCACCAGATCTGAACTAGTTACAGCCTCTTTTAACTTCAACAAATTTGTCTCCATCGGTGTAGACATCGGTTTGCAATCCATCATACCAAATCTCTTCAAGATGTCAATAGTATACTTCCCTTGACTTAGAATGATCTCATCTGGTTTCTGCCATACTTCTAAACCAAGGAAGTAATGTAAGAGACCAAGATCCTTCATTTCAAATTCTGAAGCTAACTCCTCCTTACATTTGAAAATGAGGTGATCTTCTCCGGTAATAAGTAGATCATCAACATAGAGAACCAAGATTAATGCTTCACCATCAATTACCTTGAAGTATAGGTTTGAATCAACATCATTCTTGGAGAAACCCAAGCTCATCATGTATCGATCAATTCTTTCATACCAAGCACGAGGAGCCTGCTTAAGGCCGTACAAAGCCTTCTTCAGCTTGCAAACATGAGACTCCTTCCCATGAACCTCAAACCCATCAGGTTGCTCAATATATACCTCTTCCTCGATTACACCATTTAGAAATGTTGTCTTCACATCCATTTGGTGTATTTTCCATCCTTTAAATGCTGCAATAGAAATGATGGTTCTGACAGATGTATAATGAGCAACTGGAGCAAAGGTTTCCTCATAATCTACTCCCTCTTTCTGAGAGAATCCTCTAGCCACGAATCTAGCCTTGTACTTCTCAATGCTTCCATTAGCTGCATGCTTGATCTTGAAGAGCCACTTAGAAGAAACAATAGATTTTCCTTCAGGTCTAGGTACGATATCCCAAACATCATTCTTGAGGATGGATTGATACTCTTCAGCCATAGCATCTCTCCGTACTTGCTGACTAGTAGCTTCCTCAACACTAGAAGGCTTAGACTCAATAATTTGACTCATTAATAACACATAATCTGAGAACTTATGAGGTCTCTTGCTTTCTCTGAGAGATCTTCGGGGAGCTGCATATTTTCCTGCCTCTTGCATGTTTTCTTGAGTCCACCGAGGCCTTTTTCGTACTACAACAATATCACTAGGTCCATCAGTTGATTCCAAAGGCTCAACTAGATCATCATCTTCTTTTGAATCAAAAGCCTCCCTCTGAATCTCAGGAGTATGGCCAACTTCCATATCCTGAGGAGACTCTTGGTCTTCATTATCTATCTCCATATGAATGCTCTTAGATCTTTTGAATGCGACATCCTCTTCAAATGTAACATCCCTGCTAATCTTAATCAACTTCTAACCTGGAATGTAAATTCTATAGGCTTTTGAAGTCTCACTGTAGCCTACAAATATTCCTTTCTTGCCAGATGGATCCAACTTTGTCCTTTTATCTTTTGGTATATGAACATACACTGGACAACCAAAGATCCTCAAATGACTTACTTCTGGCTTCACCCCTGTGAATGCTTCTTCAGGAGTCATGTTCTCTAAAATGCGGTGAGGGCTTCTATTCTGAACATAAACAGTTGTCCTAGATGCTTTAGCCCAAAGCAAGGTTTGTAGATCTTGGTCATGAATCATAGCTTTGGCGGCTTCCACAATAGATCTGTTCTTCCTTTCTGCAACAACATTCTGTTGAGGGTTGTAAGGGACACATAACTCCCTCTTAATCCCTGCTTCAATGCAAAAGTTATGGAATTCTTCAGAGGTGTACTCCCCTCCATTGTCGGATCTCAGAACTTTGATCCTCTTCCTAGATAAGTTCTCTAGCTAAGCTTTAAACTCTTTGAACCTCTCAAGTACTTCTTTAGATTCTTTAGATTTTAAGAAATAAATCCAAGTCTTTCTAGAGTGGTCATCAATAAAAATAATGTAATACAAGAAACCACTCAAGGAAGCAACAGACATTGGACCACATAAATCAGAATGAATGAGATCTAGAATACATTTAGATCTACTTTCTCTACTATGAAATGGACTTTTAGTATTCTTACCCATGGCACAACCTTTGTAGGTACCTTCATGCTCCTGGTTCAATTTTGGAAGACCCGTGACCATCTTCTCCATGAAAGGTAGAGCCCGAAAGTGTAGGTGAGCCAATCTTCGATGCCAAAGATCACACAAGCTTGAAGAATCATGTACTAATGCTTGAAGTGGATGAGTGAGTAGCCTATAGAGGCTCTCATGTCTAACTCCAATTACTCGAGTAGTCTTGAAGTTGGAATTCTTTATCCACACAAGATCTTTGCCTTCAGAGAAGGCAACTTGGTATCCCTTGACTTCCAAGGTAGAAATAGAAACCAAATTTTGTTTGATGCCTAGAACATAGAGAATGTCACTTAACTTTAGGGTAATGCCAAAATCCAAGTGGAGAGTAGAGATCCCAATCCCTTTCACTGAATAGCTAGCATCATCTCCAATGATGACTTGTTCACTAGAATTTCCATCCACCAAGTTTGATTAATGCTCCTTAAAACCAGTGCTGTGCCGAGATGCACCACTATCAATTAGCCAAGTGTTAGTGTCGGTAGGTACATTTCTTGACAATGCCGAATAGAACAATTATTCACTTGAGTTCTTGTGAAGAGAGGCATCATCAACATCTGCAATGGTGGCCTGATGCTTAGGCCTAGATGGACAATACTTGGCAATGTGACCATACCTGTCACACCGAAAGCATTGGATTTTGGAGAGGTCCCTCTTCTTCTTGAATGTGGGAGTGCCATCAGTTCCATTATCTCTATTCCTTTTGAAGAATCCTTTCTTCCCATTGTTGCCTTTCTTCTTAGATGATTGAGAGGGAAGGACATGAATGTCTTCATTTGTAGAGCTTTGACCAATTCCTCTAGTGGCCAATCTAGACTCCTCTTGAATGCAATCTACCCTCAATCGATCAAACTTGGAAAGCTTCGATCTTGCACTGATTCCTTGAAAGTAGGATTCCCATGATGAAGGAAGACCATTGAGAGCAAGCATGGTCAAGTCTTTTTCATCAACCACATGACCAATTGAAGAGAGCTGATTTGTCAATTCCGAAATCCTCATGAAGTAAGAAATAACCGTTTCTCCTTTCGACATTTTCACATGATGTAGTTGTTGCTTCAGTGCAAGAGCCCGGCTGGTGTTGTTGATTTCGTACATCTCCTCCAAGGTTTTGAACATGTCCCTTGCCGTCTTCAACTTGGAGACGATCGGAACAATATGATCTTTAATGGAGTCAACCAATATCTTCTTCGCCTTGATGTCTTTCTTTTTCCACTGCAACTTCTCTTCTTCCTCCGAAGGTTCGGGAACTTTGGTTTCCACAAACTCAGCCAAGTCATTTTCTTCCAAGGTGAGCATGATTCTAAACCTCCATGATGTGAAGTTGGATGCTCCTTCGAGTCTATCCTCAATTTTAAGACCGTTCACCATCTTGACTAAAATAGGGATAATAGAGAGTATTGCTGCAATGACAAATCTGATCACGATCTTCTTCAAACCTGCTCTGATACCATGTTAGTTTTTATGATCAGATTTAAAGCAATCAAAAAATGCAACACAATGAACAATGAACACAACAAGATACCCTGGGAAAACCCTCCCACTTGAGGGGAAAAAGCCAGCAACAATATATCTCTTATATATTGAATGATAAGAATAGCAATCTGCTTTACAATGGTCAAATCCAAGGCCTACATGTATGGCTTCACTTCTTGAAGCACAAAGAATAAGTCCACACTTGATAAATCTGATTTGATCTTGAAATAACTTGATCTGCTCCTTAGAAGTCTGCTCTACCTTGTGAATTAAGCTTGTAATTGAATGTGTATGAATGAGAGGTGTAATGACCTTGTATATATACATGAGGGACGCACCCTTTCACAAGAGGTCGGCCTCATTACAATATAAATGTAAATAACATGTTAAATTATGCAAAGTCATTTTATACTACTTGCATAATTAGGTCGGCCTATAGAAGGATCCGACTAAAGCTATAACATCAACAAATTTTAGAAACAAAAACTTTAAAATTATATTTAATTTTACAAATATTTATATTTATGTTTAATAAAATATATTATATTATTATTCTTAATTAAGTTCATTGTCCGTGTTGTATATTTGTCTATCTTGTCAATCATACATAAAGATCAATTATATTTGAGATATGCAAATGTAATTTGTTAAAGAGTATTGAAAGTTATGTAAATTGTAGTATTGAAAGTTATTTCTTACAATATAATGGCACGAAGCCACCTTTTATCACTAACATAGGAATTGCTTAAGAATGAAACATATTGTAAGGGAAAGTAAAGTGCAGAAATGCCTTCCTAATGCCAATTTGCAGGAGAGAGATACATATTTAGTTCATTTAAATTTTAATTACAGTTCTATTCAAGAAGCACATTCATAAGTAATAGAATAGACAATTAAACATCACACAGAATTGAACATCAATTTTACGTGGGAAAACCCTTACAGGAGAAAAACCCACACACCAAGCAAAATCACTTTGTATTACAATAAATGATAATTGCATACAAAGTTACAAAATTATGCTTTCAGGTGTTAATCCACACAACATCAACTTCGGTAGCATAACATTTCCTTGATGAACCTTGTTCTATTTAATCGAACAATTCAAAGAATTCATCTTATGATGTAGACCGTTCAATATTCTTATTACATTCATTCTACATTCCAAGCATTTCTAGAAACAATCATTTCAGTTCCTGTTGACAAATGGTCACAATTCGGTTTAACTGTCAAAGACACGTCAAACCATCGAAGAGACACCAACTAAACTCTCTCCAAACTCTCAAAGTCATCTCAACAACCATATTTCTTGCTAAGTCATCCTATCATCCACCATCGATTAACACTCAGCCAATCCCTGCTCCCCCTCAAGGTCTTTCCGAGACCCGCCACAAAATACACTGACTAGCATGCATCATTGGATCAAGATGATCTCAAAGTCGTGAAGTCACAAAAAATCTAAACTTGAGAGCCTCTGGTCGGGGGTTATGAAGTTTTGAAAACCCCTGACTGGTCGACAACAAAGAGACTAAGTTAGGAGGTCGAGAGGTTATGAAACTTTAGAACCACGTGACTTAGGTTAGGAAAACTTAAGACTGCCTGACTTAAGTTATGGAAATGTTGCCAATTTTCACACATAGCTCGAATTGGTAGAGCTAAGATAACTTATATTCTTTTATTAAGGTGAAAGATTCCAATTTTATTTATGCTTTGTTCAAACTATTGCATTTACTGGACTTTAAAGGGAAAGTTTAGCATTTTTATGCAATGTGTTTTCATGAACATAAAAGGTTCGGTTTTGTTATGCTAGAAGAGAGAAAACCAGTGTATCATTTAATGCTTTGTAGAAGCTTCATCAATGATAGAAGTTATTTCATTTCACATTACAATGTTCATTCATCTTACAAATGAGATATACCAAACTGAATAAGCATTGCATTAAATGAAAGCAAGAGAGATCAAATCTCCCACACAAGCCATGGGAATAGTTGAACCAATACAAACATAGGAAATACACTATGCATCTGAAGATAAGAAAGGGAAAGATCATATCCATCATTACCTGTTTGGGAGTCTTGAGTTGATCTTCATTACAGCTAACCCCTCCTCATCCCTGATCTCTGAATGAACCTGTATCATGATAAGAAGGATTGTTAGAGCTCCGAATATGGTTTCCTATGTGCCTATCAATAGAAACATAATACATTGCCTATGATGCACTGAATCAGATAGTTAGATCATTCATATGCAAGAGAGCCTAAAAATTAAACATCATTGAGCTTCACTATTTTTTTTAAACTAACATATTTGTTTCCTATGTAGGTATAGAAGAAGTTATGTTGCTGGTTTAAAGACATTTCAACATGTGGTGCAAAGTGGGCTCCCACAAGGGTTGAGCCCAACATGCTGCCCCTGAATCTCAAGAGGGGATGAAATAATAATTCATATTCATTGTGCTCAAATAGAACATATTCAACTAAAGGAAGTGCTGCATCAAGATAGTGCATGAGCTTCAGGCGTAATGCCCATCCATGATTGTCAGTTCAAGTATTATGAAATGAGAACCATGAATGAGCATTAAGCTCTTTTTAAGACTACCCAATGATTTGAGTAAGAGGCATTGTCACATCATGGTTACATTAATTGTCTATCTCATTATCATTTGTATGCATTCAAGACATTCAAGAATATTCCAGTCTCATCATGCAGCCTTTCAAATGAGGAAATAATTCAAATAAAGGCCATGACAGAATGCAGCCCTTGTTAAGTGCTTACATGTTCAAGACAACACTCTTGTGCTAATAAGAGAATAGTCAATGCATCATATGAAGTATGATCACAGGAGAAAGGTATGTTGTTCACAAGAAAATCATGTGAAGTCATCTTCAAGTATGCATTGCAATGTTAGGGCAGATACATCATAAAAGAGAGCAACTACTATTGTCAGTTGTGGAGCTATTTAACATTAAGGCCCTTTTTATTTTAGCTATCACTGTTTCAATCATGCTTTTGATAATGCTCAAAGTTGGAGCAAAGATACTATGTTACCATAAGATGCTAAGAAAGTGGCTACCATATGCCTAGTAATCAAATATCTCATTTAGGTCCTCTTCAAAGAAAATAATTGGACATTAATACAACAGTGATCACCTTTCTCATCAGCTACAATACAAATAAGGTGCTATGTTAACTTTATGGTATGTAAAAAAAGGATCATAAGTTACAAATGCAGTTGTAGGTGGTAGCACATGAAGTTGACAAGTTATACACAGAATGTCCATGCTATATAGAAAGTAAAGGAGCCATAATAATTGAATATGGTATGTATGTGAATACATTTGATATATTGTTTAGACAATACAATAAACTGGATAGCAAGTGAATAAGTCATGTCACAGATTGAATATGGTCATACCAAGTATATACAGAATGAAGGAACAAGCTGCCACAGTGAATCAAATAAAGGGGCAGCTCATTTCACATCAAGCATACTCCTTAATCATGAAATGATACAATACATTTGAATCAAAGAGGTAAGTATACTTATAATGCTTAAATGCCAAAGGGAAATCTTAAGCTACGGGAGGTGTAGCTACAAGAATCAATACCAAGCCACTATCATGAGAAAAAAGGTTTTATGAAGTCTTCAATATATGTTAATGCCAAGTCATAGTCATCAAATAGAGAGAAACCATGTTTGTGCCATCAAGGTTCACAAGCTGAGAGAGTCTTTATCACAAGAGATTAAGCCCACATGGGGTTTTGAATGAGAATCATAAAATATAGAGGAAAATAGAAAGGTTTCAAGCTCATGTAAACAAAAGGGAATACTCAGAAGTATAAGCTTGGTCACGGCTTCTAATGGAGAAAATATACAGAAAAGACAACATATAGAGAAAATAGCCTATTATCATTTACAGTAGAGGTAATAAGAGTGGTCATTGCCTGCAATAGGTTTCATGGCGCCATTTAAAAACCAAACCCTAAGCTTTCATGGTGGCCTTTGTATTCAGTAAAACCTTGTCTTTTAGTAGACCTAGAACATCATAAGTCGCAGCCTACAGAAGGTTTCATAATGTCTTTATAGAATGTAAAGAAAAATGACTACATTCTTTATTTTACAATTTCCTGAGCTCGTATCGAGCCTCATATCAATGGAGAAATCAAAGAAATGATACAGTATTTAAAAGGTAGAGAGCTTACCTTGTTTCTGAGTAAAGATATATACATGAGGCCATGAGTTTTTGCCCTTAGAATGTCTCAAATGAGCTTGAACCAGTCAGCCATGGTGGCCCCAAAACATAGGAAAGAAATAGCAGTCAAAGCACAAAGGAAAATACTTTAGAAGTTTTGTTATGGCTATGGCTAGAAAGCCAGAAACTTGTGTTGAAGAGAAAATTTTGGTTCAAGATTGAAGCAGAGAGTCTTACCTTTCATCTTCTGTAAGAAATCTTCAAGAAAATTGCATTGAAACAGTGGAAATCGAGGGTTTTGACCTCCAAACCCTAGTTCTCATGGTGACCAGAGGCAGAGCTCATTCCATCAAAAAAGACAGTGAAAATGGGCCTTAAAAGTTAGGGCATTCAAGTGTTTTTTCTTAGGGTTTCATAATGCCCTAGTTTGATGGTGATATTTTATCACATTGAATTAGTTTTCAAAGTCTTGACTAATACCCTCGGGGGTATTATGTCCCCTTTGCACATATTGATGCCTAGCCTTTATGCCTTAAGATCTTGAGGTCCCTTTTGCCATATTTGAAGGTAAGTCCACAACAATGACAACATTACCTTAGAAGTTCTTTGCAAACATATTAGAGGACAGGGCCTACGCTTTGTATTTTTTATCAAAAAATTCAATGGTGCCTTCACATTTTTTATGATTTTATAGAAAATCAAATGCTTTGTAAAGTATAATATCAAGCCAAATCGATAAAATAAAACTACAAATCATTTGTAAAAAAATATTTAAAGCAATATCTTTATAAATTGCTTTAAATAATTGTTATTTTAATGTAGTTAAAAAAGCAGAGATAAAGATTCCTTATTTTATCTCCTTGGGCAAGCTAGAAAAAGCTAGGCAGTTTGGAGTTTCTTTTTTCAATTTCCAATCAGATAAGGCTTGATTTTTTGCATCTTTCTGGTGGGGCCACTTGATGGGAGAATCTTGACAGTTGTTTCACTCAGTTTGGAGGCATTTTGGGCACTATTTTGGAGGCTTTTCTTTGGAGCTCAAAAATGGCTTAGAAAGTTGCCTTTTTGAGAGTTTTTGCTTAGTTTTTTCCATTTTCATTTTTAGAAAGCCTTTTGGCTATATAAGGGGGAGAAAAGACTTGGTTTTTGTGGAGTTCAGATTGATTCTTACTTTCTAGCCTATTTGCAGAAAGCTTTGTAAGCTCAAAATTTGTACTCAGAGTTTCTTTTGCATACTCCTTTCAGATTAATAAGACAACAGAGTTTTCCTTTCTCATTCATTTTTTGTCCCATTTTACAGATTGATTCGATGTTTCACTATGATCATAAAAGTCAGATCCTTTGATATGTCTCTTTATTGGAAAATTATGTGCAGAAGTCTCATGTGATGCAGGTTGTATGTTGAGTTTAATTACAAACCTTCATACAAATCACTCCTGTGTTGCATGTTTCAAGTGAGATTGTGAAAGTAAATGTTTTAAGAGTTTGATTGTGAGTTAAAGCATTAAAATAAGCTAGAGTTCTGTTAAATTATTCTTAGGTTTTAGAATTTTATTTTCAGTTATCTTCTTAACCTTTTCCTCGAAAAGTCTTTTAGATTAGGTGATTTACAAGGGGAACCAGCCCGCTCTGGAGGTTCACTCCAAGTTTTAGGCAACCCACAGGCCTAGGCTCATGTTCCCATGTGTCAACAAGTAGCTAAGTTGATAGCTTAGCATTTGGGTGCATACTTTGTTGATAACAGGAAATTTAGAAGCACCTGTACTACAGTAAGAGATAAATCCAAACATGGTTAACTTATAAAGAGTAATTAGACCATTGAGGAAACAATAAACTATGTTCCACTGAAATGTAAATGTCAGGTTGATGAAGGAGTTAAACATAACCTGCAAGGAGAAGATCAAGCCAATAAATTTGAGTCACATTTTCTAACACATATATCAATGTCAATAATATTAAATCTTCTCCAACCTTATCGATTGAAAGATATATTGTTGGTGTGACATGAAGAGACTATGCATTTTGGTCTTGTGTGGAATCATAGGGATTACCAATGCTAGAAACCAAATATTCACAATTTTACTGTTAGTTTCCATGTTTCATCTGGATGTGCCCTTCATTTTCTCATTTTTATATGATTCCTAACTGAGGGGATCAAATTGTACTTTGTAGGCCACTAACTATAGAGGGATTTCAAGCTCTTTAGATGTTGGATTGTGGCTTTGATTATCTCTATCTTTAGAATTACTAACTAGATCCTAGGGTTTCTCAATAAAATTTCTTCCTTTACATGACAAGGAAGGCTTCTCATAGGCACAAGATTGTTATAGGCTTTGATACCAAAATGTAATGCTACTTTTTTCCAGAGTTAATTAAGTATTATCAACGGATTTAAATATAGTTATTACTAAAGTTAAACATTTTAAAGGATACAATGTTATCAATTCCAATGTGAATTTTATCATATGATAATTTAATAGGAACTCTAAAGTAAATAATTTAATAGAGCCAATTGAATAACACAATCCATAATCAAATTAACATCAAAACCCATATATATAAGAATTTTAATATATTTTATTAATAATAAGTTCGGTACTTATCTGAACTAGAGTACTTGGATTGGCCACTCTCACCCTAGGAAGATTTTAGTGGTTTTGGCACTCATAGCTATGGCTCATCTGGAGAAACTATGCGAAAAAATAGTGTTACATCCCCAATTTTTGTCTTGCTAAACTTTTACTTTTTACTTGGACATAAGTAAATTTATTATGATGTTTAGATTAATGACAAGGAAAAACATGGATTATATTGAATGTCAATTATTGAAATTATAGGAATGATTATGTTATTATCGATTTAATATTTGTATTATGAGATTTGATTTATTATTTGAATTATTTGAATAATGATGTATTGATCATATATTGTTTGGTTACAAGTTGAAATAGTATTACAGGTTTTCAGATGACTCTCAGAGAAAAGAGAGAGTATCTTTCCAGGAGAGAGATATAGACCTCAGGTTACGAGTGGTTTATTTGCCAAACTAAGTTATAAGTGTTTAACGAAAATGTGAACCAATGTGTCATAAGAGGTAAGCTTGTCTTGTCAGTTTACTTCTGAACCTAATCAACATGTAGTCGATATTGTTATCAAATCTTTCTAAGTCATATTAATATGTCTTAGTCATTAATAATGTTAATGATGTCGTTTGAGTTTGATTGTGACTATTTACATTTAACGTAAATATTACGATGTTATTGTCATAAAATGGTTATCACATTATTATTAAGTCCTTGAGGTGTTAAAAATGATTCTTAAAAATTAAGACGTTTTCATCGAGTTAAGAATATGTGATTATTGCTGACGGATTGTGATGGGGAGACAAGCTCAACCCAACCACATTATCCGTAATTCCTTGTTTAAATATTTTTATTATTTTTATTGATTAAATTGTGATTATCTAATATAGTGGCAATGTTATAAGAAGTATATTTGATGTAAACAAATATATTAATGCCTTAGGATCATAAGAGGATAATACCTCTTAATGAGTCGATGGTATTGAAGGAGCCATAAGCTAAAATATAGTAGAGCCTTCATTATTGTTAGTGGTGGATCGAACTACATGATTTTGATCATTAAAAGATCAGTTTTATATTTTTTATGAGTGTCAGCCTCATCCTTATGGGGATGACTGTGTTTACAAATTGCCCAACCGAATAAACCATATGGTGGCCTTCCATAATCGACATGTGGACTTTTGCTTAAAAATTGATTTCAGTTTAAGACTAAGTCACCAAGGGCTGTTAAGAGGTCATTAAGTTTGCAACTAAATTGCTGTTGAGGTGCAAAGTAAGGAAACTCTCTAGGAGTCATGCCTGAGTCATAATGAGTAACAAGTCAACTGAGCCGAACGACTAGTTATTAAAGTTAAAACTTGAGAGAATAGAGCATAGGGGAGGAAGGATCGAACATATGCAAAGAAGTTTAGAGAGGGAATAAATAGTCAAGAGGCGTCGACCCTGTGTCTAGTTTGCACATCTCTGCCAACTCAAGTTCATCCATTGTCAGGTATTTCTCAGTTCATATAATTATGAGGAAATTGAATAGTTCTTTTAGATTGAACATCGCTGTATTGTGGGCGATTATATGAGTTCGCCAGTAAGGTTAAACTTTTTGTATTTGTGGTTTAACAGTAAAAAACTGTAATGTATCAGCATTAGGAAAATGCAGATAACATTCTAAGTAAACTATGTTGATCTATCTCCGTGATCGATGAGGACAACGAATGCAAATCGTTTGGTTGATTCTTGGTAATTCAAGTGAGTAGTATGTTACATTATACTACATCGACCATTTTCTACTTCATTTATAAATCAATAATCATATCGATGCATTGAATAGAGGACTATACACCATCTTAGTAAGAGACTGTCATAACTATTATTAGCTTTGAAAACAGATCTCTAATTGATTAAGTTTGTAACAAGTCAATGGAATGATTGTGAGTTAACCAAACATTAGGCTCTCAAATGAATGAACCTTGTTTTCATATTCTCAACTTGAACTATATAGTATTGAGGTTATATCGATTTAACATATTGTCTTGTTTAAGTTATATATATGCATAACAAATAATGTTATCTACCAAGAGAACTAGATTCATATGAATTGTTAGTAAACTTCTATGTCATGTCAAATGATAGTAAATTAGAGATACTATGGAAGGTGGAATAAAGTTATTATGAGAATCCCATTTAAGACTATTTGTCTTTAGTATTCATGAAGAGATCCAATACAATGGAGTAGGCTAAGTATACTAGAGAATGACCTTGTAGAGATCTTTATACTTAGGGTATGTTTTGTTTATAACATTATCAAAGTTATTCTATGTTCCTTTGTATAGGAGACCTTATCTATTTAAGAACTATAGTATTCTTAACCATTATTTGCAAATCTAGAACTCCTAGATAAAAGATATGTTATATTGTTATATCATATTAACAAAGGATATTAGGGTAACCCTAGAGTCGATTACCAACCAATTGAATGGTTATGTCATATAGACTTATTTAAGTCTAAAGGTATTATTATTATGACTCATGGATTAACTAATACATGTTTAGGATAGATAAGAGTTTTAAATTGTGAGAATGTGATAGTATCCAAGTTGAGTAGGGGTGGGTGAACACAACGACTACGTTCATTATAAACGATATTAATATTAAAAACTTTGGCCAAAGTAATGCATTTGTTTTCTACATGCATTGTCGGTTCACTGTATTCAGATTGCTCATCCTATTAGAAATCATACTTAGCTAGAGGGTATCTAGGGTTGTATGGTTGATAGAGTTGAGTAGAATACAACACTATGTACTTGGAAAAAGAAAATTACCACTAGTCACCTAAGGTCTATATTCCTCGTGAAGGGTAGGGCCACTTTCTATGTGGAAGATGTGTGGGAGACCACCGGTCTGTGGATGAAGGTAAATCACTGGAAAGATGCTCTCTCTCCAAGCAGGAAACATGCCAGGACTTGTGATAAAGATGCAAGATATTCAAAAGTAGTATTTATTCCAAAAATGCATATGTAATGGAATTACATTTGTAAACATTGAAAATGAGAAAGACAATATGGTTTATTATATTTTGTAAAAAAAGGAAATCTTGTAATTATAGTTACTTGATTATCTATTAAATAGAAGAAAAATTTTCTCTATCTCATTTTTACCTTGTTAATTTACTCTATCTTAAATTTCTGGTTTTACTATGTTTTTAGAACATGGATGTTGCAAATAGTATGTTCCTACTCGCACCAACTATTGTGCCTACTTGCATAATGTTCAAAACCCTGGTCAGGACAGTCTCGGGTGTACACATTCCTGAGTTGGGAACACTCTATGTGCCCCCTTCTCCAATGCCCATAGTCCACTAAACCACCTACTTCTTCCTTGAGCATTCTCCATGCCCTTTCCAAGTCTCACTCAAATGCTTTTTATAAGCCTTAAAGGGTAGCTTTTAAACCATCACACCCTTTCACAAAGGTTATCATTAATAATTATTTAATAAATGTAATAACTATTCTCTTTTAAAAAGGGGTTTTTATAAGTACTCTTTATTTTCTATCTCTCTTTTAATTATAAAGGATTAAATAAACTTTATCCTCTTGTAATTTTAAAGGATTATTTATAAAATAGGTTCCTTTTCCATTTAGAGAAAAAGTCCTATAATAGAATCAAACTATATTCATGGCTCATAGGGATCGAAAGATAAAATAAAGATGGTCTTGATGTGAGAGGCAACACCATTGTGCATAAAAGGTTATGTGTCGATTGTCAGGTCCTGCTATAATTTTATATTAAACTAAATGATTAATTAATAATTCTATGTTTCTTGTTAGCATTTTAAAAGAGATTTAAAGGTCCACAACTATAATTAATTACCTTTGCATTTTAATATTTTCTTGATGTGGTTAAAATCAAGTGAAAATATATTTTAGAATCTACTACAGGAGTATAGGTTGTTGTTATAGGTATAGCCAATGTGTGTTTCTCACATTATTAATATTTTCTTTAAGCATTATTTTTTTATTACTATTCTACTAAATTTTGATTGTTTGGGAACAAAGATCATGTATTTTAATAATTGCATCTACTATTGGGGCCCACTTGAAATGATTTATTTATCCTGACCATGTATAATTTTATTAGAAGCCCTTAGTATTAGAACAAAGTCACATGTTTTGTTTATTCCATACCATGGGACTAAATTGTATCAATACTCACAAGTCTCCAAGAAAAAATGAAGATGGTTAGAATGGGAGGTAGGAACATTGGTGAGCCTGCAATAGTTTTATTTTAATCTAAATAATTAAAGTATTAATTTGATGCCCCACATAATGATTAAATCATTGCTCATCTTTCATGACCTTGCTAAAGGAATGTTGTACTCCCTTATTTTTTGTATTATCTTAGAAATGTCTTGTCTTCTTCTATTTCACTATAACTAGGCCAATTTTTTTATTTTATATGATTGTGATTCACATATGCATACCTTGAATATTTTATAATTGTTTGAATATCATTTTAACATTTTTGTAACACTATCAGATGAAGATGTCATCTCAAATATGGAAAATTGAAGAAGAGGCCTATCAAAGAAAAACAAGGCCTCCATAATGTCTTATTTTAATAAACAATAAGGAGATTATTCAATGGGTGAGTGTCCATCAAGAATAAATAATCGTAGAAATGCACTTAACATTCAGGCATTCCATTTGAATGAGTTTGACAATGAGTATGCTTCAGATAAAAACCTTGAAGGAGATAGGCATGATGTGGTTCAATATGGTAGTGAAAGCATGAAATGAATTCATATAGGGAGAAAATACCCATGGTACTAGTAGTGATAACCCTAAATCTAAAAGTTTTTTGAAAAATGTAAAGCATGTTACTGGGACATGTCAATTTTTTTTTATTTTGAATGAGTTTTAAAGTATCCATTCATATAACTCATATAGAATAAAGATGGAGAGGGCATGCCAAAATTATGTCACTATAAGATTTGTAACTAAAAATATAAGAAAAATAGGTCATTTCAACTAAAATTAGACACTATTAGAAGCATGCAAGTAAATTTTTATGAAAAGGTAACTATAAAAGGAGAGTTGAAGTCAGTAAAGCACTAGAAAATGAAAGATAAATGTGCTCATACTCAAAATGTAGTCGAATATAAAGAATACATTTAATCCCAGGCATCATTAGTGGCTATTGGAGGTTTCACAGTTATATTCAAATATTAAATAGAGGTTAGTTGGTAACAAACTTTCTAGAATATAGGAATTTAATGTAATTTCTTAGAGTTCCCAATTTTCCACTCTCGCATTGGTCTGTCAATAGTGATTGAGAATGAGTTTAAATTGTCTAACTATGGTAGAGAAGTAGAATATATTAGAAATTGAATCAAATGACTTTGTTTGCCTTGTCTTTAGATGAGGTGATAATGATTAATAATACTTCTTGGGCATGCTATACTATAAACAATCATATTCACTAGCCTCATCTAGCCTCAACTACTTGTAGTTCATAAAATAAAAGAAAATTCTACCTTTGTTAACCTTATATAAAACATAAAAAATAATTTGATGGATATTGAAGGCCTCGATGATTTGGTGATTGCAAGGAAACTGGTCTGGATTTGTGTAAATGGGACATCAGTCATACAGGGTCAAAGAAATATGCTTACTATTAATTTGCAGATGTCATGTTCACCATACATGACCTATATTCACTAGATGGCCTAAAAAATGAATTTGAATTTTAAAATTACAAATGAGTTTCAATTTATTTCAAAAGTTGAAGATCTTGTGCGCGACTTTATAGAAATCCTAATTTTTTTTGAAGTATCAAAGATTCACTTAAAGACTTACGCTAAATAACAAGCTACTTAAGGATGTGAATACTAGGTAAATATTATTACTTAAAGGATGTGAATACTAGGTAGGTATTATTATACCCACAAACAAATAGATTATTCCAAGAGTATCAATCATTGATAGACGTATTCTATAAAAACCACTCAGATCAGAGAAGTATATTGGCACTGTTCACTACGTTGGAATGTCAACGCCTCTATCTGGGATTCTTCCTATAAATAACCTTACCTCAATGTATGATACTCAACAAAAGATAAGTTTCCTATGGACTCCCATCTCAAACATAAATATGAATCACAAATCAGAACATATTCTTGAGGAACCAACTACATTCAGGCTTTCATTTAGAAAGTTAGTTAGAATTTGTTACGAGCACGATACTGAAATCCTTGATAATTTATGGAGACACTAGTACGGACCGGGCTGTGTAAGAGCCCACAGGCCTTGATATATCTCACAATACTGCGGAGGAGCAATGGTGAGCGGCTGAGACAGAGGTGGCATCGCCATTGAAACGACAAGGCATAAGGGGATTCCCCTCCCTATCGCCACTGGAATTCAGCTTAACTGCACTATTCTTCAATATCTCCATTCTTAAGTTGCTAGGGTTTATGGTGGCATGATAAAGCTGGTTATTCTTAAACATCATCCACTTTAAAGTCCAAGTTAATTTTTGAACAATTTGCATTTGCATTTTTTTACGCTATAAATTCCATTAGAATATATTCCACCCAAATCATTAGATAGATAATTGTTGTTATTTTAAAATTATATTGTAGAAAATATATATATTTTTTAATGAAGTAAATTAATTAAAGTAAAATGTATATATTCTTGATAAGGACAAATCTTATGGTAGAGTATTTTTATTTGTCAAGTATCTATTAGAAAGGTGTATCAACTTTGCTCTTAAAGTTAAGAATACAAAAAACATAATTTTTGGTTTATAAAATGGAAAAACTCAATTTTTGGTTTATAAAATGGAAAAACTCAATTTTTGGGCTACAGAGGTTATTTTGTGTCAAAATAAATATGTCGAGTTGTTTGGCATTGGTTCTCTAATGTCTAATATGTAGATCTTTTTCAGCTCTACAATTTTAAAAAAGGGGCCCAAATAACCTCTTAGATCAAAAGTTATGGCCTCTAGAAGTTAGGCTTCCCATATTGGAAATGTAAGAACATCTATGAGTTGTAAAAGGGAGTTACACTTGTTGACCAACTTATGATGTGTGTTATAATCTGTCATAAGACATCTTAAATGGACATAATGGAGCTAAAATAGAATGTCTAAGTTGGTGAATGGATTATGATGAACTTATGACAGGTGAAGGAATATGTTATTTTTAGCATGCATACTTATTTTGGGATTTGAGGGTTGGATTTTTAATTAAATATTTAGGTGTCACATTTTAGGAGGTTTTAGCTCATGGTTTCCCAATTACTATATGATGGTTTAATGTATTTCCTCTTCTATTTATTGGGTGTTTGAGATAGAGGTTTTGATAGTGAATTTCATAGGTACTGTTATGTTGCTAAAATTATTCTAGATTTCTAGTTGGTGATACTCTTATAAAGGCTTAAACTCTAGAAGTATATTGTAACCTTTGATTATTGAATAATACATTGAGTTGTTGGGGATTTCTCTCGAAAAGGTTTTCCCCAAATAAATCACTACGTTATGGTATATTTCTTTTGTGTTTATTTTCTTGTAATTGTATGATTAGTTTATTTTTTGCACATACTTTCTCTCATAAATTAGTGTTAGAAGTGTATTCCTCACCTTTGCTTCCTTTTTTTAGTATCAGCACTTGATCACCTTGACTTTTAGGTGTTACGAATAAGGGTTTTTTATACTAATCTTGGATTGAGTGTGAAATTGTGCAAAAAAAAGATCTTGTTGTATGAAAATAGAAAGAACATAAAAAATAGAGATGGAGAAGTTCTTAGGAACAAACTTTGAGCTTTGGAAGCTCAAGATGGAGGATATGCTTGTGGATAGACATCTATGGGCTGCAGTATTCAAATCCAAAAACAAGAAGACCATGACATGTTAGTGTATATATTATCTCATGCACTTCATTCACATGGATAATTCCACATGGTGTTAAGCCTACTTAGGTGTTCTAGTTAGTGGGAGTTAGCTTGCCACTTCTTGCAAACCTTGAGGAAGTTAACTTGCCACTAGTTCTAGTTACTGAGATTCAACTGCCTAGTCTTCTCCACTAATTTTTCATGGTGATTTCTTCTCTCTCCTATATATGTACATCTTCTTTTCATGGTAAATGCATTGTGGTTGGATCTATTTTTGTGTAAATCTTTTGCTTTGCATATTCTGTGTTTTGTAACTTGTAGGGGCATGTGATTTCTTGAATTTCATTGTCAAACCGGTATCAACATTCTATCCAAAGTATCTTGGCAATCCGACATGACATAGTGGACCAAAAAACTAAGGGTCTCATTAGACTCTATTTGGACGAATCAATATTGTTGAATGTATATGAAGAGACTATCATAGTGAACCTTTGGAAGAAGTTGGGTGAGATTTATTAGGCTAAATCTATGATAAACAATTTTTTCTTAAGAAAGAAGTTGTATCATATTAGGATGGAGGATCAAGGTTTTGTGGCCAAACGTATAAATACTTTAAATATAATTATGACCTAATTACACTCTATTGGAGTGAAGATGAAGGAGGAGTCCATAGGTGTCTGACTTTGCTATGTTCTTTGGTAGATTCATGGGACCACCTTTTTATGGCTATTGGGAGTACTACCAACAAGTTGAAAATGGATGAGGTAGTGGCATCATTTTTTTTTGAAGAGATGTATAGAAAGACTTCTAAATTTGCTAAGGAGGCCCTATTTGTTCATTTGAAGGCACAAATAGAAAGGTAAGAAGAAGGAAAAGAAGTGAGATAAGTCTAGATCCAAATCCTATGAAAGATCCAAATCTCCTGGTAAGACCAAGGCAAAATGTTGAAACTACAACAAGCCTAGCCATTTTAGAAGAGACTGCAAGGAGGAGAGAAAGACGAAGAAGAGTGATTCTGATGATGAATCTGAAAAGTCCTCCTAGAATGATGGTGATTCCTTTATCATGAACTTAGATACACATTCATGGGATGGTGTGTGGTTGATAGACTTAGGTGCATCTTTTTGCATGACCTCACATCAGGGTTGGTTCTTGAAATATGAAGAATATGACAGTGGCAAGGTGTACCTTGGAGATGATTCTCATCTAATTTTTTTGGTCATAGAAGAGTCCTAATTTGATTTCCTAATGGATGAGTGGAGGGGATCATTGGTGTACTACATATCCCTTGTTTGATATGGAACCTACTTTCTGTAAGTAAACTTAATGATTCAAGTGTGCACGTTGTTTTCTTTGAGAGGAGGGTGTAAGATGGTGAGAGGGGTTATAGTGCTTGCTAAAGGTGTCCACATAGACATAGTTCATTGCAATAGCTCTTATGTTCCTAAAGTGAAGAGATCTATAGAATTTACACCTTCACCATTAGAATTAGCAATAAAGATGAGTGTGGCACCCAATTTTGATGGTCATGCTTTCTAGGTACCTAAGGGTGCTTATTGTTTATGTTGGCAAGGGACACTATGTGGCTTCATGAGTGTTGTCATTGATGGCAACAAAGTCTATCCCACACATCCACAGCACATAGTATTCCTATAATGAAAGTCAGATTGAAGAGTGTTTTGGTCTGATGAACAAGAACAGAGCATGCAGCAAGGTTTGACAATCAGATCTGGGTCTCTCAAATGGTGTAACTCAGCAAGTTATGGACTTGGACAAGTCAAGAGGAGTATCATTACTACCATATTCTAGAGATTGAGCCTCCGATGATAAAACATTGAAAAGATATGAGCATCTAAGTGTTGGGTTCCTGACAGACAGAGCAGACTAAGGAAGAACTGACCAGTAGAGTATCAGATTTCAATCCGGATGAGTAATTGATGTTGATCAAGCTATTTAAGGGATCATGCATGGTTGACCAACATAATTGATGACTTCTATATCTATGTTTTTGATACGCATCACATATTAAGCATGGAATCAGCTGACAGATCAGTGTTTTGTAAATATCTTGAGTATTCCAGTTGCTGACTAGAAAGATGTTGAAATCCTTGGTGCAGATATATATACCAGATGGATTTTGGTATGAAGGCATGTGTGTAAGTGTATAATGTGTGAAGAAAGGCAGAGATAAGTGTGGAAACAGAAATACAAGTCTGGTATGTGATAGAACAACAACACTAAAGGAGAGGAAGAATGAAGTGCATTAGATTAGTATATTAAGCTTAATCGGAACTGAACCTCAGCATATGTGGATGCCTCTCATTAGTTCAAACACCTGGTTACCTTCTATAAACTTTGTAGATAGTGAGTCTCTTGTAGCCAGTGTGCCTCTTGTGAGTAGTGTGCTCAGGCAGTGAGCCCTAATTGGCAAGGGCCATTTTGTACTTCTTATTCTTTTAATAGAGAATACAATCTTAGGTTAGTCACCCTATGGTTTTTCCCTTAACAGGGTTTTCCACGTAAAAATCCTTGTGTTATGTGTGTTGATTTTATTTCTGCTCTCATGATTATGTATCCTTATATGTTTTAATGCTGCACAAAGTGTTAAAGGATAAAAGGAAGTTAAGATATTTAAGATAACTGATTCACCCCCCCTCTCAGTTATCTACCTTGTTTCCAAGAATTGGTATCAGAGCTAAGTTCCTCTAAACAGAGCCTAACAACTTGAGAAAGATCTGGGAATCTCAATGGATATTTATGGTATAAAGGAACAACTTCAGTCTACCTCAGATGATCTTGAGCAATCTCACTCTGAAGTCAACAACTTGAGAGAAAGACTCAAACAAGGTGATGATTTTATAAATGAGCTAAAAGAAAAATTGAGTATCTCTATGAAAAAGAGAAAGGAACTACTTCAAAAATTAGCAAGTCAGAGTGAAGCCAATGATACTAATGAAGATCTGAATGAGAAAAACAAGATATGTGAGAAGCTATAAAAGGAGGTCATTATGGTAAGGCATGAGATGGAATCAGGGGTTATGAGATTCACCCAAGAAATTGAAGAGAAAAGGAAAATTGAAGATAATCTAAAACGGTCTCTCAAGGAGAAGATAGAGAACTGCCACAAAATGGATAGAATAATTAAGTATCTTGAATATGATCTTGAAGAAGCTAGAGATAATGAAGAACAACTTGAGAATCAGATAGACACTCTTAAACAAGATATTCAAACAACAAATGAGTACAAAGAAAAATTCAAGATAAGCTCAACTCAACTTGAAGTTCTTCTTGAAAGCCAACAGAGGGTAGAAAACAAGCGTGGCTTGGGATATGAGAAAGGTGAAAGCTCTAGATCTGGTCAGAAGAACTCTGGATCAAGAAATCAAAGAAATAGGCCTAGAAGACCACCGATAAGGAAACCAAATGCTCAAAGATATCCATCATTCAATGGATACTGCTACAATTGCAACAACTTCGGTTACAAAGCAACTCAGTGCAGAAGAAGAATGAATCATACTAATTCATCCTTCTCTGGATAGTGTTTCAACTGCAAAAGGTATGGTCACAAATCTCATGAATGCAAAAATATGCAAATTAACAATTCATTCAATGGTAGATGCTTTGCATGCAATAGAATGGGACATATGGCTAATTAATGCAGATCAAGAGGATATCAATCAAATATGCAAAGAAATGTTGTTTGTTACAATTGCAATAGATCTGGTCATTTTGCCAAATTCTGCAAGAGTAAAAATCAGGATAAAAGGGGTCTAGTGCATCATAATCAAAATTAAGACAAGGGAAAAGGTAAAGTAAATGTGGATGAAGTTCAAAGGGAGATGAGCAAGATTTGGGTGAAGAAGAGTATAGAAAATGATGGGGATGGATCTGCACTAGAATCTGGTACTGATATTCCTTCCAAAAACTAAACAGATGAGCTCTAGCTCAAGGGGAGTCACAAAGAAAAATAAATTCCACCAGCCAGTCAATTGGTGCCTAAATTTGGCACTTGGAATGATTGTAGATTAAAGGGTTATCAAAAATTATCTAAATAATCCTTGGTAAAAATGTGAAAGATCAGCATGGAGTTTTGCAAGAGTTTAATCATCCAAGATTGATCCAGTTTGACAGCCATCCGGTAAAAGCAAGATTTTTACAGATAGATCTGGTATGATTCAAATTTGAGATATCTTGATCTGCAAATTCATGGAATGATTGGAGGAAAGAAGATACATTATCAATTATCACTAAAAATGATTCTAAGTGCATCTCAGTGATTCAGAAAGATCTCTCTTAGAACAAGGCAACCAAATGACTTAAGTTGTGTATTTATTGCAAAAGGAAATTAGAGTTTACACAGAGATAAAAGGGTTCTTTTACTCATCATTTGCACATTTGCATTTGAGAAGAAGAAAGGAAGAGCTTTGCATCAATTTTTTACAACTTTCTCAAAGATCAACAGCATAATCGGATTCAACCAGTGACTTGTTCCGGCTCTTATTGTGAACCCTAAAAGCATAAAAAAGTATTTCCATTTCTGAATATCTCTCTCTGAATCTTTTGCAAATATGGCTACTCCAATGGTTGTTAAGATCACTGATAGGCCGCACCCAAAGCTTAAGAAACACCCCTACAAATCCCTAGAAGTTGATCCCTTAGGTGCTTTCTCTAGCATTTTGCATGGGGTTCTACACATAGAAGATGTTAGGGTGTACATCCACACAAATATTGAGGAATTTGGAGAATCTAAGCTAATGGATATCTACCATAAATAATTAATAGATGAAACTTTTAAACTCAAACCTCAATACAAGGCCGTCTGGGATAAGCATTTTGGACATTGCATTGACTTTCCCTGTTTTGCAGAAGATGAATGGGTCTAGTATGTTCTTAGCAGAATTCATGACAATTTCATGTGGTTGATGAAGCCCTTCAAGATAACAAAAGATACCATTAGGGTAGTAACTGGACTGCACTCATCTGGTGAGTTGCCTGCACTCAAATCTGTCAAGAACCAGACAGTAAGTGAAGCTACCGGATCGAAGTTTGACAAAAGAGCAATGACAATAGAAGATATTACTGATCCAGATATCAAATTTTCCTCTATGATAATTGGTTATAAAATCTATCATTCCTGTAGGGAGAATTCTATGTCTGGAATTGCAATTTATACAGCATATCAGATGCTAAGGGAAAATGTTGATTATGACCTATGTGATCTTCTTCTAAACCAACTGTTAGAAAACTTGCAGAAGATCAAGAAGGATAAGAATAACTCATTATGGTGGCTTAATACTATGTCTATTCTTTTACTATATGAATGAGCTACCCGAATCAAGTGGTTGGGTATGGCAAAATGACAAACCGGTTGCCATACAAATCAGAGACTATATGTATGGACTTGGTGATGCTAAGGCTCAAAGCACAACACTCTGGGGATACTTTAAGAACTTCCAAAGTATGATGCAGGCCAGAGAAAGAATTCCTCAAACAATAGTTGAAAAATATAAGGATACAGTATGCTTCATAGTAGACACTGATCAATGACTAATGGAGACAGTTGAGCCCAGAACAATTTGGATTATGCCAATGGGATATGAGGTTGATGAGAAAATCTTGGAGCTGCATGTCTAACACTTGCTGAGTCAGCCTAAGGACCCTAAGGCAGAAAGGTTTGGAACCTTTCAAGAATTAAGTGTAAAGATACATGTTGAACTGAGACAACCAGAGGTAAAAAGAAAAGTGAGAAGGGAAGTAGAGGAAATTGCCAAAAGATATGGCATATCAAAAGAGGCAGTTGATGCAAACAGAGAGAAAATAGAAAGAGCCGAGAAAGAGAAACAAGAAGCAGAAAGAGAAAGTGTTCCAGTGCAAGCCTCCTCCCGGACTAGATCCTCGAAGAGCTCTACACCTACCACCTCTGAGAGCTCAAGAGCCTCAAAACCGGAAGCCAAGACATCTAGAAAGGGATAAAAGAGAACGAAAACAAAGGCCACAAGGTTCTACATAAGCCAAAAGGATGATGAAGAAACAAAGTCTGATGAGAAAGTTAAGAAAATGAAGAAGAAGAAGAAAACATCTGGGGAATCCTCTACTGGCAAAAACAAAGAAGAAGGGGTAGAAGAATTTGTTAAAAAACCCACTCTTTCTATTGATGATATCATCAAGGCAGTCACAGTGGATGGGAACCTACAACCAGTCACAGAATTTTATGATGAATATAGTGATACTAACAAGAGGATCTTGGAAGATGCTACAGTCAGGTACCTAAACATTTGAAATCATTTCTCTAATTCCCAAAACTCTAGAGAAGGTACTTGTACTCAGAAAAGAGAATGCCAAGGAAAAGGACTTAGAGATCTGAGAACAGATTGCTATTCAGCTCTATCCTTCCATTACTCCAAAGCAAATGAACATGATCTTTAAGGACTGCAAGGATAAGTTTCGAAGCAAAGCAAGAATGAACAAACTAATGCTTGGAGAGACTGATTAGGTAGCAAGAGAAATAGAAGACATCCTCTAGAATGCCTTCAAAAGATTCAATCTTCCTATTATAGAGGAAATAGATGAAGAACCTTCTACCTTGGATGTTGAAGGATTAAATGCATTAAAAGAAGAATCTACTAAGAAAAATGTAGAATATCTAAAAGAGATAGATGAGGAGAAGTCTAAGGACTTGGATTCCTCTATTCTGGAAGAGGAAGTCCATAAAGAAGTTAACATCTCTCCTTCAGATCCCCCTGCAGACTCGGGTACTGAAGGAGAAGGAAGAGAAGAGGAGAAATTGAGTCAAGAAGAAGAGGTAAAGGGAAGAGAAGAAGAACAAATAGAGAAGATCCCTAATGATAGTTCTGAGGTTGCAAAAGGAAAGAAGACTCGGTCTTCAGCAAGAGACACTACAGAGGTAGTAAAGAGCTTCTTGAACAAAGAAATGATAGAGATAGATGAACCAGAATTATTCCAAGTACCACTAAATTTTGATTCCCTCTCTCCAGTCCAAACAATGAAGGTAGCATCTTTTGCTCAAGCTAAAGCAAAAGAAAAGCTTCTGAAGTCTCACATGGAAGATTGTGAGCTGGTAGAGATTGCATCTGGTGTGTTAGAGAAGATCATGCGATCCTTCCAAAAGGATCCTTCGGCCTCTCCATCTAGTAACCTAAAATCTCTGGTAAACTCTGTCAACACTCATTTTGATTCTTTAGAGAAATCAGCAGAAGAAAAGGTCTAAAAATTTTTTTTGGGAAAGAGATTCACTGAAGTACAGGGACTTGTAGCTAATGATAGGAGGACCCTGGATATTGGGATAAAAAGCCTAGAAAATGCTCTTAAAGATGGTGGAGAAATGTACAAATTTTGTCTATCCTGGTCTAAAGTGTTAGAGGATATTGAAAAGAAAGTGAAAGAACAAGAAGGTAAACTGTCAAGTTTATCTCAGAATTTTGATCCCCTCACCACATCCATAATGAATCAAGAGTGTCAGGCTATTGCCATTATAAATGAAATAAAGAGGCTTGAAAAGGAGAAAATAAATATAATAAGCAAGATGAGTGAACTTAGAGGGATAATTATCCCTAATTTAGAGGCAATGCATGAGGCCTTAATTGATGCTCAGACCACAGCCCGGACTAGTGATCTGGCAGACTTAAGAAGGGCAGAAACTTATGCATTTTTGTTGAGTGGTCACATTTCAATTTTGGACAGGCTAAAGTAGAGTTGGGCAACAAAATTTGTACAATTGAAGACCACTTTTGCGGATATACTTAAGTATATGTAAGTATAACATGTATATATACTTATGCGGCTATGTATAGGTTGATTTTTACAAATTTTGGTGTGCGGGTTCTTCCCTTTTCCATTGATTTTCAAAGGGGGAGTGAGGAGTAGTGAAAATGTGCAATCTAGCTAAGGGGGGGCTCCAGTAAAATAGTGCATAAGATAGAGCATCAGCCAAGGGGGAGTTTGTTGTGACACTTAGTCATTTTTCACTAAGTGTTGCCATCAATGCCAAAGGAGGAGATTGTTAGCAAGAAACACTATGTGGCTTCATGAGTGTTGTAATTGATGGCAACAAAGTCTATCCCACACATCCGCAACACATAGTATGCCTATACCGGAAGTCAGATTGAAGAGTGTTTTGGTCTGATGAACAAGAACAGAGCATGCAACAAGGTCTGATAATCAGGTCCAGATCTCTCAGATGGTGTAACTCAGCAAGTTACGGACTTGGACAAGTCAAGAGGAGTATCATTACTACCATATTCTAGAGATTGAGCCTCCGGTGATAAAACATTGAAAAGATATGAGCATCTAAGTGTTGGGTTCCTGACAGACAGAGCAAACTGAGGAAGAACTGACCAGCAGAGTATTAGATTTCAATCCGGATGAGTAATTGATGTTGATCAAGCTATTTGAGGGATCATGCATGGTTGGCCAACATAATTGATGACTTCTATATCTATGTTTTTGATATGCATCACATATTAAGCATGGAATTAGCTGACAGATCAGTATTTTGTAAATATCTTGAGTATTCTGGTTGCCAACTAGAAAGATGTTGAAATCCTTGGTGCGGATATATATACCAGATGGATTTCAGTATGAAGGCATGTGTGTAAGTGTATAATGTGCGAGGAAAGGCAGAGATAAGTGTGGAAGCAGAAATATAAGTCCAATATGTGATAGAACAGCAGCACTAAAGTAGAGGAAGAATGAAGTGCATTAGAACAATATATTAAGCTTAACCAGAACTAAACCTCAGCATATGTGGATGCCTCTCATCAGTTCAAACACCTAGTTACCTTCTATAAACTTTGTAGATAGTGAGTCTCTTAGCGTGCTCGGGCAGTGAGCCCTAATTGGCAAGTGCCATTTTGTACTTCTTATTCTTTAACAGAGAATACAATCTTGGGTTAGTCACCTTGTGGTTTTTTCCTTAACAGGGTTTTCCACGTAAAAATCCTTGTGTTATGTGTGTTGATTTTATTTTTACTCTCATGATTATGTGTGCTTATATATTTTGATGCTACACTAATTGTTAAAGGATAAAAGGAAGTTAAGATATTTAAGATAACTGATTCACCCCCCCTCTCAGTTATCTACCTTGTTGCCAATAGTTTCTGGGTACCTAAGGATACTTATGCTTTGGAGACTAAGCTACCATCTAAGAAGATAATGTTATGGCACCAAAGGATAGGCCAAATAGATGAGAAGGGTCTAAGGGCCCAAAAAAGAAAAACCTTGTTGAGGTGTTAAACAATTGTAATCTTGAATTTGATTTCTGTAAGCATTATGTATATTAGAAAAAGAACTATGTTTAGTTTTACTCTAGTTCTCATAAATCTTCTGGGATGTTGGATTTGATCCACTCTAATATATTTGGTCTTGTTAATGTTCCTTTGATTTCTAAATTTGTATATCATGTATATTTCATTGATGACTATAGTAGGACATGGGTATATTTTCTTAGAAGTACAAATGTGAAGTCTTTAGTCATTTCAAAGAGTTTAAGGCTCTTGTAGAGTATTAGACTAGTAGGAAAATTAAGATTTTGAGGACTGAAAATGACAATGCATTTTGTTCAGTAGATTTCAACAGATTTTGTAAGGATCACAGGATAGAGAGACATGAGAAAACTCTATATACCCCTCAAAAAAATAGAGTTGCAGAAAGAATGAATATGATGTTGATGGAGAGGTATAGGAGTGTGCTCAATGGATCCAGATTGGAACAAAAGTTTTTTTAGAAGTAGTTACCATGACATGTTCCCTTGTTAAAAAGTCTCCTACAGATCCTCTTGTTGAGAAGACACATATGGAGGTGTGGTTAAGAAAAAAGTCTTCGCTGAGGCATCTTGGAGTCTTTGGTTGCAGGGCATAAGCACATGTGCCTATAGAGAAGTGATTTAAGTTAGAAAACATGGTTGTAAAATGTATCTTAATTGGCTATGGTGTCAATGTGAAATGGTAAAAACTTTGGAATCCCGTCGATGAAATTTTTTATATAGTAAAAGTATTTTCTTTAGAGAAGTTAAAGTTTCATCTATAATATTGTAGCTAGAGAAGGATGGAAAAAAATATGGTTCAACTACCCTTAAAGACCAAGAAGGTTGAACTAAAATCTCACAAAGGACATGAAGAGGAGGATAGGTTAGATTGTTTAGAGAGTTTTAAAGAGGAGGTAGAACCTCCACCTCAGCTCTTGAGGAGGTCCACTCAACATAGAAAACAACTAGATAGGTATAATTATCTTGATTGGAGGTGTATTTTTCTTTGATTACTAACATAGATGAGCCTAGAACTATGAAGAAGGCATTGGGTATGGATGATTCTAAGTTATGGAGAGTGATTATGGATGAGGAGATGACTACATTGATGAAAAATCACACATGGTTTATAATGCACATGAAATGATTATCTTCAAAGATTATCAACTTCCACAATAGCTGAGATGCTGCTTCAACTTTCAAATGAAGAATGCACCATCTTATCAGTTCCCTTCAAAAACACATGCACCCAATTCTAAAGCACTTGCAAGTTGTTGTTTGGTTCTTCTATTCATCTTAATGGTTTTGCTTCATGCAAATACAATAGGCACGAGCAAGAATGCAAATAAATTCACAAATGAGCAATCATTCATTAATTAAAGGGTAGAAAATATATCAAATAGGATGTTGCAACAAAGGCCATGCAAGAAAAAAGTCTTTTTATGTCATTAGAGTGGTGGCAGATATATCCAATAATAAGTAGCCATACTTGTTGACTTGCCATTAGATATATCTGCAACCATTCATTCTTTTTATATTTATTAGTAGAGTTAAAAACAAATTCCTTGTATATCACAATAGTATCTTTATATGCTCATGCATGTAAGTCATGTAAAATGAATGTCTTAGGCATACCCATAGGTATATTTTATATGGAACTTAGCCTTTGCCCCTTGAGAGAAATAGAGTCTAAGCGCAAGCATGTAAGGAATGTAAAAGTATGTAAAGTGGATGTCTTAGTCATACCCATACATATGTTTTATATGGAACTTAGCCTTCACTCCTCCATAGAAACATCTCTAAACATCTCTTAGATAAATACATTTTAAAAATATCTATACTAACTATATAAAAATATACCAAATCGCATCATATGACTTAACAAATTTTAAACTTGTAAAGTATGGTCTAAAAGTTAAAAAAAGGTTCCAGCTAGGGTATAAATTTGATGGTTGTATGTCCATATATAAACATTTTTACTCTAAAATATAATCAAAATTTAAAAAAATTGTATCACACTAAATGAGAGATTTTGGATAAATTGTCAAAATTTATATAGAATTATAATGATATATATTTGGTTTATATATAATTTTACTTATATGAAGAAGTATTTTAAGGACAACTTTGAATAGATAACCGTATGTAAAATGACAAAAGTTGACACATTACTTATCCTTCCGAATTCGGGATTAACAATAGACAACAATAAAGTGAAGAAAAAACATATTTAGTTAGAACAAGATTCCCAACATTTTCGTCATGCATTGGTATGCTATTATACCTATTGGTTATTCCTCTATTATTTTTAGGCAATGTATTTGGTCATCTTAATGTACCTGCAATCTCAAAACTTCAACTAGATCTCCGCGATAGAAACTATTTATTCACAGACCCACTTGTCATGGGAGAGAAGGCGCATCTCAAGGATGGCAATTACAGAGCAGTATGAAGATAAGGAGGCGTTGTCGTTGAAGGAGATGTTTGAAAAGCTTGAAGGGACTTCCATGGCTCACACTCACCCTCTCACCACTCCCATTCAAAACTGCTTCAACTGGGACTTCGTCTTCACAGCTCCTCCCTTCACAAAGGAATATATCAAGCTGTATGGTGTAGCATTCAGATCGACCAGAAAATCAGAATGTGTAGATGATGATACTCTGCTCTATGCAGCAGATGCTGCAGCCTATGAAGAGGCCCTCACATCTGGAAAATTAATCCGGGTATCAAAGTTTTTTATAGCCAGCTTTTTTAATGAATTGGGTTTATATATTCTTTCACAAATAATGTAGTAGACATAATGAGCAGTATCTTGTTGGGATTAACTCTGATTCTTTTTAACTCTGTGTTGATATTTATTTGAATGCAGTACTGGTATGGGACGCTGAACGAGAGAAGGGAGTGTCTGGCGTCCTGCATATGGAGATGCAGAGAAGCGGCCAAGTCTGTAATGAGTTCTTCGTTGCACATCAAGGCGGCAAGTCTTGCACCCCAGTTTTATGAGAGATATACGTTGGACAGTTTTTGGATTCATTGCAACCCTGACGGCTCTTACTCTATTGAAATTATTTCCTCAACATCCTCCTCCTCCTCGTGATACTTTCTGCTAATCATGATTGATTTCTCTTGCTTTGGCTTTACATCAGGTTACTGTATATTCTTAGCTTGGACACAAAAGTTCATGCTACTGAAATCAGTTGAACATATTCTTGTTACAAAGACTGTTGCTGATTTGAATTTATTGTTGTCTTTTAATTGGTATCATCCTTGAACTGCTCTGCTTAAATTTTAAATGGTTTAACTTTACTAATCTGCTTAAACATTAAATGGTTTGACTGTTAAAATGGTGAGAACTAAAATTCTGAATACTAATTCCATTGGTTGAAGTTATCCTTCCTGGTGCCTTGGTAGAGGATGCAGAAGGCGGCAGTAGGTCTGAGGCAGCGCAGAGGAGGGAGGAGGCGGACGAGGGGATGAACGTTTGCAGGTGTTTCTTTTTGTTTTCTTCAACGACGGGCGTGGCAGGTTTTTTTATTTGGACTGAATTTGTTCATTCTGCTCTATTTTTTATTTTTTATTTTTATTTTTTTAGTGGCCACCTTGTTTGTATCTGTTTTATCAGGTCGTTTAAGGACCTTGGTTTTGTAATAGTTTAATATTTTTAGCTCTGGACTTATCGTCGTCAACTTTCTCTGTAAAATCTTTTATTTTAATATATGGGTGCCTCAGCACCTTTTTCTGGTAAAAACAAAAAAAATTCCCTGTACCAAAATTGGAACGGAAAAATACTAAGTAATCAACTTATTTTAAAATTAAAAGAATTATCTTTACCATTAAACCGTTTGATAGGTAAGACTGGCCATCAGAAACTTGTTTTATATGATTGGAAAACGAGAAATCCCAAAAGGAGGATAGAATGCTGTTTCTGATTCCAAACTGTTAGAATAGAATCAGTCTACCCATTTTAGTGTCGGTAGCCAACGACCTGATTCAAGAAGGAACGCCTTAAACATTCAGTACGTCAAAATTTTGCCGACCAACCTGTTTTTAGTCAAAATTCTGTCGACTGATGCTGTCAAAGGCATGAAGGACTATCTATTGAACAAGTTGGTAGAAACAGTCGCAGTTTATGCAGGTCAAAAATTGAAAAAAACAGTCAGCACACCGGCTGTTTACAGTGAAAAAAACAGTCAGCACACCGGCTGTTTACAGTGGGCGATTCAAGAATTACTGGCTAGATATTCAATGATCGGTTTTATAATAAATTAGACAATCAAATTTTTTTCTACTAAGTGTAGTCATTATGTGAACATGATATAGGGGAGAAGACCCAATTGCTGAGCATGTTCCAATAGCTGTGAGTATTTGTGGATTTAAGGCCCAAATTTTTGTAAGTTTAACACTAGTAGTTGTGACTTTAAGGTTGTTAGTGTTGACTATAAGTACTTATAATTGGATGAAATGTGCTCTTTAGATCTAAAAAGCAACCAATCATATGATGCCACATCAATGCACTAACAAAACATGACTTAATGCACAACTATTGGTCCACCCTTTTTTTGGGTCTTTTTGGACACCTCAACAAAAAGCATGCTGATGTGGCATCATATTTGATGATGTGGACTTGAAACCTTAGTTATAAGCAGGGGCCTTGCCAAGTAAGCTGCTATAAGAATATTGGAGTGATTCGAAATTGCCACGTATGACTTTGAGAGGCGTGAAGTTAGGGTGCTCAACTACTGGGTCTTCTCCCCTAAAGAAGCTTAATGAGGCTTGTCTATTGTAGTTAAAATTTAGGCCATTATCCCCATTGGGTGAGGCTACTAAAATCGTGAAACTCTCCCATTGTCACTAAGCGTTAGTCCATCATCCTCATCATATACGTTGTTGAGATTATTGTATTAGGATTATTTAAGTATGTTAATACTTATAACTTAAAATAAATATTTATATTTTTTTATTGTAATGGTGAAAAGTGTATACTTGGTATATTTATTGTGTGGATGCTTTGAGTTATTAACTTTAATACATAATTTTGATTGATTTCAAATTTTTAACTCAAATTCCCATTTAATCATTAGATACAAAATTCAACACATGCTTAAACATTTTATAGTTCTTAGATTATTAGTTTTTATTCTCAAATCAGATCTACAAATTTTGAAATGATTTAACTCAATTTTACATTGTGAAATCCACTCGGAGTTTTGAATTCAATTTTCAAATGGGCCTAAACTGAACCATTTTCAATTAGTTATTATGAGCCGATTCCCACAATAAAACTTTCAAATTGTGTGTCTAAGTCTATTGTTAAAGGACATCACTACTACTTCATCCAATTGAATCACTCTTAGAATCAATCTTGCCTCTATGTTAGCTTCATGCTATGCCATCATATTCTAATTGTATCACCTCTTTGTCAACCAATAGCAAATATCCTAGTTTCATACTAGGGCATTGCATCACCCTACACATTTTTATTCCAATTTTATAGTTCCAAGTTACCTTTATCTAGAACAGTGCTTCATGCATTCATTGCATGTTATCCTCATTTTTATCAAAAACTATTGATTTAGATGGGTTTGTCATAAAGAGAAGATCCTCACTTAGATAGCTCCCAAAAGTGTTTGTCAACACCACTATTCATTTATTGTAGGACTAGACATCAAATCTAATCTTTGTTTGTAGGTATAGGGGAGAGAGCCCCATAGTGGGTCGGGCTCCTATACTGGGTATAGGAGTTGACCAAATTGGGCCCATTACTTTTTAATAAGAGATCTTTTAAATATTTGATTTTTTTTCCAAAAATAGGACATATGGGGACCAATCAATGTTCCCATCACATTTGTTTACTTTTTAGTATTTTTTTATTAATATTAGGTGGCATACACAAATGATTAACAAGGATTTTAAAACATAAATGCAACTGACATTATTTTGAACTTGTACACAAGTGGATGCAACCAAACCCAAAATGTCACATTAAAGCATTTATATTAATAAGCAAACATCCATATCTTCCAAGTACATGACCAGCCATCAACCTAATTTAAGTTCCAAGTTGCATTATAATAAACAATTTTAAACATTTTTTCATTACAACATATCCCATCCAACATGGAGATCCATCCCAAAAAAAGTGCATATAATAAAAAATCGGAGTCCCAAGTAAAATGTAATAGTGCCCAAGTGCACTCAAAATAGTGATAAATGCCCATCTACTGGTCCCTTTTCCTTAATACCTGCAAAAAAGGCCACAAATAACCGTGTAAGGCTCACCAAAATAGCCATCAAAACAAGAGGACAATAATTTATTAAAATCTAGCAGAAACAACCCAAACAAGCATTCAACCAGATCAATCAACTCTCCATTAATTCCACACCATCAAAGGTTTAAGGCTCACCAATCAAGTAGTCAAAACACATTAAAGGAAATCAACCAATTCAGAGCAAACAAGCATTCGACCAAATCAATCACCTCCCATATTTAATACCAAATTCAAATTTATAGACATCCATCAAATCATGCAAATGAAGTGCAATAAAAACAATTTGAACCAATCAAATGAGAGTGCACAGATCACAAACAGAAAATTCCAAGTTTTCCTACATAAACCCTAGATTCTTAGTGCAAGTTTCCAACATCCCATACACAAGACTCCTGGAGGCTTGGAATTGCAAAGTTCTATCAACATTCAGGTAAGTTCAATATTCCAATGTCACTGCAATGTCTATTTCCATTTCAAATGTTTGTTGTTTAAGTTTAAACTCTATTGCTGTTTTGAATTACAAACGTTTAGCTTCAATTTTAAACCAAACAACATAGATTTTTTACCAAACAACAATACAGTTAAAACACAAATATCTTTTAATGCAAGAGTGTGTGAAAAAAAAGGTGGCGAGTTGCTCAGAAATAATGTTGTTATGGATTAATCTGTATTGCCTTATTTGTTGAGAATGTATTCAAAACAACCATCAAAATTTACATGTATTCATCTAACACATTTAACATTCATTCAAATTTAAGATATCTGTATTCATATGTAAATTTCAAATGGCCTATAGAGGTATCTATAGTCATCTAAGATACCTAACTAGGTAAGCATCAAATGGCCTATAAATAGTCATCTAAGATACCTAACTGGGTAAGCATCAAATGGCCTGTAAATTTCAATGGATTAATCTGTATTGCCTTATTTGTTTAGAATGTATTCAAAACAACCATCGAAATATAACCAAACTACACTGATATTTAACAATCTAGGTTTCATGAGCAGCATTTAACAATCTAGGTTTCATTTGGTAGGTTGCATGAGAAGTATTTAACAATGTAGGTTTTTGTCCTATTGGGCATGCACATCATAAAGTTTGGGATGCTTTTATAATTGATAAGTTTCTTTCATTGGGTTCAAAACACCCTTAGGATTGAAAGTTCAGCTGTCTTGTGAAATTGGTTAGGCCCTAATTTTTCTTTTTATATTGTTTAGTGCTTCTTATATTGTTTAGGCCTAGCACTAGTATTATTGTCAGCAAGTTTGAACCTAAAAAATTTTAAACTTTTCTCATGTCTTGTGCTATTACATATTGTCAACTCAAACTTCAGTTGATCTGTTTAACTCTTTCACTTGCTTTGACATTTATTAACCTACTCTATGACAACGCATCATTATCCTGCCCCAAGCCTATAGCAGTTTTTCTTCATTGGATTCCAAAGACTATCTTTACAGTGTTTTGGTGTAGACCAATTTGATGAGACAGATGCAATAGAGAGCACATATAAGTACTCATTCATCAATTGGCAGAATTTTTTGATTTGGTTTAGTTTTATCTAGTAAATTGTGATTGTGTACATTCAAGAAAATGTTAGGTGGGATGAAGTTGAAGAAGGAAGCACAGTGGATTGAAGAATAAATGGAAACTTTGAAAAAGAGAATGCTTGTTAAAAAACTTGTAAGGTTGTATTGATTGACAGAGAAAGAGATAAAAAGAATAGATGCATATGTACTGTCTACCCATCAAGTCATATATGATTGGAAAAGATTTGGATAATGGAATGATGATTACAACTTTAAAATTAATGACTATCTAATATCTGATATAGACAAATTTTAGCAGCATTCTCAAATGTCAAACCATAAAAAAAAGAAACATACAACATAGGAAATTATAACTACAACCAAACTGTAAATTCAAACATACAACATACAATAGAACATCAAAATATGAAACTATCAAATCAAACATAGAACATCATAAATCATAATGTGAAACAATCAAAACAAACATATAACATCACACATCTTATGTTTAGAGCATCACTGTGAACTCATCAACTAATATGTTTCTATATATGTTTGTCCTATGGGAATATATTTCTGTATGTTTGTCCTATGGTTTATGCATGTAATATTTTTCAATAATTAAATAATATTTTTCACTAATTAATGAAATATTTCATATGTGTGGATGACAAATTAAAGAATATCTTTCACTACTAGGACATAGTTTCAAATATTGCAAAATATCTTTCAGTACTAAGACATAGTTTGAATGGAAGTTTTTATTGGTTTTAAGTGTACACACACACACACATATCTATTGCAGTCTGTGGTCATAAATGGAAGGTTCTTTTGGTTTCAAGTGTACACACACACACACACATATGTCTGTGTATAGATAAAATAGATAAGACTCGTGAACAACATAATGAACAATAACCCCAAGAAGCAGATGCAAATTTTATTAATTTTGGATAATGTGGTGCACCAATTGGAGGGGTCAAGTTAGGGGGTGACCCACTATGAAAAGAGGACATCCTGTAGATTGAATTTTGAAGTAAACATGCTTTTAAAGGTATTAAATATGATATCAATTATAAACTTAAAATGCACTTGTAAAAAAAATTTGCAGCACATTAAAACATTTGTCATTACATTTTCTACAATTAGAAACTGTAAACTAAAATTTGTAACTTAAATTAAAGAGTCATAGTGATGCCCAAATAGAATTTTACAATTTCCAAAAGCAATAAATGTGTTACAAAACACAGAAAATGGACATTAAGCTGTGTTGATAAACACTACTCATAAAGTAGATAAAGCATTGCAACAAACACCATTGAACACTAGTTTTTCCATTTGGAATCTTTTGAATCTTTGTAGTACAAAGTTAAAGAAACAAAGAGCCTTAAGCACTAAACTAGACATTCCACCACAAAGAAACAAAACAACCTTCAATTAATGACCACATACAGCAAAAGATGGAAGAAAACCATTTCAAACCAAAAAAATAATCAATACACATGGATAAAGAATAATCCCATTGCAAGCAAAAATAAAATATAAAAATAATCAAATACCCATAGATAAACAATAACCCCATTTTAATATCGAACCCTCATGATTACAAACAGTGAGAAAACCATAAGAAGCTTCCATTTATGATTACAAACAGTAATAGACAGAAAAAATTCCATTACAAACAAAAAAAATATAAAATAATTGAATACCCATGGATAAATAATAACCCCATTTTAATACCAAATGGTCATGATTTAAAACAATGAGAAAACCATAAGAAGATTCCATTTATGATTACAGATAGCAATAGATAGAGAAAATCTCATTGCAACAAAAAAAAATATAAAATAATTGAATACCTATGAATAAATAATAACCCCATTTTAATACCAAACCCTAATAATTTAAAACAGTGAGAAAACCATAAGAAGCTTCTATTTATGATTATAGACAACAATAGTGTAACATCAGAAAATGTCTCGTTGAGAGCTTTCCCCTCATTAGGTTTAGCTCCCAGGTCTTTAGCATGCATTTAGAACATCTTAGTTCATATTTTGGCATCTCGATGGAATGAGACCTAGGTTTCTTAGTAAATTGGACCTAGGTGGACCCCTTGAGCTGTACCTTGCCCAAAATAAGGGGGAGGACTTGGGTGCCCACGCCCTAGTCCTGCCCTATTTTGCGGCAGACCTAATTTCTAGGTGTTGGTTTGTGACAGTTATTTGGTCCTTTTGCTGACACGGTAAATTTTGATTTTTAAAATCTTGGCGGGAGTGCTTGTAGTTGCATATATAAGCATGCTTAGACATTCATTTGTAAAACAGATGGCAATTGTGATGTTCAAGTGTTTACAAGGTGATACAAGGCTTTCTATTGTGTTGCAAGAGCAGACTTGTGTATTTTATGTGTTGATATTTGTAGATTTGAGCATCAATTTCCTCATGGCATGAATAGCATCTTCCTCCCATGAGAGCTTCACTACAAGGTGACATAATATTGTGGTTTCATCATTGATTCCTTTGGTTTTTGCCTCTGCCTCACAAGGGCACGCACTCTCTATCTGACAACATTATTCAAAGACTTAAGTGTCCTCCGGGGCTTGACTAAGGCAAACCTCTAAACACCACAACCCCCAAACCAAGTCTTGTGATTGCAGGTTACAGGTGTCGCATTTGGGAAAAGTGGAGTTGCAGGAAGGATTGGCAGGCATCAAGGATTTGGGATCTGAAGAAAAGCAGGACATAGGAGCACTTCCAGGACTTGGGTGCTCACTCTAGTGTCCTCCACATACAAGTTTCAGGAAATAGAAGTTACAGGGTTGATCAGTGTCGAAAGGAGGTCTGAATCTAGTGAAGAAACTGGTACCTTGGACTTGGGCACCCACTTCAGTGTCCCTGACTATTCTGCTTTGGAACCCCAAAAATAGGTATTCTGTGATTTGGTATTTTACTCTTGTCTGCAAGAGATTTTTCTGTCATTCATCAATTTGTTGTCATATTTACATAATTAGGGTTTTAATGGTTAATTGGACATAAGAGAAGGAAGATTAATAATTAAATTCCATAATCCAAGTTTCCCTTCATTTATAAGTGACCTAGGGTATGATAGTGCTCGACACTTCACCCTAGATCCTTCAATGTTTAGTGGAGAGGCAGATTTAAACACATAATTACTAAAACATTGACAAATCCAATTTTTCCCTAAAAAATTTGGTGAACCCATGATTTTGGACTTAAATTGCAACTGGTTGACTGTGTGTCTTTAGATTTGGATTGATTTCATTCATTCATATAGTCATTCATTTTATTGCATTGAGAAAAATTCAAAAAAATTGAAAATTTTGGAAAATACAAAGAAATGCATTGTTTGGCTTATTAAATTGTATCAGTTCTTCCTAAATTTTCCTAATTCATGATTTTTACATTATATCTGATATAAACTATAGAAAAATCCAAAAATTCAAAATTTGCATTACATTTTCATTATTAATTTGCTAGGTTTTTGTGGAAATTTTGACAATTTTATATAACCTAGTAATTCCAAAATCTAGGGTTAGTAGCCAAAATCTTTTCTCAAATTTTTCTATTGATTTTAGAGGCTCATTCAAATTAACATTTTTTTTTAGTCTTGCATTTTAGTGTAAATTTGCATTTAGATTTAAAATATTTGCAATTTTGCATAGAAAATTTTAACAAAAACTAGCAATTTTGATGCATTTTCATTAGATTTGCATGGGCATTTTGCATGTTCAAGCTTGAAAATTATTTTCAGATCTAAGAGTATTTAATTTTATCATAAATCAGAGTTCCAAACATTCACATAGCATTTTGTGTCAAGATCTCAAACCTAGGGCTTCAAAAACAACGATTTTCAATAAATTTGGCCTTATCGACTTTATAAACTTGCACCACAGGC